>JAXLNO010004237.1:163723-280697 GCA_038087875.1 Malacoraja senta
ACTGTTATTGTAAACAATCAAATTATCATTGTAATTTCAGTGTGCAGTTTCAACATAATGATTCCATTTTTTAGCCTTTACAATTTAGAGATACAGCACGGAAACAGGCCCTTCGGCCCACCGTGTCCGCACTGACCTGCAATCACCCCGTACATTAACACTATCCTACCCTCACTAGGAATTCTATACTGCCACTGTAGAGTCTGTTCTCACCTTCTCCATCATGGTCTGGTTTGGCTCAGCCACCAAGCACGACATCCAGAGGCTGCAGCGAATCGTTCGATCAGCTGAGAAGGTTGTTGGCTGCAACCTTCCCTCCATTTACGAACTGTACACTGCAAGGGCCAGGAAGCGAGCGGGCAAGATCATCTCTGACCCCTCTCACCCTGGCCACAAACTCTTTGAAGCACTTCCCTCTGGAAGGCGACTCCGGACTGTCAAAGCCGCCACAGGCCGACATAAAAACAGCTTTTTTTTCACGAGCAATGGCTCTACTCAATAACCAAAAATCTGTAGCCTCCTTTTGCTCTGGTATTTTATTTCATTCACATGTTTAAACTATAATGTTTTATTCTTAATGTTTTAATATTTTATGTTTTATTCTTAATTGTTTACATGTGTGCCGTGTTGTTACTTGCGAGCAGAGCACCAAGGCAAATTCCTTGTATGTGTACATACTTGGACAATAAACTGAAATTAATTAATTAATTAATTAATTAATCCGTTCATCCATTCTCTATAATTTTACCGAATGCATGTGTTTACTCCGGGTGCTCCGGTTTCCTCCCACACTCCAAAGGCATGCAGGTTTGTAGGTTAATTGACTTCTGTAAAATTGTAAATTGTCCCTAGTGTGTGTAGGATAGTGCTGGTTAACTGGGTGATTGCTGGTTGGTGCGGACTCGGTGGGCCGAAGGGCCTGATTCCACACTGTAAGTCTAAACTGTGTGGCACGGTGGCACAGCGGTGGAGTTGCTGCCTTACAGCGCTTGCAGCGCCGGAGACCCAGGGTTCGATCCCGACTACGGGTGCTGTCTGTACGGAGTTTGTACGTTCTTCCCGTGACCTGCGTGGGTTTTCTACCAGATCTTCGGTTTCCTCCCGCACTCCAGAGACATACAGGTTTGTAGGTTAACTGGCTCGGGTTTGTAAACTTGGTATAAGTGTAAATTGTCCCTAGAATGTGTAGGATAGTGTTAATTAGCGGGGATCGCTGGTCGGTCGGTGTGGGCCGAAGGGCCTGTTCCCACGCTGTATCTCTAAACTAAACTAAACTAATATACAGGTCAGCTCTGACGAATTGCTGTTCAAATAGTGATAAGTAAAGAGCAAGACTTAAAAGTGCCATTGCAGTTTTTATCGTAACTGTGGATTTGATTAAAATGTATTTAGTTGTTAATTGGCATTTTAAAGGAATCAATGTGATCAAGCTTTCTTTCTGGTGAGGATGTGTGAGTTAGCATTATATTGTACATGTTATATTGTACACGTTCAATGGAACTGTGATGAGAGTCGTGATTAGTTCGATACTAGTGACTGCAACTTTCAAGAATGGGTTAATAATCCATTGGAGCAGTTATAGACACTCTGTTTTAATGGATTCTGTCTTTTGTCTTTTGGATTCTGTCTTTTCAAGTATTAGTCTGGATGTCGTGGTGGTAACGTCGATCCTAGTTTAGTTTTGTATAGTTTATTGTCACGTATACCGAGGTACAATGAAAAGCTTTTTGTTGCGTGTTATGTTTACATATTCTGTTGTACTGCTGCAAGTAAGAATTTCATTGTTCTATCTGGGACATATGACAATAAAACACTCTTGACTCTTGAGCCAGTCGGCGGGAAGATAATACATGAATACAAATGATTCATCCACAGTGTACAGATACATGATGAAGGAAATAATGTGAATAACAGATAGACACAAAATGCTGGAGCAACTCAGCGGGACAGGCAGCATCTCTGGAGAGAAGGAATGGGTGACGTTTCGGGTCGAGACCCTTCTTTAGACCTTCTTCTAAAGAAGAAGGGTCTCGACCCGAAACGTCACCCATTCCTTCTCTCCAGAGATGCTGCCTGTCCCGCTGAGTTACTCCAGCATTTTGTGTCTACCTTCGATTTAAACCAGCATCTGCAGTTCTTTCCTATACATAACGTGAATAATGTTTAGTGCATGATAAAGCCAGTAAAGTCCAATCAAAAATAGTCTGAGAGTCTCCAATGAGGTTGATAGTAGTTCAGGACCGCTCTCTAGTTGTTGGTAGGATGGTTTAGTTGCCTGATAACAGCTGGGAAGAACCGGTCCCTGAATCTGGAGGTGTGTGTTTTCACACTTCTATATCTTTTGCCTGACGGGGAAGGGGAGAAGAGGGACTCGGGTACAGATCTATTTCCTGACCCTTTAAACCTAGATCATTCCTGAACCCCTTTCTGAATGTACATCTCCTTAATACTTGCGAAAAGAAGTGTGAAGCTATAACCCCGGCATTCCCTCTCTCTCTCTATCCCTCCCCCACCCAAGTCATACCAACTTCTTGTTTTCACCCAACAAACAGCTAACCATGGCCTGTTTCTTTTATCATTGTTACTTTTTTGCATATCTTTCATTCATTGTTCTTTATCTCTCTACACCATCGTCGATATCCCTCATTTCCCTTTTCCCTGACTAGTCTGAAGAAGGGCCTCCACCCGAAACGTCACCCATTGCTTCTCTCCAGAAAGGCTGCCTGGCCCCGCTGAGTTTCTCCAGCTTTTTGCGTCTTTATCTTTGGTGTGAACCAGCATCTGCAGTTCCTTCCTTCACATCACGTCTGTTCATTCAGTTAGATTACCTGGGCTGTTTAGACTATATTCTCTGGTACAAGGTTGCTTATAAGGTGGCTGGAATTGGAATTGTTTTTCACTCAGTCTGTGGTTATGGAGCCTATAGTGAAGAATGAAAGAGGGCTTGATTATTCAACTTGAGTCAACAAAATTGCATTGCTTAGATGTAATTGCTGACTGATTATTCAGCGTCCAAAAGCAAAGTTGCCTCTTGGTGGTTATGTATTGTTCTCAAATGTAACACAATACAATACATTGATAAAACTGTTAGTCAACCACTTATGCCTGGAACAATATCACCCAATTAAACTCTGTTTATCTTGGCTTCAAGCCATGACGCTTTATTTTTTTATAATCTAACAAACAAGTCAAATAACCGCTGCAAATTACAGCAGCGCATCATTTAAATAATTAATTGTGTACAAGAAATGAATGAATAATGAACATATCCCTGAGTGTTTTGGAGAGCATGCAAGTTTGTGTTATCAGTCAGAGCTTTAGATAACATCCCATTTTGAATTATCAGCAGAACCTCCAGCTAAATCTCAGAACTCCTCCTCAGGGGGTGAATTGCAACTGGACTTTGGAGAATTAAAGGGCATTTTATTTTAAGAAATGGGCATTGACAAGAAAGTTGATTTATTTCTGTTGGTTTTATAACATAAAATATTTGAAACTGAGCTTTAAAGTACATTTGAACAAGTACATCGGGGTGGCACAATGGCATTTTGGGTGGCACAGTGGCTCAGCAGTAGGGTTGCTGCCTTACAGCGCCAGAGGTTCGATCCTGACTATGGGAGCTTTCTATACGGAGTTTATACGTTCTTCCTATGACCATGTTGGCTTTCTCCGGGTGCTCCAGTTTCCTCCCACACTCCAAAGATGCACAGGTTTGGAGGTTAATTAGCTTCAGTAAAATTGTAAATAGTCCCTCGTGTGTGGATAGAGCCAGTGTACGGCGTGGATTGGCGGGGTCTGTTTTCACACTGTATCTCTGAAGTCTCAAATTATAATTTGTTATAGGTCTTTTTGAAATAGCAAATGAAGTATATGAATTTTAATTGTGTGATCATGCAGGGATTTAAACCTGTTGTGTGAAAGCAAAATAACAGCATCCTATTTGATTGATGGGAAAATCGTGTGATCAATTAGGCCCAGGAGTGTTATTCTTTACACATTTCCCCAAAGTGCTTTTAGATCTGTTAAAATTAAAAACATAGGGTCAGGTTGCAACTCAAATTGGAATGATTTTGTGCCACCAGCTAATGCTATTCCCGTGCATTGCAGACGAGGACTTGGTTTTGTTTGACACACATAAGCACTCTGTAGAATAGGAAATTCAAGGCCATCAGATCCAGTGTTTTTCCATTGTCTCTCACCTTCATCTTAATCCTTTCACATCAGTAACCCGGGATGTAAATGCACTCAAATTCAAAGCAGATCCAACAACATGCACTGGTTAGATTACTGAATGTATTTTTTCACCTCTGGTCTCTTTATTCAGTTCAGAGGTTCCATACACTGTATACCACCCCCCCCCCCCCCCCCCTTCACCTGTATCTACTTAACACTGTCTGTATAACTCATTATACCTTGGTACATGTGACAATAAACTGAGCTGAACTGAACTAAACGTAACTGAACTGTACAGTGAAATGCTTTGTATTATATACAACCCGGTAAAATCCTACAGCAGACCTCACCTAGGCAGTTCACAAACATTGCCACGTTTCTATGCAGGGAATAGAGAGATAGGGATCGTGTGCAGGCAGAGGAGATCGCTTTAACTTGCTATCATGTTAGTACGGACTTTGTAGGCCGAAGGGCCTGTTCCTGTGCTCTACTCTTACCATTATGTTCAGTGAATATCTCAAAACAAAGTACATGGATTAATCTTCACCTCCCTTTGACATTGCTCTAGATCCCGATCTGATAGTCCTCTTAATTAATTTCTATTTGCTTTGGGGCATTATGTCCCCAAGCAGCCCACAGCTTTCAGGATCAATAAGCGGTGAGTTTTCCAATCACAAAGGAAGTTTCTTAGCACTAGTTCCAGTCACCGAAGCTACCAGTAAAAATCTGCAGTAGCAGGACTGGAAAAATAATGGCATTGATTCGCTATCGAAGAAGTTTTTGCACAAATTAAATTAACTCCTTAATTATTCAAGCGTAGTTTGAAATCAATGGAAATGAAAATGGGGCGGTTTATATAAAGGGCTCCAGAGTCACTCTGTGAGTTTAATATTCAAGAGGCAAATTGAAAATCTTTTGACAACTGGATATACACCAGCTTATCAAAATATCTGTGCACTATCCACTCGAGATTTTCCCTCAGTTAGTAATTCATTCTTACTGTTAGCTCATTATTACTGTTAGCTCATTATTACTGTTAGCTGATTCTTACTGTTAGCTCATTATTACTGTTAGCTCAAAGGTAGACAAAATTGCTGGAGAAACTCAGCGGGTGCGGCAGCATCTATGGAGCGAAGGAAATAGGCAACATTTCGGGCCGAAACCCTTCTTCAGACATTATTACCGTTAGCTCATTATTACTGTTAGCTCAGAAACACTTTGGTCTCTGTGTCTGGATTTTTTTCTGATGGAAGTCAATCGATTGGAATTTTGGAACTAAATTTTGAATGCATCGAAGAACACAGATTTTTACAGTTTATCAATTCATCTGCCCATCTGCCAATCCAACTCCCTCTCCAGTACCGACTTGCCAGGCGTTGACCAACTTCTAACTCTTGTCCAGATTTCTCCCCCCCCCCATTACAATCAGTCTGAAGAGCGGTCCTGTCCTGAAACGTCACCTGTCCATTCCTTCCAAAAATGCTGCCTGACCCACTGAATTTCTGTGTGTTTAGCACTTTGTCTTTAGTTTACTTTCGAAATACAGTGCAGAAAAAGGCCCTTCGGCCCACTAATACACTAAAGGGCCTGTCCCACTTAGGTGACTTTCTTGGCGACAGCCGGCAACAGTCACTGTCGTGGCGTGACGCCGAGAAACCGGCCCCCTACGACAATGTCTACGACAGGCTGCCACCTAGTCGGTCAAGTTACGACAAGCTATGTTTACCGGCGTCCCAATTCATCACGACACGCGACGTCAACCCACAACAACACCAACAACAGCCTACGACAACCGAAGTCACCCTACATCAGCCCGCGACAAGCTACGACAAGCTACTACCTTGACGGCGTCAACTGAAGACAGGTGGAGCGGTGCACTTTTTTTCAAATGACGCAAGGTGACTTCTCCACGACACTTGAGGCAACAGCTCACGACAATACAGGCGTCACGCCGAGTCACCTAAGTGGGACAGGCCCTTAACACTACCCTATACACGGACAATTACGGCCAATTTACATTTATACCAAGCCAATTAACCTACAAACCTGGACGCCTTTGGAATGGGGAGTAAACTGGAGCTTCCCAGAGAAAATCCACACAGATCACGGGGAGAACGTACAAACTCCATACAGACAAGCACCCGCAGTCAGGATTGAACCCGGTTCGCTGGTGCTGTAGGACAGCAACTCTACCCCTGCGCCACCGTGCCGCCCGAGAGCTGCATGTAAAGCATTCCGAACTAAAGACAAGTAGCTAAGTGAGTGACACGGTGGCGCAGCGGTAGAGTTGTTGTCTTACAGCACCAGAGACCCAGGTTCGATCCTAACTACAGGTGCTGCCTGTACGGAGTCTGTACCTTCTCCCCGTGACCATGTTGGTTTTCTCCAGGTGCTCCGGTTTCCTCTCACACTCTCAAAGACGTACAGCTTTGTAGGTTAATCGGCTTTCCACGCTGTATCTCTAAACTAAACCAAACTAAACACATCCAGATGTAAACAATAAAGTGGACTAAGTGACCAGCTTCATTTGTCTTTTTCTTTTGTAATGCCGTGATTAAGATCAGTCAGAATGCATAAAAACAATGGAGCCAACTCGATATTTTTTTATAACCTAAAAGGATTATGATATCAATACTGGAGAGAAATTTGAGAATTCTGATGATGTCTATTGGTAAAAACAGCAAGATAATTAATTATTTTTTTGTAACGACACCAGAAGTTTAATATTAGAACCTCTGCCTGCACGTGATCCGATTCCCTCCATTCCCTGCATATCCATGTGCCTATCTAGCCTGTTAAATGCCACTATCGTATCTACCTCCACCACCACTGATGCTAGATGCTTGAACACCAATGAATTAAACAAAATAAAGGAATAAATAACTTAACAGTGCTATTCCCATTCTCTTCTGCTGTGCAGCAGCAATAGAAATTGTACTTGACCACCAGAGCTTTATTGTCTTCATTTAAATATCCTTATAGACCATCAGCATGAAAAAATAGCATAAATAACACTGAATTGGAATAATATTAGCCGATCATAAATGAGTTCTTTTGACTGAATTTAATATTATATTTTGCTTGAGGTCATGTTAATGGATTGGATATCAGTTGCATGTAGCTGACATTACATTATTTGAACAGCAATAAAATATGGTTGCACGATTACACATAGTCTAACACATCCATTGTCTCACTTACCTTCCGAAAAGGTAACGTCAGTTATATTCAGGGTATCTTTCTATAATAAATGTTAATGTATCCTTTCTCTTTCTTGGAATGAGAAACATGTTTGCACTATACCGTTAAAGATTCTGTGGCATTATGCTTCACAGATGTTCGGAACAAAGTCTCAATTATTTCTTTTCGTGATTGCCAATTTGTCGTAGACAGGTAATCATGTGTATCCACTGTACCCAGCAATATATTTCAGAATGACTTGCGTGCAGGCAGTGAGTTTCCAGATGCTCATCGAGTCTTTTATTTCCTAAGGCCATGAAGCACCTGTTTATACATAGATGCGTCACGGAGCCTGTACTCGCTGGAGTTGAGAAGGAGGAGTAGGGGGGGGGGGGGGGGACCTCATTGAAACTTACCGAATAGTAAAAGGCCTGGTTAGAGTGAATGTGCGGAGGATGTTTCCACGTTCATAAATTGTCTCCAGTGTGTAGGATAGAACCGGGTGACCACTGGTAGGCGCAGACTCGGTGGGCTAAAGTGCCTGTTTCCATGCTGTATTTCTAAACTAATCTAAACTGAAGAAATTGCAATGGACCTGGATTTGAAACAAGTGTTGGGAAAAGCAGTAGAGTCATACAGCATGGAAACAGGTGCTTCTGCCCAAACTAAAATTAAAACCTGTACTCGAGTTCTGGGAGGAAACCGGAGCACCCAGGCGATCACAGGGAAAACGTGCAAACTCCGTACAGACAGCACCCGTGGCAAGTCATTCTGAAATATATTACAGCGCCAGGGGCCCGGGTTCGATCCTGACTACTTGTCTGTACTCTGTCTCTGACTGCTTGTCTGTACGGAGTTTGTACGTTCTCCCCGTGACCTGTGTGCGTTTTCTTCCAGATCTTCCGTTTCCTCCCACACTCCAAAAGTGTAAAGGTTTGTTGGTTAATTGGCTTGATATAAATGTTACATTTCCCCTAGCGCATGTACTGTAGTGTTAATGTGCGGGGATCGCTGGCTCGTGGGCTGAAGTGCTACATCTCTAAAACGAAAACTAAATGAGAGATAGAACTTTCATCAATACATAACAGAATATTAAAAATATTGCACTTTGTGGAAAAAGTGTACCTGAGGATGAATATCTCATTAGGTTAGAACAAATCCCCACCAGCGAAACTCAATACTTCCTGTAGGTATGTTGATGCACCAACACAGTAAAAATGAACCTACTTTTTAATCCAGCATCACTGTAGTTTCTTAATTATGTCCAAATGATTTTATTTTACAGACATAAACTGGCTCCTTTGCAAAGTTACCTTATGGATTAGTCACTTGAGCATTGTGGAGTTTTTAGAATCTGTAAATCTCGCAGCATGTTTTCTGCTTTTACAGTGTCAAGAGAATACTACAAAAGGAATTAAAAAGAAAAGTAATGATTATTTTCAGCAAGGCTTGAGTTGGAAGAAAAGTCAAACATACCTCATCTGATCCTATAGTGTATTGCTTACCTCAAATGTGCGTGTTTGTTTATACATTATAGCTTATGAAGACTTCATGTGGAGCTTTGGTTAATGGGAAAGTAAGTCAAACTATTCTAAAGAAAAATAACATGAATAACAACTCTATAAACTTAGCCAAATGTTATCATTGGAACTGCGTTACTAATGGGCCTGTCCCACTTAGGTGATTTTTTTCGGCGACTGCCGGCGACTGTCATAGCCGTAGCAGGTCGCCGAAAAACCGGCAACTGGACTAATGGGCCTGTCCCACTTAGGCGATTTTTTAGGCGACTGCCGGCAAATACGACATTGAAATTCACCGAAGTCAGCACCTGGCGACAACCGATGACATCCTGGCGACTGCCTACATTAACCTGGCGTCAACCTACGACAGCACCTACGTCAAGCTGCGCTCATTTGGCGTCAGACCCAAGGTTGCCACTGTCGGCGAAAATGTTTCAACACGTTGAAAAAATTGTTGGCGACCAGAAAGACGCTACGACTCTTTGGGCGACTGAGGAGACTACTTACGACCATACAGGCGACACACCGGTGACCACCAGCGACCATGTGGTGACTGCATAGTCTCCTGTATTCGCCTAAACAGTCGCCTAAGTGGGACAGGCCCATAATGTTGTCTTGAAATAATTCTTTGGTATTTGGATGTATGTTGTACTTAAAGTACCAGAAGAAAGCAAAGTGTCTTAACAATTCTCTTCAATCTTGGATTCATCATAGAGCAACACAGTGGCACAGTGGTAGAGCTGCTGCCTCATAGTGCCAATGATCCGAGTTCAATCCTGACCTCGGGTGCTGTTTGCGTGGAGTTTGTACGTTCGCACTGTGACCGCGTGGGTTTCCTCCAGGTGCCCCGGTTTCCTCGCATATCCCAAAGACGTGCAGGTTTCTGGGATAATTGGCCTCTGTAAAATGCCCCCAGTATGTAGGGAGTGGATGAGAAAGTGGGATAGGGTGGCCGATGGTCAGCGTGAACATGGTGGATTGATCAATCTATCAAGTGAATCCCATTGTAATAACAGGCTTGCTTTACCTTGAGATTGTAAATTCTTTCACACAATAATTTCGGGTGGTACAGTGGTGCAGCAGTAGACCTGCTGCCTTACAGCGCCAGGGACCCGGGTTCGATCCTGACTACGGGTGCTGTCTGTATGAAGTTTCTGTTTTCCCAGTGACTGTGTGGGTTTTCTCCAGGTGCTCCGGTTTCCTCCCACACTCCAAAGACGTGCAGACTTGTAGTTTAATTGGCTTTGGTAAAAATAGTCCCTCATGTGTAGGCTAGTGCTAGGCTCACTGGTCGAAATGGAATTGGCAGGACGAAGGGCCTGTTTCCGCGCCGTACCTTTAAACTTAGCTAAACTAAACTAAACAATAATATAAAGGCATTGCAACAACAATCCAGCAAGTTAAAATGTTGCTCCAATCCTAAACGTGAGCTGCGTTAGAAACCTAATTGTTTCAGATTTTGAAGGTGACCTTGTTGATGCATATGTTTTCCTCTTCTCAATATTTGTCCTCGATGACAAGGGGAACATTTGCTTGCAATGAGACAGCATGATTGATTAGAGACTGTCACATTAATGCATCTGAAGGATAGCCAAACCAAGATTCAAAGCCACACGATATAACAAATAGATGTACCATCTTGATGCCTCTGAACAAGGCGGCTACGACAATATCTGGCGTGGATGGTTTGGCAAGCAGTGTTCGAAAAGTGCAGGGTAATAAATCCCATGTCGTTCGGAGCAGATGTGGTAATGAAATGGGAAGGGAGAGGTTGTGCTGCTGTATGTAGTTCCTGTAAAAGGGGGAAAAAATGTACAGGAAATGCAAAATAAGATTGCAATCATAAAATGTTAAAGCAAAATACTTTATAAAGTGGGGACCAATTCCATCTTCTTCTTGCGGATGGCGTGCACAGCCTAAAGTTGTAGGACAACTTGTTCTATTTGATCTTATGTGATTGTGCACGCCGGGTTGATTGCATTCGTCGAAACAGGACGGCCCACGTGAAGGTTGCAAATCTTCCACCCCACCAATTCCATCTAACATGAAAAGATGCAAAAGAATCTGAAGGTAAGGAATAGGTGACATTTCGGGTAGAGACCCTTCATCAGACATGTGTCTGATATATCTTTCTATATCACCGTCTACATCTCTCGTTTCCCTTTCCGCTGACTCTCAGTCTGAAGAAGGGTCTCAACCTGAAATATCACCTATTCCTTTTCTCCAGAGATGCCGCCTTATCCACTGAGATGCTCCGGCATTTTGTGTCTATTTTCGACGTAAACCAGCATCGGCAGTTCCTTCCTACAATAAAATTCTGAAGAGCTTGCGTTTTGATATTTTTGGCAATGTATGGAAAGTGCAGGCAATCTGAAATGTCAGCTGGCTGTAATTAGGCAGATGCTCATCAGTCTTTTATTTGTTTAAGTAATGATGTGTGGTTGTGCTCTGGAAGGTGCTTCATTTATCTGTCAATCTCCACCATAACCCTTCTGCTACTAATCTCATTGTAACTCCACAAAAAACACCACTTTCAAACATCATTTCAAGATTCAAGATTCAAGAGAGTTTATTGTCATGTGTCCCTGATAGGACAATGAAATTCTTGCTTTGCTTCAGCACAACAGAACATAGTAGGCATGAATACAGAACAGATCAGTGTGTCCATATACCATTATATAAATATATACACACATCAATAAATAAACAGATTAGGTGCAAATAAACAGATAATGGTCTATTAATGTTCAGAGTTTTGTTTGAGTTGAGTTTAATAGCCTGATGGCTGTGGGGAAGCGGCTATTCTTGAACCTGGACTTTGCAGTCTTCAGGCTCCTGTACCTTCTACTTGAAGGTAGCGGGGAGATGAGTGTGTGGCCAGGATGGTGTGGGTCCTTGATGATGCTGCCAGCCTTTTTGAGGCAGCGACTGCGATAGATCCCCTTGATGGTAGGGAGGTCAGAGCCGATGATGGACTGGGCAGTGTTGCAACAACCTCTCTTTGTTGAGTTATAATACTTCGGTTTCCTCCCACGCTCCAAAGACGTACAGGTTTGTAGGTTAATTTGGCTTTGGTGAAAATTGTAAATAGTCCCTAGTGTGTATGGTAGTGCTAGTGTGCGGGGATCGCTGGTGAGCGCGGGCCGCAGGGTCTGTTTCCGCGCCGTATCTCTAAAACGAACCTAAACTAAACTAAACTGTTGTAATTGTAATCATGTATAGTCTTTCTGCTGACTGGTTAGCATGCAACAAAAGCTTTTCACTGTGTCTCGGTACACAGAAACATACAAAATAGGTGCAGGAGTGGGCCGTTTGGCCCTTCGAGCCAGCACCGCCATTAAATATGATCACGGCTGATCATACAAAATCAGTACCACGTTCCTGCTTTCTACACATATCCCTTGATTTTACATGGTACACGTGACAATAAACTAAACTAAACTAACCCATTTAATAAAAATTCTACGGTGTCTGTACTATATATGTGATATATGAGAAATAATCATTTTAATTGTTTCTTTCAAAAAATATGATTCTGTAGAAATGAAAGTGAACAGTTCCAAATAATGACTTCTATTATCTAGGATTTTGCTGAAGTTTAGAGCAATCTGAAACAATGTGATATATGACTCAGGGGTGCATCGTATATCACACTGATAATAAAACATTAAAGTTTTCATTTCTACTAATTCCAATTTTCGAAGCAACTGCAGCCAATTGTTCTTCCCCTACCCCTAGCCCGCCGTGCAAAGCGATCAGAGTGGCACTAGAATGGATTTGCTACCTATTGAGACGAATGGAAAACGAGACAGTGGAAAGGGCATCACGCTGAACGTACCTTGCAGGCAAGAAAAGTCACCACGGGAGCGACCTGCCAGTGTACACGGTGGTGATTGCATTATATTAACTAGTCTTTGCTGTTTCAGAAGATATTTCAAAGAATTGGAACATTACGAAATGCTCCCATACCAGGGCTAATGAGACAGAATGAATTTCATTGCTTATATCCAGTGGTGTGGCAAGTGTATGTTTAAACTGAATGCACAGACTGTTGACCTTGAAGTGTAAAACTGTTGCTGCGTTAATGTTTCTCTCAAATAATGGGTGCTGTCTACACAGAGTTTGCACGTTCTCCATTTGGCCTCATGGGTTTTCTCCGGGTGCTCCGTTTTTGTCATACATTCCAAATCCGTGCAAGTTTGTAGGATAAATGGCTTCTGAAATTGTTCTTAGTGTCTAGGATAGAATTAAAGGCCTGTCCCACTTACGCGATTTTTTCCAGCGACTGCCGGCACCCGTCATAGTCGCAGCAGGTCGCCGAAAATGTTCAACATGTTGAAAATCCAGCGGCGACCGGAAAAAGGTACGACTCTTGGGCGACCTACTCACCACCATTCAGGCTTCACCCCGCGACATGTCGCCCGTATGGTCGTGGTGACACCTGTTTGGTCGTGAGGAGTCGCCCAAACAGTCGTACCTTTTTCTGGTCACCGCTAGATTTTCAACATGTTGAAAATTTTCGGCGACCTGCTGCGACTATGACGGGAGCCGGCAGTCGCCGAAAAAATGCATTAAGTGGGTCAGGCCCTTTAGTGTATGGCCGATTGTAGGTGGGGGCGGACTCGGTGGGCCGAAGGGCCGGTTTCCGTGCTGTATCTCCAAAACGAACTAAACTAACCGCACACTGTAGCGTGTTGTACAGAAGGCTCACTATGGAATCAGGAATGCATCAAGTTGGTGTAATTAGAAATCCTGGGGCAATGATTCTCTTTGACAAGTATAGATTTTTCAAACTCTACAAGCTTTCCGAAGATTATTTAAAAACAATGCAAAAATATATATTTTTCAGTTTAAATTGGACCTAACTACCTACATCAGGCTGCTCCAAAATGTATCTCGCCCCCATTGTTACTTTGACTTAAAGTAGTTCAATTGATCCCATTGTCTACCTGTGTTATGCACATAATTTATGGCTATCATCCTGTGTGGTGTCTACACACAGTTTTCTAGTCCTTTGTTATTTCTTGTCCACAATAGTAACAGATTCATCTTGTGGTATTCTTTAGCCCCTTGGTCCATAAATGATCTAACCCATTTCTCTTTTTGCTTGCGATGTGCTGGGGGAAAGCAGATTGTGACCAAAGATCATAGAGCAGAGCAAGATGGTTCACTCCGCGAAAAAGCCGTAGTGGGTGATGGGTAATCTTCAGCGCCATTTCCGTAACCGGCTTCCGTCATGGCGTCAAGCTAATTCAGGGAGATTCTGCTATATCAGGCAGAGAGATTAAAGGATAGACACAAAAGGCAGCGGGTCGGGCGGCATTTCTGGACAAAAGGAATAAGTGACATTTCGGGTCGAGACCCGTCTTCAGACTGAGTCGGGGAAAGAGGAACTCCAACCATCCTCCCCCCCCCCCCTTCCCTCCGACACGGACATGGAGCGATCATTGGCCCCCCCCCTTTTTTTTTTGTTAAACATCTATTTCCTTCTGGTGTTTTTTTTTTAATTTCCCTTTTACCATTTCCGTACTTTTTCGATAGCTGCCATGACCCGTTTGATGTCATCCTTCGCCCTGTTCCTGGTCTCGGCCCGCACCGATCTGCCAACATACTGTGTGTGTGTGTGTTTGTTTGGCGGAGGGAGAAGCACTGCCCCAGGATTTCTAATTACACCAACTTGGATGCATTCCTGAGTCCATAGTGAGCCTTCTGTACAACACGCTGACAGTCAAGGGAAAGGGAACATCTTCAGACTGAGTCAGGGGAAAGAGGAACAAGAGATATAGACGGTACTAAGGACAAATGAATGGAAGATATGCCTATATCTCCCTGTTCCCTTTCCCTTGACTGTCAGCGTGTTGTACAGAAGGCTCACTATGGAATCAGGAATGCATCAAGTTGGTGTAATTAGAAATCCTGGGGCAGTGATTCTCACACACAGCATGTCCGGCAGATCGGTGCGGGCCGAGACCAGGAGCAGGGTGAAGGATGACATCAAACGGGTCATAGCAGCTATCGAAAAAGTCGACCCAAAATATCACCTATTCCTTTTCTCCAGAGATGCTGCCTGATCCGCTGATTTACTCCAGCGTTTTTGTGTCTGTCTTCGGTTTAAACCAGCATCTGCAGTTCCTCCCTGTACAAGGTATGTGATGTTTTTGTGTGTGTCCAGTCAGATTTGGCTTCCAGTCAGATTAACAATCACGCAAGTTTCCACACACTCCCTTACTTCAGCAAATAGTGACCAAGGCAGTGCTGACAGTGATGGGGGAAATTGATGAGGGTTTACTGCATTTAAAAAGAAAATTAAAAAAAACATTTAAAACATTTAAAACCACACAAACTGTTCCCCCCGCAACGCTCATTACACTGCTAGAGGCATAACTGGTCGCGTCGGGTTTACTGAAATGGTGGAAGTTACGCTCCAGTGCGTACTACACGCCAGTCCATTGAATTTCGCAGGAGTGGACCATCTTGCTCTGCTCCATGATCTTTGATTATGACCTAGACTTTCTATCCCAAATGCAAGTAGACAACCAGATCTATAAATGCAGCTGTGCAACTTTAAGTTTAGAACGAAAAAGAAAACCCCACAATGATATAGACTGGGGCTTTGAGCTTGGAATTTGGAAGAGATGATCTATTAACAATGACGACACACAGATTGCTGGAGTAACTCAGATGGGTCAGGGCAGCATCTCTAGAGAGAAGGAATGGGTGACGTTGCAGGTCGAGGCCCTTCGTCAGACTGAGTCAGGAAAGAGGGCGACAGAGAGATATGGAAGGGTAGGATGTGAAAACACAGATCAAAGGGGACGATGATGTCAGCACTGGTAGCCCTAGACTCCTGTGAATGCACACATCATTTTGGACAAAATACTGTTTTAATTTGAATTCCAATGGATCTCTGAAAATGGCATCTGCAAGGAATGTGTAGGAAGGAACTGCAGATGCTGGTTTAAACCGAAGATAGACACAAAATGCTGGAGTAACTCAGCGGGACAGGCAGCATCTCTGGAGAGAAGGAATGGGTCGAGACCCTTCTTCAGACAAGTCAGGGGCTTATGACTGTCATGAATTAAGAAACCATAATGTATGTCTCGCTAAGTTATCTTCCTTCAGGAAGTTACAAAGCTATTTTATGTTTATTTGAATCATTAGAGGATAGTGAGAGGTTCCACATGAGAGATGTTTAATCAATGTTGGGGACTAATGATAATTTAGTTAGGCAGATTGAAAACAAAGTGGACGATAAAAAAGCAGCAAGTGATGAATGGAAATTCGTTGAAGGGATGCAATAATTAGCGCAGCTTAGGATTTGTGGCTGATTTAGCCCCCAATAAGTGACTAAGTCACAAATGCAGACGAGTTTAGAAGGATGAGGCGGGATCTCATTGAAACGTACCAAATAGTGAAAGGCCTGGTTAGAATGGATGTGGAGAGGATTTTTCCACTAGTGGGAGATTCTAGGACCAGAGGCCGTAGCCTCAGAATAAAAGGACGTACCTTTAGGATGGAGATGAGGAGAAATTTCTTCAGAGGGTGGTGAATCTGTGGAATTCATTGCCACAGAAGGTTGTGGAGGTGAATTCAATGGACATTTTTAGGGCAGAGATTGATAGATTCTTGATTAGTACGGGTGTCAAGGGTTATGGCGGGAAGACAGGAGAATAGGGTTGAGAAGGAAATCTAGATCAGCCATGAGTGATTAGCGGAGTAGACTTGATGGGCCAAATGGCCTAATTGTGCTCTTATCACATGAACTAATGAACATGAAATAAACAGCCATAAACAGATGAGGTAAAGATTTAAGCACTAAAAGACTCAATTCAAGCCTCACTCAATTTCAGCTCCACTAAGGTAACATTGTTGTAATGGATAAAGATATCATGAAGAGAAGATGACCAGTATTAGCTCTGTGGGATTTGTCAGTCTGATGCTGTGGTTGCCAACTCTATCAACATCGATGCAGGAACCAAGGCGGTTCCTTATTTTCTTTTGCAGAAAATGAGTTCTTCTAATCCCCGACTGGGTCTATTCTTCTGAAACACTGCCAGTTATCTTTACATTATTGAATACTTGCTGAGATGCCATTAAAATAATGATATGCATCTGTACAGCACATCTGTATGGTGCCCCAAGGTACTTCATCAACAAGGAAGGTAGACAAAAATGCTGGAGAAACTCAGCGGGTGAGGCAGCATCTATGAAGCGAAGGAAATAGGCAACGTTTCGGGTCGAGGCCCTTCTTCAGACTTTTGCAGCATGGCTACTGTTGGGCTATTAGTGAATTGACTGATTGAAAGATACGGCACGGAAACAAGCCCATCGGCCCACCAAGTCCACACTGACCTTCGATCACTCGTTTACACTAGTTCAAGAGTCAAGAGAATTTATTGTCATGTGTCCCAGATAGGACAATGAAATTCTTGCTTGCTGCAGCACAACAGAATATTGTAGGCATAAATACAGATCAGATCAGTGTGACCATATAACATAGAATATATATATACACACATAAATACACAGATAAAGTGCAATAGGCTGTTATAGTTCATAGTTTGTTTGAGGTTGTGTTTAATAGTCTGATGGCTGTGGGGAAGAATCTGTTCCTGAACCTGGATGTTGCAGATTTCAGGTTCCTGTACCTTCTACCTGATGGCAGCGGAGAGATGAGTGTGTGGCCAGGATGGTGTCCAGAGCGTCCAGGAGCAGAAAAGGCTGCAAAAAGTTGTAAACATTGCCCAGTCCATCATCGGCTCTGACCCACACCATCCTGGCCACACACTCATCTCTCCGCTGCCATCAGGTAGAAGGTACAGGAGCCTGAAATCTGCAACATCCAGGTTCAGGAACAGCTTCTTGTGTGGATAGCACACGACAAAAGCTTTTCACTGCACCTCGGTACACGGACAAACTAAACTAAACTAAACTGAATTACTTTTAGTGCAAGATAAAGTCCAGTAAAGTGCAATTAAAGATAGTCAAGACTCTCCAACGAGGTAGATGGGAGGTCAGGACCATTCTCTGGTTGTTGATAGTTTGGTTCAGTTGCCTGATAACAGCTGGGAAGAAACTGTCCCTGAATCTGGAGATGTGCGTTTTCACACATCTGTATCCCTTGCCCGATGGGAAAGGGGCAAAGAGGGAATGTTGAGCGTGAGACTCGCCCTTGATTATGCCGGTGATCTTACCAAGGCTGCGTGAAGTGTAGATGGAGTCAATGGAAGGGAGGTTGGTTTACCCAATGGTCTGGGCTGTGTCCACAACTCTCTGCAATTATTATTATCGTGCACAGAGATACAATGAAAAAGGTTTGTTGCTCCCCCAGCTCGGTACGAACATTCTTCACCTTAGTTTGAGGAAGAATTGGTATATTATGTCATATTTACTTTCATCAGAGAAGACTGATATTTGGCCCATCAAGTCTAAGTGAACTCCCATAGCACATCCATCAGTTTTGTTTATCTCAGTTATTCCCCATCTCCCTCTCATGATCATACACCCCTCCACAGTTCTCAGGGCCTGTACTCATTGGAGTTTAGAAGGATGAGGGGGCGTGGGACTCCATTAAAACTTATGGAATAGTGAAAGGCCTGGATAGAATGGATGTGGAGAGGATGTTTCCACTAGTGGGAGAGTCTAGAACCAGAGGACACGGCTTCAGACTAGGACGTACCTTTAGAAAGGAGATGAGGAAGAATTTCTTAAGTCAGAGGGTGGTGAATCTGTGGAATTCATTGCCACAGACAGCTGAGGAGGCCAAGTCACTGGGTATTTTTAAGGCGGAGATTAACAGATCCATAACTAGTAAGGGTTTCAAGGGTTGTAGGGAGAAGGCATGAGAATGGGGTTGAGAGGGAATGTTAGATCAGCCACGATTGAATGGCAGAGTAGACTCGATGGGCTGAATGGCCTACTTCAGCTCATATGGCATGAATTTATGAACTTCTCTGTCCATTCCCTCCGCTAAGGAGCCACTTACAGTTTCCAATAACCTACAAGCATATTTTCAGAATGTCAGGGGAACCAAAAGCACTCGGAAGGAACTCATGTGGTCACAGGGAGAACTTGCAATTTCCACACAGACAACATTGGAAGTCAGGATCAAATCCAAGCTGCTGGTGTTATGCAGCAACAGTTCTAACTACTGCCCCATTGTGCTGACATGTTGGTCAATGTTCACTCTAAGCCATTATCACCTGAAGTAACATATTGTCTGACCATTAATTTGATTTACATTTGTGGGGTAGAGTAGTGAGCAAACTGGGTACTATATTCAGTTCAGTTTAGGGTCACCAATGAGCTACTGTGGATAATAGCTCAGGACTGCTCTCTAATTGTGGTAGGATGGTTCGGTTGCCTGATAACAGCTGGGAAGAAACTGTCCCCGAATTCTGTTCATCCTGTATCCATACACTGCGGATATCTTGATTGTAATCATGTATAGTCTTTACGCTGACTGGATAGCAACAACAACAAAAAGCTTTTCACTGGACCTCGGTACACGTGACAACAAACTAAATTAAACTAACCAAGACCACTGATAGACACAAAAAGCTGGAGTAACTCAGCGGGACAGGCAGCATCTCTGGAGAGAAGGAATAGGTGATGTTTCGGGTCGAGACCCTTCTTCAGACAATAACACTGCTGGCTCTGGATGAATGGTTTAGCCAGTGCAACTACCTCAGTACCGCACCAAGTGGAATGAAAATTGTGAGCTCAGACTTCATCCCATCCTCTGAGTCAGCAGAAATACTATAACTTGTAAAGAGGTGATTCAAACTGTGATTTAATTATCATCAACAAGTCAAGGAGCTTCACAGGCTAGCTTTTCACCAGGAAGTTTATCCTTGATGAAGGTTGAATGGAAATTCATCCTGATATGGATTCCACCCATAAATCCACAAAGTCAATTCGAAAGTAAGCTCTTTGACCGATCATATTAACTCTGTTTCTCTTTACATGGATGCTGCCCAACCTCTTGAGTGTTTCCTGCACGTTCTGCTTTAGTTTCAGATTTCCAGCATCAGATTTTTTTTAAAAATAGAAAACATGTTTCATTTAACATTAAATTAGAGTCATAGAGTGATACAGTGTAGAAACAGGCCCTTTGGCCCAACTTGCCCACACCGGCCAACATGTCCCAGCTAGACTAGTCCCACCTGCCTGCGCTCCCATATCCCTCCAAACTTGTCCTATCCATGTATCTATCTAACTGTTTCTTAAATGTTGGGATAGTCCCTGCCTCAACTACCTCCCCTGGCAGCTTGTTCCATACACCCACCACCCTTTGTGTAAAAATGTTACCCCTCAGATTCCTATTAAATCTTTTCCCTTCACCTTGAACCTATGTCCTCTGGTCCTCGAGTCACCTACTCTGGGCAAGAGACTCTGTGCATCTACCCGATCTATTCCTCTCATAATTTTAGAAATTGAATTAACCAAATTTGTTCATTCTCTCTTTTGGCGTCTTTACCCTTAGAAATACACACATTCATTTAAATTTTTTTTTAATGTAAGTTACAATTATTTAAAATTTTTGATAATCTACTGTCAATCCACGTGAAAGGACATAAGTTAATTTAATAGGTTTGACCTTGTGTCTTTTTTGCATTTTACAGAATTCATTCAATGTCTATGACATAAATAAAAGAAGAATGTTGCAATGCTAGACATTTTAAATACAAATAGAATTTGGGGGAGATAAACAGTGAATATTTCAAGCTTCTAACCTTTATTTTGGTTTAGTTTAGAGATACAGCGCGGAAACAGGCCCTTCGGCTCACCGAGTCCGCGCTGACCAGTGATTCACATCCATTAATACCACCCTACACGCACTAGGGACAATTTACAATTATACCAAGCCAATTAACTGGGAAACCTGCACGTCTTTGGGGTGTGGGAGGAAACCGGAGATCCCGGAGAAAACCCACGCAGGTCATGGGGAGAACATACAAACTCTGTACAGACAAGCACCCGTAGTTAGGATCGGACCTGGGTCTCTGGCGCTGTAGGTCAGCAACTCTACCGCTGTACCACCGTGTGGCACTTTCATTGGAGCTAGATTTATAAATATTAGCACATTTAACACCATCACATGAGGTGCAGGGGCATTGAAGGGGAGAAAGGCACCAAAAGGAAAAAAAAAGGAGAAAGGTATTGGTGGAGTGGATGCATAAAACTTTCCTCAGTTGCACTTTGACACCTTCCCCTGTCTCCCAGAGCCTAAATATGATCCTTCGAGCCAGCAGTGCCATTCAATATGATCATGGCTGATCATCCCAAATCAGTACCCCGTTCCTGCTTTCTCCCCATATCCCTTGATTCCATTAGCCCAAAGAGTTATATCTAACTCTCTCGGTTGAACAGAAATCTTAATTGGGTCTCGACCCAAAAAGTCACCAATTCCTTCTCTCCAGAGATGCTGCCTGTCCTGCCGAGTTACTCCAGCTTTTTATGTCTATCTTCGGTTTACACCAGCAACTGCAGTTCCTTCTTACACATTTAAATTCTACCTTCAGCTTGGTGTCCTCCCAGCAAATCATTCATGTATCACTCAATTTTTAGTGCTATGCATACGAAAATGAATGTGTCCTGGAGCACAATATGATTATATAGTTTTTAGGTCAAGTTGTCCCTCTCCATATATTGAAGCGGGCTCTTCCCGCTGTGAATCGCTATGCTGCAAGATGAGCTGTTTTACACATTGATCCAGAACATAGTGACACCATTCAATGCAACATTTGGTGACATTGACCCAGGAGCTATCTGTTGTTGTTACCTCACAACTCAACCAGGTTTTTTTCAGAGCTGCGGTTTCACAGCTCAGAGTTTTCAAATAATCTTCGCTACATCTCGGTTAAACAGAAATTTCAATTCTACCTGTTTTCAAGAGAAGAGTTAAATATACTGTATTAGCTCTTAGGGCTAACGGAATCAAGGGATTATGGGGAAAAAGCAGGAACGGGTTGCTGATTTTGGATGATCAGCCATGATCGTATTCAATGGCGATGCTGGCTCGAAGGGCCGAATGGACTACTCCTGCACCTATTTTCTATCTTTCTATCTTTCTGTGTTTCTTCCATGAGGAAGTATCAACCAGCGCTGCGACCTATCTTAGGTAGCTTACCTTTTGTTACTTTGCCGGTTCTTGTCATGGTCTCTCATTCCACACTTCTCCGCCTGCCCTAACTCCAGGATCCTTGGTCCTCATACTGATCCCTATCCCCCCCCCCCCTACCCAAAATACAAACTTTGGCTGTTTTCCCCAAACTACCGAGAACTCAACCCTTCCTCCTGACTATTGATCCTCCACCACAATTCTCTTATAATCATCTGAGACATCCTACATCTCCTGGCATAGCAGTAGAATTGCTGCATTACAGCACCAGAGACCGGGGTTCGATCCTGACCACCGGTGCTGTCTGTATGGAGTTTGTATGTTCTCCTCGTGATCTACTTGGGTTTTCCCCGAGATCTTTGGTTTCCTCCCACACTCCAAAGACGTAGAGGTTTGTAGGTTAATTGGCTTGGTATAAATGTAAACATTGTCCCTAGTAGGTGTAGGATAGTGTTAATGCGCGGGGATCATTGGTCGGCGCATACTCGGTGGGCCGAAGGGCCTGTTTCTGTGCTGTATCTAAACTAAACTAAACTAAGATGGGCAGGCAGAGTGGTACAACTGCTAGAGCTGCTGCCTCACACTGCTAGAGACCAGGGTTTTATCCTGTCTGAGTGGAGTTTGCACGTTCTCCCTGTGACCATGCGGGTTTGCTCCACGTGCTCTGGGTTTCCTCCCACATCCCAAAGATGTGAATGAGTTTGCAGGTTAATTAGCTTCTGTGAATTGCCCTCTTTGTTTGTAAGGAGTGGATGTGCAAATGAGATAGCATAGAACATGAAGACTAAGTCAAGAATAACTAACATAATTGTTTTAATCCCTGTACATGAGGTTAAAAATACAACAATTCTGCTATGTAGAGATCTACACCGTTTACAGGAACTGAAACTGTGCAAACACTCATGACAAATATCATCTCACTGCACTGATATCAGGTTGCCTAGAGACATGTAGTGCAAGCCAAAGTTGATTGACTTTGAGCATAGCCCCGACCATCACACAAACCAACCTCCCTTCTATTGACTCAATTTCCACCTCACGCTGCCCCGGCAAGGCCAGTAGCATCATCAAGGACGAGTCGCACCCTGGCCACTCCCTCTTCTCCCCTCTCCCATCAGGCAAAAGGTGTAGAAGTGTGAAAAAACACACACCTCCAGATTCAGGGACAGTTACTTCCCAGCTGTTATCAGGCAACTGAACCATCCTACCACAACCAGAGAGCGGTCCTGAACTACTATCCACCTCTTTGGTGACCCTCGTCTATCCTTGATCGGACCTTGCTGGCTTTAAACGTTATTCGCTTATCATGCATCTTCTATACACTGTAATGGCTCGATTGTAATCATGTATTAGTTGAGTTTATTGTCACGTGTACCGAGGTACAGTGAAAAGCTTTTGTTACATGCGAACCAGACAGCAGAAAGACAATACATAATTACAATCAATGCATCTACAGTGTACAGATACATGATAAGGGAATAACGTTTAGTGCAAGGTAAAGCCAGCAAAGTCCGATCAAGGATAGTCTGAGGGTCACCAATGAGGTAGAGAGTAGATAGTATTGTCTTTCTGCTGACTGGATGGCACGCAAAAAAATCTTTTCACTGTACCTCAGTACACATGACAATAAACTGAACTGAACTGAACCGATTTAGTTGTGACAGAAGCCATTCGGACATTATAAAAGCTGCAATGCTCATATAAAGGTGATTGGACATCTTGTTCTAGGATGAAGAGTTTTATACCAAGCTTTCCACAGTGACCGTGACCGTGACCGTTCCCTCTGCAACTCCCTGGTCAACTCGTCCCTTCCCACCCAAACCACCCCCTCCCCAGGTACCTTCTCCTGCAACCACAAGAAACATAGAAACATAGGTGCAGGAGGAGGCCATTCGGCCCTGTGATCATGGATGAACGTCCCCAATCAATAACCTGTGCCTGCCTTCTCCCCATATCCTTTGATTCCACCAGCCCCTAGAGCTCTATCTAACTCTCTCTTAAATCCATCCAGTGACTTGGCCTCCACTGCCCTCTGTGACAGGGAATTCCACAAATTCACAACTCTCTGGGTGAAAATGTTTTTTCTCACCTCAGTCTTAAATGGCCTCCCCTTTATTCTAAGACTGTGGCCCCTGGTTCTGGACTCGCCCAACATTGGGAACATATTTCCTGCATCTAGCTTGTCCAGTCCTTTTTATAAGGAGATGCAACACCTGTCCCTTTACCTCCCCCCTCGACTCCATCCATGGATCCTGACAGTCTTTCCAAGTGAGGCAGAGGATTCACTTGCACCTCCTCCAACCTCATCTACTGTATCCGCTGTTCCAGGTGTCAACTCCTGTACATCAGCGATCGTTTCGCTGAACACCTCCGCTCGGTCCACCTTAACCTACTTGATATCCCAGTTGCTCAGCACTTTAACTCCCCCTCCCTTTCCCAATCTGACCTTTCTGTCCTGGGCCTCCTCCATTGTCAGAGTGAGGCCCAGCGCAAATTGGAGGAACAGCACCTCATATTTCGATTGGGTTGTTTACACCCCAGCGGTAAGAACATTGCCTTCTCTAACTTCAAGTAGCCCTTGTTTTCCCTCTCTCTCCATCCCTCACCCTTCCCAGTTCTCCCACCAATCTTACTGTCTCCAACTACATTCTATGCCTGTCCCGCCCACTCCCTTGTGGGCGGGACATCGGTCTGAAGAAGGGTCTCGACCCGAAACATCACCCATTCCTTCCCTCCAGAGATGCTGCCTGACCCGCTGAGTTACTCCAGCATTTCGTGTCTGCCTTTATACCAAGCACTTTGTCCTGGAATGTGTAGGCAGGAACTGCAGATGGAGAACCAAAGAGAGACACAAAGTGCTAGAGTAACTCAGTGGGTTAGGAAAGGAATAGGTGATGTTTTGGGTCGAGACCCTTATTCCTTTTCTCCAGAGATGCTGCCCGACCCGTTGGGCAGGGTAGAGAACAGCAACGTTTAGGAAGGAAACTTCAAGAAATTAGAGTGCTTTATTGTCATAGGTACTGAAACAGAAGAAATAAATTCAAACATGCAGCATACTACAGGTATATACACAATACACAATACATAGTACACAACACAATAGATAATATCAAAACAAACATTAAAAAAAGTTCAATAAATAATAACCCAATATAACCCATGTGCAAAAACAAAACAAAGACTAAATTCTCTAGTGGATCCACGGCAGTTCGTAGTTTTGAGTTTAGTTGGAGTTCATCGTGTCACCCATTCCTTCTTGCCAGAGATGCCTCCTGTCCCGCTGAGTTACTCCAGCATTTTGTGCCTATCTTTGTGCTCAATAGCTTGATGGTCGTTGGGAAGAAGCTGTTCCTGAACATGGACGTTACAGTTTTCAGACTTCTATACTTCATTCCCAATGGCAGGGTGGATCATAGCTTGGAGTCTTGGTAACTGAAGGAATGGCTGCCAGCGATTTATAGTTTAGTTTGGAGATACGGCACAGAAACAGGCCCTTTGGCCCACTCAGTCCGCGCCGGCCAGCGTTCCCGGCACACCAACACTATCCTGCGCAATTTTACCAAAGCCAATTTTACTACAAACCTATACCTCTTTGGAGTGTGGGAGGAAACCAGAGCACCCGCAGAAAACCCACGCGGTCATAGGGAGAACAAACTCCGTGCATGTGGTCAGGATCGAACCCGGGTCTCTGGCTCTGTGCCACCTGTGATGGCATGTTAAATGTGGGGATGATCAAAAGGCCAGGTAGAGTGGTATGGATATTTTGACGGGTTGTAGGGCTGGAGGAGGTTACAGAGTGAAACCACGCAGAGATTTGAAAAGCATGGTGAGATTTTTTAAATCAAAGCACTGCTTGACTGGAAGCCAATTACTGCACAGTGACATCTTTTCAGCATGCCAAGTTGTAGTAAATTGATATCTGTCTCTTCTCCCCTCATTAACAAAAGAATGTCTGCTTTTTCATAAAGGAAGCAAAAAGTTTGCATGAATACTTCAAGGCTACAATGAACATTCTTGAGTTGAATGCAAGCAATTAACTCTGGCTTTGTTCAGTTGTCTCCAGGTAAAATTGAAAACTGGTATGATTGTTAAAAAAAAGGATGTCTGACAACATTACTGATTTACCAGCCCCAGCTGTGGGTAGATTTCATAATGAATTGAATCATAAGCCAAAATAAATTGCCCTGTCGTCTGGCTCAGAGTAATGTTGCATTGTGTGCTTGGTGTAAAGTACATGATGAATATGAAGAAACAAGGAACTACAGAAGGTAGACAAAAATGCCGGAGAAACTCAGCGGGTGAGGCAGCATCTATGGAGCGAAGGAAATAGGCGACGTTTCGGGTTGAGACCCTTCTTCTGTCTCCTTCGCTCCATAGATGCTGCCTCACCCGCTGAGTTTCTCCAGCATTTTTGTCCACCTTTGATTTTCCAGCATCTGTAGTTCCGTCTTAAACAAGGAACTACAGATGTTGGTTAATACACAAAAGGACACAAACCGCTGGAGTAACTCAGCAGGTCTGACAGCATCATTGGAGAACATGGATAGGTGAAGTTTCGGGTTGAGACCCTTCTTCATACAAATTGTGGGCATGGGCAGTTGCTAAAAGCTGGAAGAGGGAAGAGACAGGACAAAGCATGACTGGTAATAGGTGGACACAGGGGAGGGGAGGGGGGAGAAACGGAAGCGTGGGGGAGAAAAGGGGGTTGAGGGGAGGTTAGTGAGTGGTTACCTCAGACTGGAGTATTCAATGCTCATGCCACTGGGGTTTGTAAGCTACCCCTTCAGAACATGAGGTGCAGTTCCTCCAGTTTGCGTGTGGCCTATGGAGGAGGCCCAGGACAGAAAGGCCAGTATGGGAATGGGAAGGGGAGTTAAAATGGTTAGCAACCGGGAGATCGGCAGACCGAGCGCAAGCGTTCGGCGAAACAGTTACCGAATTTACGAGTATGACACTGAATTTCCCTTACAGTGGTTTTAATACAGTTTAGAACTAGTTCTCAAGATGGAACAGAATGAGGGTGATCTGAATCTGAAGCAAACTTTGTATATCATTGCTCAATTTAAACACACGTGGTGAATCCCAAGCATTCTTCAACTGTGTTCAAAGTAGCTGAGGAAATACAAAGTTTCTGAACATCCGCATATTAATTTAGTCTGCAACACTAATGCACCTCAACAGCTGTGCCTTCTAATAACTATCCAATATTCATCATTTTACCAGATTAATACCTGTATATGAGACTATTAGCTTGGACAGACAAGGAAGGTTTTTATTTTTTATTTTTAGAGATACAGAGTGAAAATTTTAGTTTTAGAGATACAGGGCCCTTCAGCCCACCGAGATCCCACCGACTAGCGATCCCCGCACATTAACACTATCCGACACACACTAGGGATAATTTACATTTATACGAAGCCAATTAACCTACAAACCCTTAAGGGCCTGTCCCACTTGGGCGTCATTTGCGTGTCATTTACGCGACATAATGTACGCGTCACGATGCGCGCATGGCGTGCATTACGCGTGCATGGTGCGTGGTGACGTAGGCAGTGACGCGCAGTCGCGCGCGGCGCCCCAGGATTTTGGGATTCACAAAATCTTTGTGCGCCACCTGCGTGACGCCCAAGTGGGACAGGCCCTTTACGTCTTTGGTGTGTGGGAGGAAACCAAAGATCTCGGAGAAAGCCCACAAAGTCATGGAGAGAACATACAAACTCCGTAAAGACAGCAGCCGTAGTCGGTATTGAATCTGGGTCTCTGGGCGTGGCAAGCGCTGTAAGGCAGCAACTCTACCACTACGCCACCGTGCCGTTTTCTCTGGAACACCGGAGGCTGCAGGGAAACCTGACGGAAGTATATAAAATTATGAGAGGCATAGATAGGTTAGACAGTCAGAACCTTTCTCCCAAGGTAGAAATATCAAAGACTGGAGGACACAGCTTTAAGCAGAGAGGGACAAAGTTTAAAGGAGATCCGCGGGGCAACTTTTTACACCGAGGGTGGTGGGTGCCTGGAACACACTGCCATGGGTGGTGATGGAGGCAGATTCGATAGGAGTGTTTAAGAGGCTTTTAGATACTTTTAGCAGATGGATATGGAGGGATAAGGATCATGTGCAGGCATATGAAATTGGTTAATCTTGGTATCATGTTCGGCATGGACATTATTCCTGTGCTGCACTATTTTATGTTTAACGTTCTTTTCAATTCTATATGACTTTCTTCCCCAATAGTCCCTTCCACAAATCTCTGGGCTAAGTAATAGTCTGTCTGCCTCTTTTGTTCCAAACCTCAGCTCCTTCCACTGAGAATTTCTTGTAATTCTCAGCAACATCAAGGTTCAATTAATCCCTTAAAGACCTTGAATACTTAAACAATATCCCTTTGTACTTTCTCTTATTTACAAAGAAATCCAAGGATCTTCAGCAATGCTTCTGAAGCCCTGAGCTCGGTATCAATCCGGTTACTGTTGTCTGCACTCTCTCTAAAACCTGGATTTTGAATATTGTTTGGTGAGCGGAATTGCAAACAGCGCTTAAGATATGGCTGCACATGCCTGCAGTACCTCTTGAGATTTGAGCTCTATCTGCCGAGCTATTCATTCCCAGAGCCTGTTGGCCTTGCCCACACTGCTTTACAGTGCACTGTTGGTTACAACGAGTTATCTTGAAACTTCACAGAATGTCTTTTGTCTTTGGGAGCTCAAGCCATTTATTGTAATTATTACCTCACAATTAATTTTATGAACAATCGTGATTTTTTCCAAGGGAAAGATGCATCTCCCAATTGACAAAAAGTGAGCAGATCGTAACTGTAATATCCGTCCCACACACACGCCTCGCCCAATATTCCATGTGGGCATCACAACAATCAGAATGATACGATAGAACTTTATTTACCCTGGAGGGAAATTGATCTGCCAACGGTCATAAAACACAAGATACATGAAACATGAAATTAAAGTGATGAGTGGAAATGATTGGGGATGTGCAAAGATTTGGGGAGGTGGGGGGGAAGGGGGGGGGGAGGAGTCAATCTACCCCACAACAGAAGGGGGAGGAGTTGTACAGTTTGATAGCCACAGGGGAAAAGTATCTCCTGTGGCGTTCTGTGGAACCAGTGAAATAGTGCAATGTTGGAGAATCCAACCCAATTTAAGCGAAACTCAATATGTGCACCTTTCCCCTCCTCCATACCCTGACTGCGGACGGTTCGACTGCCCCGATCGTGGGAGAATCAAGGAGGAAGAAGCTTGCCTTCCATCACAGTGACGAACGTGGGGAATCCGCTGTGGTGGATGTTTATGTTAATTTTTATTCAGTTGTGTTGCTTTTTTTTTAGTAATTGTATGGTAATTCGAATTTCACGGAACCTTGATTGGTACACGTGACAATAAACTGACCTTGGCCTTGACCTTGAAACATAGACTTGATGAGCTAAACGGCCTCACCCTACAGTGTCATAGAGAAACAGGGGGCCTTCCTTCATCCACACAGTGCTCTTCTGTCAATAATTTCAGATTTGTTCTTCCCTTTGCCACGGGTGAATTTTTAAAATGTGTGCGGGTCCATCCAAGAGCTTATATATTTTCACAAATGTTTGTTGGATATAAAAAGTTAGTTGATGCTCGGTTGTGAATTCGGGTTGCTCAAATCACATCCAACGTCATCATTAACCTTTAGAGCGGACGGACGCCAATGAGGTTGTGACACCAACGCAAGTCCTAAAAGGAGCACACTGGGACATGGAGTCGTAGAATCAAGGGCCTGTCCCACTTGGGCGACCTAATCCGCGAGTCCAGAAGAGTGCCTTCGACCCTCAAGCTCGAGGGCGCTCTTCTGGAAAGCCTTGAGCTGGATCGGCCGGCCGCATTGAAACCACGAGCTGGATCGACCGAACCGCGAGCTTCATCTACCGACCGCACACACACACGCACACACAAAACACATCGCGAAGGTGGGGGCCAGGGAGAGTGGAGGAGAGCTGTCTGTGTGATGAAGATGAAGGCTGCCACAGAGTACCGTAAGTACTTTAGAGAGCACGTGGGGGGGGGGGGGGGGAAGAGAAAGGGAGAGAAGGGAGACAGAAGGGGAGAGAAGGGGGAGAGAAGGGGGAGAAGGGGAGGAAAGGGGAGAAGAAGGGGAGAGAATGGGGGGGGGGAGAAGGAGTGGAGACACCTTTAAGAAGTATAATAAAGTTTAGCGGGTATTTTACCCACTGGTAGGACTTTCTAGACCATGAAACTCCAATGAGCCAATCAAAATGGCCGGTCAGTGAAGGAGATGGCCTACGGCTGCCTTCGAGTGCCTGTAAGTAAATAGCGACCCCACTGCCCTACGAGTGAACAAGACCCATGCCGACCAAATTTTACTCGCGGAAAATTTTTCAACATGGTAGTCGAACCAGTTAAACCCTTAAGGGCCTGTCCCACTTGGGCGTCATTTGCGCTTCACGCAGATGGCGCGCAAAGATTTTGTACATCCCCAAATCCTGGGGCGCCTACGTCACCACACACCATGCGCACCATCACGCGCGTGACGCGTAAATGATGTCGCGTAAATGACGCACAAATCACGCCTTAGTGGGACAGGCCCTTTACCTGCCTTAACTACCTCCTCCGGCAGCTCATTCCATACACCCGCCACCCTTTGTGTAAAAAAGTTACCCCTCAGGTTCCTATTAAATCTTTACCCCCCCTCACCTTGAACCTATCTGCGTCTCGACACAAGGAAATGTGAAATATGATCACTGGTTGGATGTTGAAGGAATTATGGTTTTAGAAGATTGCTGTTTCCCTTATATATTACGTTACAATACCATAGAACTTTATGTATCCCAGGAGGGAAATTGATCTGCCAACAGTCATAAAACACTAGATACATGAAACATGAAATCAAAGTGACGAGTGGAAAGGATTGGGATGTGCGAAGATTGGGATGGGGCGGGGGGGAGGGGTGCCAGTCTGGGAGGAGTTGTACAGTTTGATAGCCACAGGGAAGAAGGATCTCCTGTTGCGTTCTGTACTGCATCTTGGTAGAACCAGTCTGTTGCTGAAGGTGCTCCTCAGGTTGACCAGGTGTGTCAATTCACTCCTTACATTTCACTCCTCCGATCCCTCTCCTTATCTTACATCCTTTTGTCTCCTTTTCACCTCATGCCTTTGACACTTTACTTTAGATTTCAGAGAAACATCATGGAAACAGGCCCTTCAGCCCACCGAGTCAGCGATCACCCCGTACACTAGCACTCTCCTGCACACTTAATGACAATTTGCAATTTAAAGAAGCCAATTAACCTACAAACCTGTATGTCTTTAGAGTAGGGGAGGAGACTGGAGCATCCGGAGAAAACCCACGCAGTCACAGGGAGAACGTGTACAGATAGCAGCCGAGGTCAGGATTGAACCTGGGTCTCTGATGTTGTAAGGCAGCAACTCTACCACAGCGCCACCGTGCCGCTAGTTACTCCACCTATCTGCCAATTCAACCCCCCCCCCCCACCTGCATCCACTTCTCAATTATAGACACAAAATGCTGGAGTAACTCAGTGGGACAGGCTGCATCTCTGGGGAGAAGGAATGGGGGACGTTTCGGGTCGAGACCCTTCTTCAGAAGAAGAATCTAGTCTGAAGAAGTGTCTCAACCCGAAACATCACCTGAGTGAAGAAGGGTCTCGACCCGAAACGTCACCCATTCCTTCTCTCCAGATCTGCCTAACTAAATTATCATTAGTCCCCAACATTGATTAAACAACCCTCATGTGGAACCTCTCACTATCCTCTGATGATTCAAATAAACATAAAATAGCTTTGTAACTTCCTGAAGGAAGATAGCTTAGCGAGACATACATTATGTTTCTTAATTCATGACAGCCATAAGCCCCTGACTTGTCTGAAGAAGGGTCTCGACCCATTCCTTCTCTCCAGAGATGCTGCCTGTCCCGCTGAGTTACTCCAGCTTTTTGTGTCTATCTTCGATGTAAACCAGCATCTGCAGTTCCTTCCTCCACCTATCAATAGCCAGGCTTGAAAACGCCCCCCACCCCCCCCCCCCCCCACTTCTCCTTTACAGCTTTTTGCCCCCTAATAAAGCCAGTCTATAGAAAAGTCCCAACCCAAAATATTACCTGTCCATTCCCTCCACAGATGTTTTGCACAGTGTATGCACAGCTGGAGACAGTCACGAAGAATCTCTAAACTTGCTTAATGAATTGTATTCAATCCACCATTCAGTGTATCTCTTCTTCAGTCTGTCTGATTCATTCAAGATAGCCACTTGAACAAGACCAAAAATAATAGCAATCCTTATAAAATCTTGATATTACCCTCAATTCTGCACAAAATAAAATTCAAAAAGTGATCTGAACATAAAATAATACATAGGACAGTTTTGCATTAAAATTCAATTGCACTTCTTTCAAACAATTCATTGAAAGATTAAAATGTATTTAATGCATTATACATGTGAAATAATAGCTTGAGATATTGTTCTCTCCTGGTTCACCTTGTAAAATATGCAGACATTTCATGGGAACAACTCGCTCCACTTAATGTTCATAAGTTCATGAGTGATGGGAGCAGAAATAGGCCATTCAGCCCACCGTCTACTACGCCATCCAATCATGGCTGATGTATCTCTCCCTCTCAACCCATTCTCCTGCCTTCTCCCCATAACCCCTGACACCCCTACTAATCAAGGATCTGACGATCTCAGCCTTAGAAACAAACACCCATTGACTTGGCCTCCACAGTCTTCTGTGGCAATGAATTGCATAGATTCGCCACCCTCTGATGAAAGAAATTCCTCCTCATCTCCTTCCTAAAGGAATGTCCATTTATTCTGAGGCTATGACCTCTGGCCATAGACTCTCCAACTAGTGGAAACATCCTCTCCACATCCACTCTCTCCAAGCCTTTCAATGAGGTCCCCCCTCACCCTTGTAAACTCCAGTGAGTAGAGGCTCAGCGCCATCAGACTCTCATCATATGCTAACCCACTCATTCCTGGGACCATTCTCGTAAGCCTCCTCTGGACGCTCTCCAGCGCCAGCATGTTCTTCCTCAGAATTAAAGGACGTTATTTTAGGAAGGAGATGAGGAGGAATTTGTTTAGTCAGAGGGTGGTGAATCTGTGGAATTCTGTGCCACAGAAGGCTGTGGAGGCAAAGTCAGTGGATATATGTAAGGCAGAAATAGACCGATTCTTGATTAGTATAGGTGTCAGAGGTTATGGGGAATGGGGTTAGGTGGGAGAATCATGTATCGGTCAGCCATGATTGAATGGCGGAGTAGGCTTGACGGGCCAAATGGCCTAATTCTATTCCTATATCTTTTATGATCTTTTAAAACCTTATGTTCTTATGGAATGTGGAGCCAGAGGGAGGGATATACAGTACATGGAAGGGGACAGGAGGGAGGGTACAGTAGATAATAAAAAAATGAGGGACTCGGGATGGGAGGAGTGAATGGAGGAGGTGAAAGGATAAGTGTGATGGGGGGGGGAGCAGTGTGAGAAATGGATCCACCTTGGGGTACAGGGGGTATACAAAAGAGAGAAGAGGTAGGGGTGGAGGAAACTTCTTGAGATTGGAGAATCCTCATGATTTACGGAATAAAATGTGGATTTGAGCTGAATTAGCAGCTGACATTGTAGAAAGCCAAGTGTAAATGAGTCAGAATTATTTAGTCTGATCTTTCATCATAATTTGAAATGACTTCCATTTCATAACCTGAACGTCAGATTGTTATAAACTGTTCACCAAACGTAGACTGTCAGCCCATGCAATGTCTCTTGCAAACATTATTTTCACTAGTCTGAAGAAGGGTCTCGATCTGAAACGTCACCCATTCCTTCTCTCCAGAGATGCTACCTGTCCCGCTGAGTTACTCCAGCTTTTTAGTCACAGAGTCATAGAGTGATACAGTGTGAAAACAGGCCCTTCGGCCCAACTTCCCCACATCAACCAACATGTCCCTGCTACACTAGTCCCACCTGCCTGCGCTTGGTCCATATCCCTGCAAACTTGTCCGATCCATGTTCCTGTCTAACTGTTTCTTAAACGTTGGGATAGTCCCAGCCTCAACTACGTCCTCTGGCAGCTTGTTGCATACACCCACCACCCTTTGTGTGAAAAGGTTACCCCTCGGATTCCTATTAAATCTTTTCCCCTTCATCTTGAACCTATGTCCTTTGGTCCTCGATTCCCCTACTCTGGGCAAGAGACTCTGTGCATCTACCCCATCTATTCCTCTCGTGATTTTATACATGATTTTGTGTCTATCTTCAGTTTAAAGCAGCATCTTGTAGTTCTTCCTACTCATTTCCACGCTGATGGCATAGCGGCTTCAAAGCTAATTTGATATATTCCATTCGTGTGAACCTTATTATTAACCTTAAAAAAAGAGATTTGAACAATAGTATTGGAAATGTTTCATCTTTTAAAGTGTTATAAATATTTGCCACTGAACTTCCGTCATGCATTGTTGAATAAATTGTACCAAATCGAGGAACGGCAATACTCATTGCAAACAATGATGTAAACTTGGCTGCACCACAGAATAACAGATTAGATTAAAGCATCAAAGATCAAAGATAGGACCCAGATGAGGAAAACATTTTTCACACAGAGAGTGGTGAATCTCTGGAACTCTCTGCCACAGAAGGTAGGTGAGGCCAGTTCATTGGCTATATTTAAGAGGGAGTTAGATGTGGCCCTTGTGGCTAAAGGGATCAGGGGGTATGGAGAGAAGGCAGGTACAGGCTTGAAGGGCCGAATGGCCTACTCCTGCACATATTTTCTATGTTTCTATGTTTCTATGTACTGCACACAAGTTTGAATTTTCAGCACATCAGCATGTAGATATTTAAAAGTTTCACTCTGGTTACTCTAGCTTTAAGGCTAATCTTATGGAGGTGGGTAAAATCCTGAGAGGAACACACAGGGTGAATACACAGACTTTTACTCAGAGTGGGAGAACCAAGAAACAGAGGATGTAATGTGAGAGGGGAAAGATTTAACCTGTTCAGTGCCATGGGTATACATAGGTCATGGCCAATAGAGGAAAAAAAATTGGTGCAGGAGTAGTCCATTCGGCCTTTTGACATGCACCACCATTCAATATGATCATGGCTGATCATCCAAAATCAGTACCCCTTTCCTACTTTCTCCCCATATCCCTTGATTCCATTAGCCCTAAGTTATATCTAACTCTTTCTTGAAAACATCCAGTGAATTGGCCTCCACTGCCTTCTGTGGTAGAGAATTCCACAGATTCACAACTAACTGTGTGAAAAAGTTTCTCCGCATCTCAGTCCTAAAAGGCCTACCCCTTATTCTTAAATTGTAACCCCGGGTTCTGGACTCCCCAACATCGGGCTTTTTTTTCTTGCATCTAGCCTGTCCAATCCCTTAAGAATTTTATATGTTTCTATAAGATCCCCTCTTATCCTTCTAAATTCCATATAAGCCTAATTGATCCCTCCTTTCATCATATATCAGTCCCGCCATCCCAGGGAATTAACCTGGGGAACCTGCGCTGCACTTCCTCAATAGCAAGAATGTCCTTCCTCAAATTAGGAAACCAAAACTGCACACAATACTCCAGGTGTGGTCTCACCAGGGCCCTGTACAACTCCAGTAGGATCTCCTTGCTCCTATACCCAAATCCTCTCGCTATGAAGGCCAACATGCCATTAGCTTTCTTCACTACCTGCTGAAGCTGCATGCTTACTTTCAGTGCCTGATGTACAAGCACACCCAGGTCTCGTTGCGCCTCCCCATTTTCCTAATCTGACACCATTCAGATAATAATCCGCCACCAAAGTGGATAACCTCACATTTATCTGGCATGCATTTGCCCACACACCCAACCTATCCAAGTCACCCTGCAGCCTCATAGCATCCTCTCGCAGCTCACACTGCCATCTGCAAACGTGGAGATGTTACATCTAATAGTGAAAAAAAAAACTTGTCAGTGAACAGGTTAAGAGGAACGTGACTGGCAACTTTCTCCCTCAGAGGCTGGTGAATATATGATATGAGCTGCCAGATGAGATAGTTGAGACAAGTATTATAATATAATTTTAAAGATACTTGGAAGGGACATGGATAGGACAGATTTAGTGGGATACAGGCCATAAATGGGCAAATAAATGGCTTTCTTAGATGGGGCATCTTAGTCGGCATGGACAAGTTGGGCCAAAGGGCCAGTTTCCATGCTATATGCGTCTCTGGCTCTAACTGCATGGTTAAGAACTCCCTTTATCCTGTACACTGTGGGCAGCTTGATTGTAATCTCATACAGTCTTTTCGCTGACTGGGTCGTACGGACCAGAAAAGCTTTCCACTGTACCTCGGTACACGCGACACTAACTAAACTAAGTCAGAATAAGAGTAACGATAGCTAGAGGTGAACATTCTTTCCAACACACCGTTGTACATAACAGTAGACCTGGTACGCTTCTGCAGATGAGGTTGGTAGACGCACATTTTTATAAAAGCAAGATTATTAGGCTACGTAACACAAAGTGTATTGCTGCGTGGATAAGGAGCAGATGTGCATAATCGAATGCATCTCTTCAGAGCCATAACATAAAAGTGATGTGGCTTCTGATGAGAAGAAATCTCATCAGAAAGATACAGGATTGGTTTTCATTTTATTTTACTTGATAAAATATGAACAGAAATATGCCCAGCACCCGAGGAATGATTGATGTCTCTCTATTTTAATATATACAAAGTTGTATCTACTAAGGTAAAAATGAAATTATTTGACATATTTTTTCCTATTTATTTGAACTGATATAGTAAAGTAAAAATAAACAGTAGCAACCAAAGCTATAAAAGTCCAGAACAATACTGGTAGAAAATACAATGCAGCACAGTTGCTGCCTTACACCACCAGAGACCCGGGTTCGATCCTGACTAGGGATGTCTGTATGGCGTCTGTATGCACGCTCTCCCTCTGATGACATGGGTTTTCTCCGAGTGCTCCGGTTTCCTCCCACAGTCCAAAGAAGCGCAGGTTTGTCGGTCAATTGACTTTGGTAAAATTGTAAATTGCCCCTCGTGTACAAGATAATGATAGTGCATGGGGTGGCCGCTGGTCGACGCGGACTCGTTGGGCCGAGGGGCCTGTTTCCGGGCTGTATCTCTAAAGGCTAATGACTGAAGTTAGCATTTCTTCATAACTACGTCATATTTTCTCAAATACAAATACTCTGCTTAAATTGGTCTGTAATCCCATCCAGATCTGAAGATCGGAGAATGATTAACTGGCTCCAGCGATAGCAATGAGGATGATATACAGTTACACGGTCAGCTGGATTTATTGCAGAATATTGCAACAGTTAGCAAATTCCGCATGCGATTGATATAATGCGGCTGGAAAGTCCTGTTAGCTCTTCCCAGCATGATAACATAATCCTACTAACAGGAGACAAGTGGAGCTTATTTTTAGTTTATAAAAAACATATATTTCTATTGCTTATATCCTAGAAATTCAAACGGATTGAATTAATATTCCATTACAAGTATTTACTCACCTCAAGAGTAAACACAAGCATCCAATTTGGGGCTTGATGTCAGCGTCCAACCCATACCGAGGTCAGTAGCCTGTAGGGATTGCTTTCAACCAGTCTACTCACTGGAGAGACATAATTATTATTTTTATTGTTCTTTCAACAAAACTGTATTGGCCATTATAGAGAACAACCTTGCACCATTCCAAAGATGTGCATGTTTGTAGGTTAATTGGCCTCTGTTAATTGCCTCTGTTGTGCAGATTGCGAAACTGGGATAATATAGAATTGAACAGGAGGTCGATAGTTGTCAATACTCGGTGGGCAGAAGGGCCCGTTTCCATGCTGTATCTCTAAACCTAAAACTATTAATAATGTGACATGCCAAGAGAGGAGATAATTGCTTGGAAATGTATTCCTTGCTGCTAGTCGTAAATGCTCTAAATAGTCACAGCTGACGTCAAGGGAATCGAGTATCAGATGTGTAGTGGAAAACTAGTCCCGAGTAGGTCTGAAGAAAGGTGTCGACCCAAAAGTAAGATTTAGCTCTTAGGGCTAACGGAATCAAGGGATATGGGGAAAAGCAGGAAGGGGGATACTGATTTTGGATGATCAGCCATGATCATATTGAATGGTGGTGCTGGCTCGAAGGGCTGAATGGCTTATTCCTGCACCTATTTTCTATGTTCTATGTTTCAACGTTAAAACGACACCTATCCATGTTCTCCAGAGATGCTGCCTGACCCACTGAGTTAGAATAACTTCAGTAATGTTGGTAGGGAGATGAATATTAGCTCAGGGATTTACACTTCCCTGATTGTGTGTGTAAAAGGAAGAGAGATCGACCTTTCAGGGAGGCCCTGTGGCACAGCTAGTAGTGCTGGTGTCTCACGACGCTGGAGATCCGGGCTCCAACCTGACCTCGGGTGCTTATGTTGTTCCAAAACTCACGGCAGCATTTACCTAAGTAATTAAGAGAAAAGAAAATCTGCAAAGCTTGCAGCTCCAAAGTACTTAATGAACTCTCATCTCGCTGATGATAAACTCAAAGCGCTGGAGTAGCTCAGCGGGTCAGGAAGCATGTCTGGAGAAAAAGGATGGGCGATGTTTCAGGTCAGAACCCTTCTTCAGACTTTGAATTATGAAAGATGACTTCAGTCTGAAGAAGGGTCCCAACCCAAAACATCACCCATTCTTTTTCTCCGGAGATGCTGCCTGACCCACTGAGCTACTCCAGCATTTTGTGTCTGCCTTTGGCAGTTCCTTGTTTCTACATCTCATCCAGCTGAATTCTCAATAAAACTGTCAGCAGTGAAGGATCCTTTCAAATAATAAATACTTGGACATTTTCCATCTATGTATACCTGATCTTTGTTGCAAGATCTATACTGCCCACTCGTAATGAGTTTGTAGTTGAAAGTAGCTGGGTAGGTATGGATGTTGAATGGGGATGAATATACTCCTTACACAGGCTAGAAGCAGGAAAAAATGTTCCCAATGTTGGGGGAGTCCAGAACCAGGGGTCACAGTTTAAGAATAAGGGGTAGGCCATTTAGGACTGAGATGAAGAAAGAGTTTTTCACTCAGAGAGTTGTGAATCTGTGGAATTCTCAGCCACAGAAGGCAGTGGAGGCCAATTCACAGGATGTTTTCAAGAGAGAGTTAGATATAGCTCTTAAGGCTAACAGAATCAAGGGATATGGGGAGAAAGCAGGAACAGGCTACTGATTTTGGATGATCAGCCATGATCACATTGAATGATATGATAGATTCTTGATTATTACAGGTCAGAGGTTATGGGGAGAAGGCAGGAGAATGGAGTTAGGAGGGAGAGATAGATCAGCCATGATTGAATGGCGGAGTAGCCTTGATCGGCCGAATGGCCTAATTCTACTCCTATTCCTTATGTCCTTGTGAATGGCGGTACTGGCTCGAAGGGCTGAATGGCCTTCTCCTGCACCTATTTTCGATGTTTTCTATATTCTATACCCTGCATGCTCTAAGCATTTGAGGATTGCATGCATGGAAGTGCATGATGCAGGAGAATTGCACATTGCATGGGACGTAGTTATAATCTGTTGGTTGCAATCCAAATTATGTATAAATGGGTAGGAAATTAAATTATTTTATGAGTAGCTCATTTCCATTCATGAATTTATCATAAAATTAATTAAAGTAATTACATTTAATTTACTTTATATTAAGTAAAATTATTTACTTTATTTAAAATAAACCAAGTAATTTTATTACTTCAATAAAATCAATAGAAGTAGCAACAGATTTCTAGTTCAGGGTTTTATTTGCTTCAGCTAATGTAAAGAACGAAACTTCCATCATGTACCCTTCCTCAAAATCAGGATAAAATCATCCCCAATCTGGCTCCTGCAAAATATATATATATTTTTTTTGGATCATCAGCGGGTTAATAAAGAAAAGAAATCTGTCTTTAGTTGAACTTGCCACAAATTGGAGCTTGCATTGTCATCAAAAGAAATCATTAATGTGTCGAATCTAAACCTGACAAAATATAACTTTTCTTTGCTTCAAGAATAATTCGACCTCAATACTTTGGTAGACTCATACATTACATAGTCACAATTATATTTGGCAAAACGACATTAAGAATCAATCAGTACTCATAAAACATAGATAAAGGTCAGACACGTCGGCACATTGGGTTCAGATGGGGAATCAAGGTGACTATTCAGTGATACAGCACGGAAACAGGCCCTTTGGCCCACCATGTCTGCGCTCCTTCACATTAAGGCCAATTTACAGAAGCCAGTTTAACCAACAAACCTGCACGTCTTTGGAATGTGGGAGGAAACCGGAGAAAACCCGCGCAGGTCACGGGGAGAATGTGAAAATTTTGCACAGACAGCTCCCGTAGTCAGGATCGAACCTGGGTTTGGAGCTCAGAGGCAACAACTCTACTGCCCATTTATAATATGATGTTTTCAGTAATGCCAGGTTAAATGTTCCTAATGCATTATGTAGGAATAATTGCCAGTAAGTTACAACAATTCCCAAACGGATGAAATCCCCAAAAAAGCTACACAGAGATCAGGTCACGAAACACGCTGTTGACATGATACCGTAATAGGATGGTTAGGTAAGCATTTTCACATAGGCCAGGCATAAAACCAGCAGGTTTTAACACTTATGTTTTATTATTAGACTCATCAATAAGTTCCCTCGGGAAGGATAAATGTTCCAAAGGAAGTCTATGAAAGGAATTAGATGCCAGGTGCTAAAGCTGGTGGAGCAAAATATCAATAAAATAAACCGAGCTGGGTTATTTTTGCTGATAAGTCACGTGATCTGATGGGATTTTTTTTTCAAGGCACTATTCAATAATATCAAGAAAAACCAAGAACTAATTTTTATGAATCTATTGCAATCTCATTGACCCTTTGACTACCTTATAATGTGGCCTATTTTTGCTTTAAATACAGTGAGATCTAGGAAAGAGTTCATAGAGTCATCGAGATATACAGCGCGGAAACGGCCCAACTTGCCCACGCCAACTAACATGCCCCATCTCCCAACTTTAGTTTTTTTAGTTTTAGTTTTAGAGATACAGTGAGGAAACAGACCCCTTTGGCCCACCGAGTCCGTGCCGACCAGCGATCCCCTTACATTACACCATCCTCCTACACGTCCTACTAGTGACAATTAACTATTTTTACCAAAGCCAATTAACCTGCAAACCTGTATGTCTTTAGAGTGTGGGAGGAAACCAGAGCACCCAGGGAAAACCCACGTGGTCACGGGCAGAATGTACAAATTCCGTATAGACAGCACCCATAGTCAGGATCGAACCCGGGTCTCCGGTACTGTAAGGCAGCAACTCTACCCCTGTGCCACTGTGCCTGCCTGTGTTTGGCCCATATACCTCTAAACCTATCCTATCCATGTACCTGTCTAAATGTTTCTTAAACATTGTGACAGTAGCTGCCTCAACTACTTCCTCCGGCAACTCATTCCATACAACTAACACCCTTTGTGTCAAAAAAGTTACCTCTCAGGTTCCTATGAAAACTTTCCCCCCTCACCTTAAACCTATGTCCTCTGGTCCGCTGGCTCATGATTCTCCTACTCTGGATAAAATACACTGTGCATTTACCCTATCTATTCCTGGCAGGTGTATTTAGTCATTCCGTTTTTTTTTTAAAGACAGATTTGTAGGCTAATTGGCTTGGTATAAATGTAAATTGTCCCTAGTGTGACGACCAGGTTCAGGAATAGCTACTTCCCCACAGCCATCAGGCAATTAAACTTGGCTCGGACAAAACATTAATAGCCCATTATCTGTTATTTGCACTTTATCAGTTTATTTATTCATGTGTGTATATATTTATATAATGATATATGGACACACTGATCTGTTTTGTAGTCAATGCCTTCTATGTTCTGTTGTGCTGAAGCAAAGCAAGAATTTAATTGTCCTATAACACATGACAATAAACTCACTTGAACTTGAACTTGAATATATGTGTGGATAAATGTGAGGTTATCCACTTTGGTAGCAAAAACGGGAAGGTAGACTATTATCTAAATGGTGGCCGATTAGGAAATGGGGAGATGCAGCGAGACCTGGGTGTCATGGTACACCAGTCATTGAAAGTAGGCATGCAGGTGCAGCAGGCAGTGAAGAAAGCGAATGGTATGTTGGCCTTCATAGCAAGAGGATTTGAGTATAGGAGCAGGGAGGTTCTACTGCAGTTGTACAGGGTCTTGGTGAGACCACACCTGGAGTATTGCGTACAGTTTTGGTCTCCAAATCTGAGGAAGGACATTATAGCCATAGAGGGAGTGCAGAGAAGGTTCACCAGACTGATTCCTGGGATGTCAGGACTTTCATATGAAGAAAGACTGGATAGACTTGGCTTATACTCGCTAGAATTTAGGAGATTGAGAGGGGATCTTATAGAAACGTACAAAATTCTTATGGGGTTGGACAGGCTAGATGCAGGAAGATTGTTCCCGATGTTGGGGAAGTCCAGGACAAGGGGTCACAGCTTAAGGATAAGGGGGAAATCCTTTAAGACCGAGATGAGGAAAAACTTTTTCACACAGAGAGTGGTGAATCTCTGGAACTCTCTGCCACAGAGGGTAGTTGAGGCCAGTTCATTGGCTATATTTAAGAGGGAATTAGATGTGGCCCTTGTGGCTAAAGGGATCAGGGGGTATGGAGAGAAGGCAGGTACGGGATACTGAGTTGGATGATCAGCCATGATCGTATTGAATGGCGGTGCAGGCTCGAAGGGCCGAATGGCCAACTCCTGCACCTATTTTCTATGTATCTATGTATCTATGTATCTATGAATAGGATCGTGTAAATGTGCAGGGATCGCTTGCTGGCGCGGACTCGGTGGGCTGAAGGGCCTGTTTCCGCACCATATCTCAAAAATAAACCAGCAGTATAAATACAAAGAATTTGTTTTATTCCAAATTATTTATTTGCTCACCTAAGTGAAATGGAAAGTGAAAGGAAATAAGAAAAAATCCCACAAGCTTCTGGACAGAGATCCTGGAGGCCATTGAAGCCATCACTTCACATTGCACCGCTCTTTAGCACAGGGAACATGACCCTCTTCCCCCCACCACATTGCAACCTGACTCTCCCCCACGGCAGATTAAAGACAAATCATTTGCAAAATAATCTGCCAGTCATGCTACATAAAGGATGGCAATGGATGTATCCAAGCATTAGTTCTGGCAGCCTTCTCTGTAAATATTGTTCTAACTCAACACTATGATCTTATGTCCAGTAAAATGCAAGTTTTAGTGCCATTAACAAATTTCGAATTTCCTTTTCCTTCTCCACTATCTTCGACTTTAGTAGTTTAGAGATACAGCGCAGAAACAGGCCCTTCAGCCCATCGAGTCCGTGCCGATCATCAATCACCCCGTACACTAGTTTTATCCTAAACTCTAGAGACAATTTACAGAAGCCAATTAACCGACAAACCCGCACGTCATTGGGATGTAGTAGGAAACCGGAGCACCTGGAGGAAACCCATGTGGCCACAGGGAGGACATGCAAACTCCGTACAGAATGCATCCACAGTCAGGATCGAACCAGGGACTCAGGTGCTATAAGTCAGCAACTGCACCGCCGTGCCACCCTTTACCAACAATGCAAAATAAACAATAGATTAAAAATAAACAATCATAGGCATTAGTTGAACCATAATCTAAATTAACTGAGTCTTAAACTGTGAAATCTGTGGAATTTCATTTCTCATTACGGCAGATTTCGAGTATGATGCATTTAATAACTATTTGATTTCTCAGGATCATTTAACTAATGATATATTGAAATTGTTCTCTCACAGAATTAGAAAAAAGAATATTTTTAAGATTTGGAAAGTCTATTTAGATCATGGAACATAGAAAAGTACAGCACAGAAACAGGCCCTTTGGCCCACAATGTCTGTGTGGCAACTGTAATGCGAAGAAAAAATAATCTCCTCTGCCAGCACATTATCTATATCACTCCCTTTCCTGCATATCCATGTATGTACCAATCTAAAAGCCTCATAAATAACACATTTACTCTGTTGAAATCCAGATCTGATATTTCTTTTTGTCTTTGTGTCTGTTGTAGTGGGGGCCTGGAACGCATTGCCAGGGGTGGTGGTGGAGGAAGATACCAGAGTGATGATTAAGAGGCTTTCAGATAGACAGATGGAGGTGTGCAGGGAAATGTGGGATATGGAACATGTACACACAGATGAGATCAGTTTAACATCAAGTTCGGCACAAACGTTGCGGACTGAAGGGCCTGTTCCTGTGCTGCAATGTTCTATGTTCTATAGTCATTTTTGTTGACTTTCTGAAAGAGGATTGCTTAAGTCGGTTCAAATGCCACTTTGACCTTCGTTATGCCCCTGTCCCACTTAGGAAACCTGAACGGAAACCTCTGGAGACTTTGCGCCCCACCCAAGGTTTCCGTGCGGTTCCCGGAGGTTTTTGTCAGTCTCCCTAATGGTCGAAAGTGGTTTCCGCTTCTTCTATTTTTCCGGCGATTATTTCAAAAAATTCAAAACCGGCCGCGACTAAAAATAGGTTGCCGCTTTAAAAATCGGTAATTTTTTAGTCGAAGCCGGTTGCGATGCTAGTTGAAGGTGGTTGCCGGAGGTTGCAGGGAGTTGAAGGTAAGACCTCCCTGGTGGAATAAAACTGGGTGGAAAAAAAGGTCTTATAGCCCATTATAGCGCACATTTAATGATCACTGTTAAATTTAGATCAATCACTTGGAAAACTTAGTTAGATTATATATAAAATAATATGGTGGCACAGTGGCGTAGTGTTAGAGCCACTGCCTTACAGCGCCAGAGACCCGGGTTCGATCTGACTAGAGGTGCTGTCTGCCTGGAGTTTGTACATTCTCACTGTGACCTGCGTGGGATTTCTCCAAGATCTTGTGTTTGCTCCCACACTCCAAAGACGGAGTTAATTGCCGGTTAATTGGCTTGGTGTAAATGTAAATTGTCCCTAATGTGTGTAGGGTGGTGTTAATCTGCGGGGATCGCTGGTCGGTGCGGACTCGGTGGGCCGAAGGGCCTGTTTCCGTGCTGTTTCTCTAAACTAAACTAAACTAAATATGTTATGAGATGATAATTTTAGATGTATGGTAAAATACATTACATTGTTGAAGGGGTTAAATTAGCTGATGAATACAGTATTATGGCCACAATTCAATATGAATTTTCAGTTTCATTTATGACTTAATACTTCAGCGATGGTCCATTAGGCAGCTAATGTCTTATGTCATACCATTATTTGAGTCATACTGATCTGCATTTTCTCCTGTATTCCTGGCCAGATGTATCATTTTACCTTAATGTTCTGCAGCAGCAAACTGCTATTTGTAAATACCATGTACGTGACATCTGCTCAAATCCCAGGTAGATTTAATACAAGACTGGCTCCGGGAAAGAAAATATGTTATAGCAAAGATGAAGACAAAATGCTGGGGTAACTCAGCGGGACAGGCAGCGTCTCTGGATAGAAGGTATGGGTGACGTTTCAGGTCGAGGTCCTTCTTCAGAAGATTATGAAGAAGGTCGCGACCCGAAATGTCCCCCATTCCTTCCATCCAGAGATGCTGCCTCTCCCGCTGAGTTACTCCAGCATTTTGTGTTTATCTTCGGTGTAAACGAGCATCTGCAGTTCCTTCCGACACAAATGTCATAGCGAGCCTGTTACTGATATTGAATAACAGCACTTTTTCTTTGAACTTCAGCATCAGTGCTAAATTTGGAAAGCTAAAATGTATTTTGCCACGCTGGTATTTTGCATATAAATCTATCAGTTTGAATGTCAAGAGTCAAGAGTTTTTAATTGTTATCGGTACTGACAAAGGTACCATGGAATTCCTACTTGCAGCAGCATGACAGGCCTGAAAACACAATATACATAGAACCATAGAAAATAGGTGCAGGAGGAGGCCATTCGGCCCTTCGAGCCAGCACCGCCATTCATTGTGATCATGGCTGATCGTCCCCAATCAATAACCCGTGTCTGCCTTCTCCCCATATCCCTTGATTCCATATACATAGATAATATAATGATATATAAAAATCCAATAAATTAATAACCCCAATACTAGTGGAAACCCCCCCCCCCCCAAGGTCCTTAGGGCAACCAAAGACAGTCCATTGTTGATAGTTAAGGTTAGTGTTGTGATCAAGAATCTAATAATAGTTGGGAAGAAGGTATTCCTGAATCTGGTGGTCACGGTTTTTAGACTCCTGTACCTTCTTTCCAATGGTAGGAGTGAAATGAGTGTGTTGGCCAGGATGGAATGGTTCTTTGACCATACTGGACAGAGTGTTGAGGCAGCGCTTCGTACAGCTTCCTTCGGTGGTGGGGAGATCAGTATCCGTGATGGATTGGGGAGTATCCATCTCTCCTTTTCATCTCCTTTGTTCCTGGGGGATTCGAGTTGTTGAACCAGGCCACGATGCAACCAGTCAATATACTCACTACCTTCAGAAGGGTACTGGCCATAAACGTCACCCAGCCTTTTTCTCCAGAGATGTTGTCTGACCCGCTGACTTACTCCAGCTCATTGTGTCTATCTTTATTCACTATCATACACTAGTAGTGGTGAAGGATTTCTGACAAACCACATAGCAGACAATTTTGAGATTTTTTTTTCTCTAGCATCAAGGTTACCAAATCAGAAAGTGCTATACTGTGAGCCAGGTCTCGTACATATTTAATGATTACTAACTCATTGGTTTATTCGTCTTGGGAATGACATTTAGTTTGAACCTCTATTTGAGGGGACCATCATAATCTCTGTTTGATTTATCAGGCACAATTTAAATTATGAATGAAATTAGGTTCTTACAAAGAGTTTAATGCAATTCCGCCCAAGTTTCAAAGAGATTTAAAGGGCAGAACGAAACAAAAAGTCACGTTGAGATTATTTATTTATTTGTTTGTACACTAATAGCATTGCGTCACCCCATGCAATATCAGGTTGTGGATATTACAAAACATTTTGGCGAGACTATACCCTACGAAAACGAAATCCATAATCAGGAGTTAAGAACACCAAAATTCAGGTCATACCCCTCAGAATTAAAGGGCGCTCTTTTAGAAAGGAGGTGAGGAGGAACTTCTTTAGTCAGAGGGTAGTTAATCTGTGGAACTCATTGCCACAGAGGGCAGTGGAGGCCAAGTCAATGGATATTTTTAAGGCGGAGATAGACAAATTCTTGATGAGAACGACTGTCAAAGACTGTCAAATGAGGAAAGATTGAAAAGACTAGGCTTGTATTCAGTGGAGTTTAGAAGGATGAGGGGGAATCTTATAGAAACATATAACATTATAAAAGGACTGGACAAGCTAGATGCAGGAAAAATGTTCCCAATGTTGGGCGAGTCCTGAACCAGGGGCCACAGTCTTAGAATAAAGTGGAAGCCATTTAAGACTGAGGTGAGTTTTTCACCCAGAGAGTTGTGAATTTGTGGAATTCCCTGCCACAGAGGGCAGTGGAGCCAAGTCACTGGATGGATTTAAGAGAGAGTTAGATAGAGCTCTAGGGGCTAGTGGAATCAAGGGATATGGGGAGAAGGCTGGCACGGGTTATTGATTGGGGACGATCAGCCATGATCACAATGAATGGAGGTGCTGGCTCGAAGGGCCGAATGGCCTCCTCCTGCACCTATTTTCTATGTTTCTATGTTTCTATGTTAAGGGGAGAAGGCAGGAAAATGGGATTAGGAGGCATAGATCAGCCAAGATTGCATGGCGGAGTAGACTCGAATGGTCTAATTCTACTCCTATAACTTGTGAAAATTGATGGTGAACATTGAATAAATTGGTTGACAACGACTCTGGTTGCTATGCTGCTAAGCAATCTGTTTTATAAAAGATGCAGTAGGCAAAAAGTTAACAGTTGGGGCAGCACGGTGGCGCAGCAGTGGAGTTGGTGCCTTACAGCACCAGCGACAGGGGGTTTGATCCTAACTACGGGTGCTATCTGTACAGAGTTTGTATGTTCTCCCCATGACTGCGTGGGTTTTCTCCGAGATCCTCAGTTTCCTCCCTCACTCCAAAGATGTACACTAATTGGCTTGGCATAAATATAAAATTGTCCCTAGTGTGTGTTGGATAGTGTACGGGGATCGCTGGTCAGCGCAGACTCGGTGGGCCGAAGGGCCTGTTTCCTTGCTGTATCTCTAAACTGAACTAAACTAAACTAAAAGTAGGTAAGTAATGATATAATGGTTGTCTGATTAGCAATACATCTTGCAATCCGCTTCACAATCTGTGGGATAATTTAGTAAATTAACTCTCAGGTCAAAAAAGTTGCCTTGATTTTCTTAGTTTCCATTCATTTTAATTTTCCATCCACTTCCATTCTGACTTCTGTAATTGGCTTCCTATACTGTTTCAATAACACTTAGCATAAGCCTGAGGAAAAGCATCTTTCAAATTGGCACATTCCAACCTTCAGGAATCAACACTAGATCCAACACTTTCAGATAGTTACCATTCTAGTCACGAGTTCCCATTTCTAATGGTTAATTTATGTTCTTAATCTCCACAAAAGTACTTTGGAATTCAATCATCTCCTACTGTTTACACCTCCTTCAGACAAACCTTTACCACCCTCTCCCTGCTAGAAAACCACCACCCAGGTCAATCATTCTGCCCTGGTCCCCAAACCTATCACAAATCTTGTTCCCTTCATCCCTTCCTCCATTCCTTGCATCTTAAAACTTGCTTCATTGAGCTGGATAGTGTGGATGTGGATGTGGAGAGGATGTTTCCACCAATGGGAGAGTCTAGGGCCAGAGGTCATAGCCTCAGAATTAAACAAAGTTCCTTTAGGAAGTGGGATGAGGAGGAATTGCCTTAGTCAGAGGGTGGTGAATCTCTGGAATTCATTGCCACATACAGGTCAAGTCAATGGATATTTTTAAGGCAGAGATAGATGGCTTCTTGATTAGTATGAGTGTCAGGGGTTATGGGGAGAAGGCGGGAAAATGGGATTAAGAGTGGCAGCCATGATTGAATGGCGGAGTAGACGTGATGGGCCGAATGGCTTAATTCTGCTCCGATCACTTATGAACTTATGGACTTCATCTCTAACTTCTCCCAATGTTGATGAAAGGTCATCGGCCTGAAACGGTAACTCATGTGTGTCCCTCTCCACAGATACTACCTGACCCGCTGAGTATTTTTTGGCATTTAGTTGTTTTATTTTATGTTAGATATCTGGAATCTGCAGTATTTTGATTTTTAAATGAATTAACACATTGATCTTTCTGGTTTCTCCAATGGAGTGTCAACTTCACAGTGTAGATTGACCACGTGTATCATTCTCGTTTCACATCATTCCATTGCGCACATTCAGCTGCACATCTTATGTTAACACAGGGCTTCACAGATGTAATTTTGACAGGGCTTTCGTAAAACTCATGCATCTTTCATCTCTATAGTCATTATGGTGAAGGCTTTGACATATCGCTTTGAATATCTGACTTTTGGAAAAAGCATTTCCAGAAAAGATCCCAGTGCACAAAGCTTTAGATGCTTTATTGTATTAACAATGTGAAGGATTAACTGCATGGCAGCAATTCTGTGACTGTTATACTGTGTGGAGAGAAGTATTGACCTAATTAGTTCAATGTTCTTTCCTACTGGACAAACCACATCTGTAAATGCAATCAGAGCTCACCCGGGAATAATAGAAAAGTTAATCGGTCGGGACAATTTTAGTGTATTTTTATTTGAAGAAGCAATTAACATGTTTCTCAATGAACACAAGTGGAAATAAGCAGCATTGATTTCAGATAGGCAAACTGCTTGGGTGGCACGGTGGCACAGCGGTGGAGTTGCTGCCTTACAGCGCCAGAGACCCAAGTTCGACCCTGACTACGGGTGCAGTCGGAACAGAGCTTGTACATTCTCCCCGTGACCTCATGGGTTTTCTCTGGGAGCTCCGGTTTCCTCCCACAGTCCAAAGACGTACAGGTTTGCAGGTTGATTGCTTTCGGTAAGAATTGCAAATTGTCTCTAGCGTGTAGGATTGTGCTAGTGTATAGGGATCGCCGGTCGGTGGGCCAAAGGACTTGTTTCCACGCTGTATCTCTAAACTATATCTCTAATCTCAAAAATAAAACTTTAAGGTCATAACAGACAAGATAATAATAATAATAATAATGGATGGGATTTATATAGCGCCTTTCTAATACTCAAGGCGCTTTACATCGCATTATTCATTCACTCCTCAGTCACACTCGGTGGTGGTGAGCTACTTCTGTAGCCACAGCTGCCCTGGGGCAGACTGACGGAAGCGTGGCTGCTAATCTGTGCCTACGGCCCCTCCGACCACCACCAATCACTCACACACATTCACACACATTCACACGCAGGCACAGGTGGGTGAAGTGTCTTGCCCAAGGACACAACGACAGTATGCACTCCAAGCGGGATTCGAACCGGCTACCTTCCGGTTGCCAGCCGAACACTTAGCCCATTGCGCCATCTGTCGTCCCAGTGGATGTAAAATATATGGACATTAGGAACCCAGTCCTAATATGGATATGGACCCAGTCTGAATAGACAATAGGTGCAGGAGTAGGCCATTCGGCCCTAGGCCCAGAAACTCGACCCAGAAACGTCACCTATTCCTTCTCTCCAGTGATGCTGCCTGTCCCGCTGAGTTACTCCAGCTTTTTGTGTCTATCTTTGGACTTTGGGAAAGTCCATGTGTATCACATGGAAAAGAACTGGAGAGAATTAAGAGGTATAGAATTAGAAGGAAGATAACAAAATGAATTAAAGATCGGTGCTAATGAAAAAAAGAGTGGAAGCCGAGGATCATTTTCAGAGTGTTTAAAAATGAACATTCAGAATCCGGTTCTGACACCCCATCTGTTCACTATGTATATCAATGGTTTGGAGATGAGTTTATAATGAAATTTGCTGATAACTGAAAACATGATCAAAAATATTGGCAGCACAGTATCGAATCTGGTGGAGATGCTGCCTCACAACGCCAGAGATCCAGGTTCGATCCTGACCTATTACTTGTCCTAAAGTGTTCTTGTCAAGTCAAGTCAAGTCAAGTCACATTTATTTATATAGCACATTTAAAAAACAACTCTCGTTGGCCAAAGTGCTTTACATTTGTTATAAGAATAGCATAAACAAAACAAACTACATACATATATACATGTAGCCCTCACTCAGAGGAAGTCAGGAAAGGCTTGTCTAGGTTGGCATCTCACTTGATGGATAATACACCCGACAAGAGTCTTTGTAAGTTTTAGTATATTGAAGGAATGGCCTGTTTACCTGCTCATACATTCATACAGCACGGAAACAGGCCATCAGCCCAACTTGAGCATGCCGACTAAGATGCCCCACCTAAGCTAGTCCCATCTATTGTCTAATTGTCTAACCTTTCCTATCCATGTACCTGTCCAAGTGCCTTTTAAATGTTGCTATAGCACTTGCCTCAACTCCCTCCTCTGACAGCTCAATCCATATACCCACCACCCTCTGGGTGATAAACTTACCCCTCAAGTTCCTTTTGAATCTTTCCCTTCTTACTTTAAACCTATGTCCTCTGGTTCTTAATATCTTAGGTAAAAGACTCTCGGGATTCATCTTATCACTTCCCCTCATGATTTTAGACACCTCTGCAAGATCACCCCTTTAACCCCCTGCGCTCCAAGTGATATAATCCTAGCCTGCCCAATCTCTCCCTGTAGATGAGGCCCTCAAGTCCTGGTAACATCCTCAGCTTCCTTACTCTAAGGTATAAAGTCATAACATATGGTGAAAGAATGGGCTTGTATTCAATGGAATTTAGGGATGAGAGGGGATCTTATAGAAACATGTAACATTCTTAAAGGATTGGACAGGCTAGATGCAGGAAAATATGTTTTCGCTGTTGGGGGAGTCCAGAACCAGGGATCACAGTTTAAGAACAAGGGATAGGCCATTTAGGACTGAGATGAGGAAAAACCTTTTCACCCAGAGAGTTGTGAATCTGTGGAATTCTCTGCCACAGAAGGCAATGGAGATCAATTAGAAACATAGAAACATAGAAAACAGGTGCAGGAGTAGGCCACTCAGCCCTTCGAGCCAGCACTGCCATTCAATATGATTAGGGTTGATCATCCCATATCAGTACCCCGTTCCAGCTTTTTCCTCACATCCCTTGATTGCCTTAGCCCTGAGACCTAAATCTAACTCTCTCTTGAAAACAATGCACTGGATGTTTTCAAGAGAGAGTTAGATTTAGCTCTTAGGGCTAAAGGAAACAAGGGATATTGGGAAGAAGGAGGAACGGGGTCCTGATTTTGGATGATCAGCCATGATCATATTGAATGGTGGTGCTGGCTCAAAGGGCCGAAAGGCCTACTCCACCTATTTTCTATGTTTAACCTGCCCAACTGCTCCCTGTAGGTCAGGGTCCTTGAATCGTGGCTACATCCTCGTAAATCTTCTCTGACCTCTTTCCAGCTTAATGACATTCTTCCGAAAGTGATATTTGTTTTACATCTCCTATCTTTTCTCAGAAAGTCAGTCCAGTGTCATAGAAATGATACATATAAATAAGAACATTGAGATTTCTTCAGCCTTTAATAATAAATGAAATGACTGCCTCTGTATACATAAAATGTTGCATATGTTCAATATGAATCCGAATAGTTTGAACATTTTTACATGACCTTTTTACAAGCGCAGTAACGAGGAACCAAGTATAAACTGGTCTGCTCCATCATGCGGTAAATTAGATAATTAGAGCATTAATGATGATCAAGATAGTTCACTTCATAATGGAGAATTGTCCACAGTAAGGTTACTATCCATTTCAATCGTTGCCTCTTAATGTGAGCCAGTAGGTATTGGCTAGATGTTATTTGAAGCAATCTCCAAGTCTGATGGGTCCGTCACTGAAGAAAATGGCTTGGCATTGAGGGTTTCCACAATGTTACATTTGCCCTGTACCTTTCCCTGCCTCAGACAAAGATTAATAGTCAAGTGGCACGTCATTTAAACCACACCGTGCAGCTGGGGAAATATTTGTTTCTGTTTGCAGTCTTCCGTTCTGATGGCTGTAAACACATTTGTGATGCTGTTCTTGATATTCTTACTCTGACCTTCTTGCCAAACTCTGCAAATGATAGATGGCGACCATTTACACTCCACAGATAGTATGTAAATCATTCTTGGCTGCCAGACCATTTCGCTCGTTGACAAGGGTTGACAAGAGAATATTGGGAATGGCATCTTTATTTCTGCAGCCACAAAACTGCAACAAATTTGACAAACGTGTTTTAACATTGGCAATCTTACATTACACTGGGCATTTATGAAAAATAACATTTGAACCAGCTGCTTGGTAAATTTGCGGGTCACCGTTAAATCTTAGTGAATATTTTAACGCTGATAATTCACCTCAGCACATTTCACCCTTTTTTCGTTGCACTGAGTTCAGAATAATAAACTCGAAGGTTGTTAGTTTTAGGTACAGCATGGAAACAGGCCCTTCGGCCTACCGAGTCCGCACCAAACAGCGTTCCCCGCACACTAACACTATCCTACACACTGGGGACAATTTACAATTTTACCGAAGCCAATTAACCTACAAACCCGTACGCCTTTGGAGTGTGGGAGAAAACCGAAGCACCCGGAGCAAACCCACGCAGGTCATGGGGAGAACGTACAAGGTCCGTACAGACAGCACCCGTGGTCAGGATCGAACCCTGGTCTCTGGTGCTGTAAGGCAGCAACTCTACCGCCGCACTGCCATGCACGTTTTGTACATTTTTTATGAACATTGAAAGTGAAAGTGTCAGTGAGTTATCCTGTCGACAGGTGTGGAGATTTCTTGATTAGTACGGGTGTCAGGGGTTAAGGGGAGAAGGCAGGAGAATGAGGTTGAGTGGGAGAGATAGATCAGTCGTGATTGAATGGCGGAGTAGACTTGATGGGCCGAATGGCCTACTTCTGCTCCTACAACTTATGAAACTATTGAGTGCCATTTACAAGCCCACAGAGAGATTGTAATAATGTTCTGTGATGTGACTAATGTTCTGACATATTTTGCAGTAACTTTTATTGAGGATATAAGGTTCATAAAATTATAGAAACTGACAACACAAAAGAGAGCTATTTGCCCCATTCTGGTAATGCCAAACTAAAGTAGACTTCAGACTAAACCCACTCGGGCAGCAGGGTGGCTTAGTGGTAGAGTTGCTGCCTTACAGTGCCAGAGACGCGGGTTCGATCCTGACTACGGGTGCATGTCTTTACTGAGTTTCTACATTCTCCCTATGACCATGTGTGTTTTCTCCAGGTTCTCTGGTTGCCTCCCACACTCCAAAGACGTACAAGTTTGGCTTTGGTAAGTTGTAAAATTATTCCTCGTGTATGTCGGCTAGTGTACGGGGTGATCGCTGGTCGGTGCGGACTCGGTGGGTCCGAAGGGCACTGGTCCCGCGCTGTATCTCTAAAGTCTAATGTCTAAAGCCGCTCCCCAAGACTTGGCTTGTAACCCTGCAGGTTCAACTATTGAAGTGCTCATCCCAGTCTATTTTATATGTGGTGATGGTCGCTGCCGTGCACCAACCTTTCAGGCAGTGAGCTGCAAAGAACCAACACTCATTAGTTTGAAATTACTTTCCCTCAAATCCACTCTCATAATGCAATTAATTTCAATCTATGCAGTTCAGTTTCTGACCTCTCTGCTCAGGGAAATAGGTCCTTTATATTCACCCTGCTAATGTCCCTCATAATTAGTACACCTCACCAAAATTAAGTCTCCTCTGATATTCTTCATTCCAAAACCCCCCCCCCCCACAATCTTTAGACTTTAGAGATACAGTCCGGAAAAAGGCCTTTCAGCCCACCGAGTCTGTGCCGACCAGCGATCACCCCACAAACATACGAGCACCATCCCACACACTAGGGACAATTTACAATTTTTACCGAAGCCAATTAACCTACAAACATGTACGTCTTTGGAGTGTGGGAGGAAACCGGAGCACCCGGAGAAAACCCACGCAGGACACGGGGAGAACGTACAAATGTGTCGCCAATGTGTCGCCCTTATGCGCCTCACCAAGTTTCTTGTAAATTTTGTTATAGTACCTGAATCAACAATCGCCTCTGGCAGCTCGCTCCATATATCTCTGCCCACAACCTTAATTTTCCTGCACCTGCAAAATTCATATAATTCTAATCTGCACCCTCCTGTGCTTCTTGTGATCTGGTGGCCGGAACATACCCTATTCATGGACTACAAATGTTTTATGAAGTCTTCACATCACCTCATTGTATTCAATGCATTCATTGTATTCATTTCATTCCATCGGGATGAAGGTGTAGGCTTGAAAACCGTGACCACCAGGTTCAAGAATTGCTCCTTCCCAGCAGCAATCAAGCTCTTGTACACCACACAATGGTGGCACGGTGGAGCAGCGGTAGAGCTACAGCCTTACAGCGCCAGAGACCCGGGTTAGATCCAGTCTACGGGTGCTTGTCTGTACCAGTTTGTACGTTCTCCCTGTGATCTGCGTGAGTTTTCTCCGAGATCTCCGGTTTCCACCCACACTCCAAAGACGTACAGGTTTGTAGGTTAATTGGCTTTGGTAAAATTGTAGATTGTCCCTAGTGTGTAGGATAGTGCTAGTGTACGGGGATCGCTGGTCTGCACGGACTCGGTGGGCCGAAGGGCCTGTTTCCACGCTGTATCTCTAAAGTCTAAAGACAATTGAGCACTAGAAGCAGAAACTAAGGACTGGTTAATACACAGAAGGACACAAAATGCTGGAGTAACTCAGCGGGTCAGGCAGCATCTCTGGAGAACATAGATAAAAGTTTCGGGTCAAGACCCTTCTTCAGTCTCTCGACTCTCTCTTGACTCCGTCGACCACTGAATTCCTTTCACTCTCTCCTGTCTTTTTGGCTGCCATTCTGTATAGTTCAGTAAACTACAGCACCACACATTTGAATCAGACTGAACCAGGCATATCTGTGCTGGTGCCCACTTACTGGAGGAACCATTGCCACGTCCAGTACCTGAAGATGCCCACCAGCAGCATGACACACTGGAAAGACTCCAGCCAGCACTAATCCCTGGCCCTTCGTAGAGTCTGTCCTCACCTTCTCCATCATGGTCTGGTTTGGCTCAGCCACCAAGCACGACACCTGGAGGCTGCAGCAAATCGTCTGAACAGCAGAGAAGGTTAATTGCTGCAACCTTCCCTCCATTGATGAACTGTACACTGCAAGGACCAGGAAGCGAGCGGGCAAGATCATCTCTGACCCCTCTCACCCTGGCCACAAACTCTATGAATCACTTCCCTCTGGAAGGCGACTCCGGACTGTCAAAGCTGCCACAGCCAGACATAAAAACAGTTTTTATCCACGAGTGGTTGCTCTACTCAACAGCCAAAAGTCTGTAGTCTCCCTTCGATCTGGTATTTTGTTGGTTCGCATGCTTGATCAATGATGTTTTATCATTAATGTTTTATTATTATTAATGTTTAGTGTTTTCTGAGTCATCCGTAACTGTCACTGTATGTCATGTTGTTACTTGTGGGCGGAGCACCAAGGCAAATTCCTTGTATGTGAATACTTGGCCAATGAACTTACTTACATACTTACTTACTTACTTCAATCCTTTAGATTTATGGGGTGACCACTTTCTGGGATGTGTAAACTTCGATCTCTCAAAAGCACGATAGTAATGCCAAATGATACCCAAGTTCTGAAGTCTGTATCTGGAGCTCAATGCTACTGCACACCTTGTTGTCCAAGATGGAGTTCCCACATGACACTGGATAGCATTCTACCCAACCGATCTACTCTAACAGGACTGATTACTGGAAGATTACTCGCTAGAATTTAGAAGATTGAGGGGGGATCTTATAGAAACTTACAAAATGCTTAAGGGGTTGGACAGGCTAGATGCAGGAAGATTGTTCCCGATGTTGGGAAAGTCCAGGACAAGGGGGTCACAGTTTAAGGATTAAGGGGAAATCCTTTAGGACCGAGATGAGAAAAACATTTTTCACACAGAGAGTGGTGAATCTCTGGAACTCTCTGCCACAGAGGGTAGTCGAGGCCAGTTCATTGGCTATATTTAAGAGGGAGTTAGATGTGGCCCTTGTGGCTAAAAGGATCAGGGGGTATGGAGAGAAGGCAGGTACAGGATACTGAGTTGGATGATCAGCCATGATCATATTGAATGGCGGTGCAGGCTCGAATGGCCGAATGGCCTACTCCTGCACCTATTTTCTATGTTTCTATGTTTCTATGTAAGAGGAAGTAAAATTCCGCTACTCCGCTTAATTAACTCTGGGACGTTTAATTGAACTGATCACAGCGGTTACTTCTTTATTTATCTTGCCCTATTCTGTAAGTACCAAGCAGTATTTCGTTCCCCTGCTTCATTGCATTCCTTTGTTCGTGTCAAGAGTGTGATGCGTACCGAAAATGCAACAATGAAATGGTTGTATCGGAAGCAACTGCAGTTGCTGGTTTAAACCGAAGATAGACACGAAGCGCTGGATTAAGACAGTGGGTCAGGCTGTATCTCTGGAGAAAAAGAATGGGTGACGTTTCGGGTCGGAACCCTTCTGAATTGTTCTGATCTGATCATGAAACATCACCCATCCTTTTCCTCCGGAGATGCTGCCTGACCCGCTGAGTTACTCCAGTAGTTAGTGTCTATCTTCACAATGAAGATCGTACTCACAGCAGCAACACCGTACCTGTAAACACGATACTTATAGCTAATACAATAAATAAAAGACAGTTCAATACATTTTGAAAAGCAATACTAGTGCAAACCAAAAGCCCGATTCTGAGTGCAATGAAGACAGTTCGTAATTCATGGTTGAGTTGGTGTTTGTAGTATTGCGAAGAAGCTGCTCCTGAACCTGGTGGTCATGCTTTTCACACTCCTGTACCTCCTTCCTGATGGCAGGAGTTAAGAGAGTGTGGCAAGGGTGGTGTGGGTCTCTGATGATGCTGGCTGCCTTTTTGAGGCAGCGACTCCTGTAGATCCTTTCGTTGGTGGGGAGGTCAGTGCCCATGATGGACCAGGCAGCGTCCATAATTATTTGTAATCTTCTAACATTCTGGGCATTCAAATAGCAGAAACCATGCAGTGATGCCGCCGATCAATATGCTCTCTACCGTACTATTCACTGAATTTCCAACCATTCCATATTGTGGAAGATGCACTCCATCAAAACTACACTCTAGGTGTACACTACAGTTTAGGGGGCAGCACGGTGGTGGGGCGGTGGAACTACTGCCACACAGCGCCAGAGACCCGGGTTCAATCCTGACTCCGGGTGCTTGTCTGTTGGGAGTTTGTACGATCTCCCCGTGACCTGCGCGGGTTTTCTCCGGGATCTCCGGTTTCCTCCCGCACTACAAAGACCCACAGGTTTGTAGGTTAATTGGCTTGGTATAATTGTACATTGTCCCTAGTGTGTGTAGGATAGAGTATGTGTGCGGGGATCGCTGGTTGGTGTGGACTCGGTGGGCTGAAGGGCTTGTTTCCGTGCTGTATCTCTAAACTATAAACTAAACAATATAGCCATATTTATACCATATTGGTTTTAAAACACAAATAAAACATTCTTTGTTGCTTTTTATTGACATCTAACGACATAAGAAATAACCACTTTTATGTTATACTTTCATAAGCCAAAGCTTCTCAAGCTGTCATTTGAATTTTGCCTTTCTGTACCAGAAATACATAACAATATGTAGTGATATAAATAAGCGAGCCATAGGTCTATTTTTGATTTGGGAGAAGAATATTGCTGGTCATCATTCTTTCTGTGAAAATATTGCTTCAATATTCTGAAATTCCATTAGGACCATGGAATAAGAGAGATGACATTGTAACATCCCACCTGACAGCTGAGAAAGCTGTGCAGCACACAACCCAACAGTATGAGCATTTACGTAACCCTTACTTTCCCTCTCTCTCCATCCCTCCCCCATACCCTAGTTCTCTGACCAGTCTGACTGTCTTCCTAATTATATTTTATCTTTGTGTGCTTCGTTGTCACCTTCTCCTAGCTAACAATGATCCATTCTACATTTTCCATGAGCTTCGTCCCCTTTGATGTCTTGATTTCACACCTTACCCTACCATGTCTCTGCATCTCCCTCTCCCCTGACGCTCAGTCTAAAGGATGTCGACCTGAAGCGTCGCCCTTTCCTTCTATCCAAAGATGCTGCCCGTCTCGCTGAGTTACTCCAGCATTTTGTCCTTCTGAAAGAAACAGCCGTGACTCTAGGTTCAGTTTGAGCACGCAGGTGGATCTCGCATGTGAATGTACTTAATTTGGAAGCATAAATAAATCGAGCTGAAGATTTTTGCGAAATAAGAGAAATAATTATACGGTTCTTTTGCTAATGTCTGAATTGTTCCCACACAATAGCATCGTCTTATATTCAATGCAGGCTCCATCTTTCATGGTGAAATGTCTGGCTCTTATTTGTACCTTGCATGGTTTTAAATGCCAAATATTCAAAATTAGTCTCCAGTCAATCGAGTCATAGAGTGATATAGCGTGGAAACGTGCCCTTCGACCCAACGTGCCCACGCCGACCAACATGTCCCAGCTACACTAGTCCCAGCTGCCTGCGTTTGGCCCATATCCCTCCAAACCTGTCCTATCCATGAACCTGTCTAATTATCTCTGAAGCATAATAGTCCCTGCCTCAACTACCTCCTCTGGTAGCTTGTTCCATACACCCACCACCCTTTGTGTGAAAAAGTTAACCCTCAGATTCCTCTTAAATCTTTCCCCCTTCACCCTCAACCTATGTCTTCTGGTTCTTGATTCCCCAACTCTGAGCAGGAGACTCTGTGTCTACTCGATCTATTCATCTCATGATTTTATACACCCATATAAATTAAATATTGAGAATACAAAGGATGTTGCTTACTCCCTATTAAAAGGTGAAATAGTACAAGGTCCTTGTCTAACGTGTTGTGAGAGTATCTCAGAGTATTTTTAAAATTAAATTAAATTAAACTATATATAAGCATAATCTGCATTAAATATGGATTCATGTTTTGTTGAGTATAGAGATACTGTATAGCATGGAAACAGGCCCTTCAGCCCACCAAGTCCATGCCAACCATCGATCGCCCGTTCACACTAGTTTTATGTTATCCCACTTTCTTATCAATTCCCATACACACTAGGGACAATTGTGCCTACAAACCCGCAGGTCTTTGGAAAGTGGGAGGAAACCGGAGCACCCGGAGAAAACCCGCGCGGTCCCAGGGAGAATGTGCAAACTCGGTACAGTTCGCACCCAGAGCTGGGTTTCTGATGCTGTGAGACAGCAGCTCTACCTCTGCGTCACTGTGCCACCTAAAATGTTATGTAGATACATGATAAGGGAATAACATTTAGTGCAAGGTAAAGCCAGCATAGGTTGAAGATGTGCAGGAAGGAACCGCAATTGCTGGTTTAAACTGAAAGACACAAAATGCTCAGCGGGCCAGGCAGCATCTCTGGAGAGAAGGAATGGGTAACGTTTCGGGTCGAGATCCTTCTTCAGACTGAAGATCTCAGTTGTTCAAGCATTTTCTCAAGGACAACTCCTGCGAGCCAAAATAATTGAAAAATTATGAATTAACAATCATGCAATTAAACAGTAGCCTTTGAACCTTTAACGAATCAGATAGAACATTAAATCTAACTCACTGGGTACTTGAATGGCCAGGAATTTCCTAATTCAATCAGCAATACCGTAACATAACAGGCTTTGACAGGCTCCTAATTAGTAAGCAATCTGCTATATTAAAAATCATAAATATTCTGGCACTAATATGCACATGACAAAATTAAAACATATTATTGCCTACCTACAGTTCATCATCCGTGTATAGGGAGCATTGTCGAAGAATATTGAGCAATTCACTTTCCAAATGTGCTGGGATAGCAGCACATTTGGAAAGTGGTGAAATCATTGGACAAAGTCAGCATGGATTTACGAAAGGTAAATCGTGTCTGACGAATCTTATAGAATTTTTCAAGGATGTAACTAGTAGAGTGGATAGGGGAGAACCAGTGGATGTGTTGTATCTGGACTTTCAGAAGGCTTTCGACAAGGTACCACATAAGAGATTAGTATACAAACTTAAAGTACACGGTATTGGGGGTTCAGTATTGATGTGGATAGAGAACTGGCTGGCAAACAGGAAGCAAAGAGTAGGAGTAAACGGGTCCTTTTCACAATGGCAGGCAGTGACTAGTGGGGTACCGCAAGGCTCAGTGCTGGGACCCCAGCTATTTACAATTTATATTAATGAGCTGGATGAGGGAATTGAAGGCAACATCTCCAAGTTTGTGGATGACACTAAGCTGGGGGGCAGTGTTAGCTGTGAGGAGGATGCTAGGAGACTGCAAGGTGACTTGGATAGACTGGGTGAGTGGGCAAATGTTTGGCAGATGCAGTATAATGTGGATAAATGTGAGGTTATCCACTTTGGTGGCAAAAACAGGAAAGCAGACTATTATCTAAATGGTGGCCGATTAGGAAATGGGGAGATGCAGCGAGACCTGGGTGTCATGGTACACCAGTCATTGAAAGTAGGCATGCAGGTGCAGCAGGCAGTGAAGAAAGCGAATGGTATGTTAGCTTTCATAGCAAAAGGATTTGAGTATAGGAGCAGGGAGGTTCTACTGCAGTTGTACAGGGTCTTGGTGAGACCACACCTGGAGTATTGCGTACAGTTTTGGTCTCCAAATCTGAGGAAGGACATTATAGCCATAGAGGGAGTGCAGAGAAGGTTCACCAGACTGATTCCTGGGATGTCAGGACTTTCATATGAAGAAAGACTGGATAGACTTGGCTTATACTCGCTAGAATTTAGGAGATTGAGAGGGGATCTTATAGAAACGTACAAAATTCTTATGGGGTTGGACAGGCTAGATGCAGGAAGATTGTTCCCGATGTTGGGGAAGTCCAGGACAAGGCGTCGCAGCTTAAGGATAAGGGGGAAATCCTTTAAGACCGAGATGAGGAAAAACTTTTTCACACAGAGTGTGGTGAATCTCTGGAACTCTCTGCCACAGAGGGTAGTTGAGGCCAGTTCATTGGCTATATTTAAGAGGGAGTTAGATGTGGCCCTTGTGGCTAAAGGGATCAGGGGGTATGGAGAGAAGGCAGGTACGGGATACTGAGTTGGATGATCAGCCATGATCATATTGAATGGCGGTGCAGGCTCGAAGGGCCGAATGACCTACTCCTGCACCTATTTTCTATGTATCTATGTAAGCAAGGAATTTATAATTCTACAATTATCATCAAGTATTTATCAGTTGTTGACAAGTATTAAAATGGTGGTAAAATTTATACAGATTCATTATCTCAGTGCCTATCAGAGAAGGAGTGGGAAAAGTATCTTTAATGCCTTCAGAATTGGAAAATAAAAAAATGTATTTGAATCTGTAGATCAAAGGCTGCTCTTTCTTTATTAGAGTTCTACACTTCTGCTTTGATTACACTATAACAGAGCCATAAAATGCAGATTGATTGATTGTAAGATGCAGAATGCACGCAGGCCCTTCGGCCCACCAGGTCCATGCCGACCATCGGTCACCCGTTCACACCAGTTCCATGTTATCCCACTTTTGCATCCACTCCCGACACATTAGGGGTAATTTACGGAGGCCAATTGACCTACAAATGTGGGTGGAAACCGGAGCATCCGGTTCACACAAAGGGTGGTGGGCGTGTGGAACGAGCTGCCGAAGGAGGTACCATGGCAACGTTTAAGAAGCAATTGGACAGGTACATGGATAGGACAGGCTTAGAGGGATATGGGCCAAATGCAGGCACGTGGGACTAGTGTAGATGGGACATGTTGGTCGGTGTGGGCAAGTTGGGCCGAGTGTGGGCAAGTTTCCACGTTGTATCACTATGATTCGGAGGAATCTCATGCGGATAAATAGGCAGAACGTGCAAACTCCACACAGGCAGCACCTGAGGTCAGGATAGAACTCTGGTTTCTGGTGCTCTGAGGCAGCAGCTCAACCCGCTGCGCCAATGTGCCAGTCCTAATCCTGTTTCTCATCTCCACATTAAGAACGATATAAGTAAGCTGAACTTGATGCCTTGTTTACAATTAATTGACCTTTTGTGAATAAAACATGGTTGAACTGGCTTCTGAAACATAACAGGACTGCATGACAACAGACTTCTGAAGAAGGGTCTTGACCTGAAACGTCGCCTATTTCCTTCGCTCCATAGATGCTGCTGCACCCGCTGAGTTTCTCCAGCATTTTTGTCTACCTTCGATTTTCCAGCATCTGCAGTTCCTTCTTAAACAGTTAATGTCATAATGTCATGGGTGTGACACAACCATCTCCACCCAAAACACAGCTAAATAAAACCCTTGCATAGAACACAAAGTGCTGGAGTAACTCAGCGGGTCAGGCAGCATCCCTGGAGGTGGAGTGGTGATGCTTTGGGTCGAGACCCTGAACAAAAGTCTAATTCTGCTCCAAGCTTTCAAAGACTTTGAATGCATAAAATATCCAAAATCATTTAAATTTTTTTTTTTTTTTAATCTGTGAAGCAATTACATTTTTTTTTTAACTGAATGGAAAAGAGAAACACCTTTATGTGATTTAAATGTTTAGGCTAGTTAATTAATTGATAAAAAAAGGTAATTAACCCGCACTCGCTCTGACGAGTGTTGTCCAACCAAGTGCAAGATGAGTGGTGTAGGAAGGAACCGCAGATGCTGGTTTAATCCGAAGACAGACACAAAATGCTGGAGTAACTCAGCGGGTCAGGTCAGCATCTCTGGAGAAAAGGAATAGGTGACGTTTCGGGTCGAGGCTCTTCTTCAGGATGAGTTGCTGAGGAATAAATACAAGCTTGCACTCTACTGCAGGACATCAAGAGGAGACTGATGCTGGAGCACAGGCAGAGAATTGAAGGCACACCTCAGCTAGCGGCAGCAGGGTTACACAGTGGTGCAGCTGGTAGCGTTGCTGCCTCACAGTGTCGGAGACCCAGGTTCGATCCTGACCACGTATGCTGTCTGTACAGAGTTTGCAAGTTCACCCAGTGACTGTGTGAGTCCCAAGATATTAGACAATAGACAATAGGTGCAAGAATAGGCCATTCGGCCTTTCGAGCCAGCATCGCCATTCAATATGATCATGGCTGATCATCCCCAATCAGTACCCCTCCTGACTTCTCCCCATATCCCCTGATTCTGCTATTTTTAATAGCCCTATCTAGCTCTCTCTTGAAAGCATCCAGAGAACTCGCCTCCACCGCCCTCTGAGGCAGAAAATTCCACAGACTCACCACTCTCTGTGAGAAAAAGTGTTTCCTCGTCTCCGTTCTAAATGACTTACTCCTTATTCTTATTGGAGGGTGATGAGAGACTGCTTAGTGACTGCAACTGGGACCATCAAGTCTACTCCACCATTCAATCATGGCTGATCTATCTTTCCCCTCTCAACCCCATTCACCTGCCTTCATCCCACAACGAAGATTATGGTGATTAGTACGGGTGTCAGAGGTTATGGGGAGAAGGCAGGAGAATGGGGTTAGGAGGGAGAGATAGATCAGCCATGAATGAATGGCGGAGTAGACGTGATGGGCCGAATGGCCTAATTCTGCCCCTATCACATGAACATAGGAATTTTTAACCCCAACACCCGTACTAATCAGTAAATCGATAACGACTACTATTCTAACGGGTGCTCAACAATGCCCTTCCTGGCGCAACTTATAAAGTTGCATGGCAATTACATCATTTAGTGTGTGCCTGACACAGAAATATCATTAGACGTACAAGCACAGAGCGCGAGGGATGTGTCCCATTGAATTTGCCGAATGGGCTGAAGTGATCCAGAAATTGTCATATCACATTTCACTGAAATATGCCCATTTTCAGTTGAGTGGCTGAAAAAGACTATGCAGTGCAATTGAATTTCACACCAAGTGAAATTCTCTTACCATTGCTGTACGTTATTTAAATAATCAAGGGTTATACAAGAATGTGTAACTTATCTAATTATTTGCGTCTTTAGTTCCTCCTGGCCGTGAGCACTATTACCTAGCGGGCAACGTATCAACAAAAGGGAGTTGTTACTAATTAATATTAGATGCAGGGACTATAACCACTGGACTTGCCTAGTCTTGCTTTCCACATCATTAGCTGGTTAATATGTTCTCTAAATGAGTATTAACTGCTCATGCCCAAAGGCCAACATTGCTACATGCTTTCTGTCTCTAATATAGGTTGCTTTCAGGCCCTTTGCAAATTTAACTATGAAAAAAACAATTGGAACAATATGCAAAGTACCACATCCAGGGCACATTTGTGCAAATTAATTAAAAATTACAAATTTCGCTCTGGACCATTCATTCATATCCCTCACACATTGCGCCACCCTGATCACTGTGTGGAGCGGCACGGTGGCAGCGGCAGCGGTTGTGTTGCTGCCTTACAGCGCCAGAGACCCGGGTTCGATCCTGACTACGATTGCTGTCTGTACGCAGTTTGTACGTTCTCCCCGTGACCACGTGAGTTTTCTCCGGGCGCTCTGGTTTCCTCCCACACTCCAAAGACGTGCAGGTTTGCAGGTAAATTTGGCTGTGATAACAATTGTAAATTGTCCCTAATGGGTAGGATAGTGTTAGTATGTACAGGATCACTGGTCGGCGGGGACTCGGTGTGTTAATCCTGGCCTGATTGGAGAGGCTAGGACTCTAAAATTGAGTAAAGGCTTCAGGGCTGCTGGGCCATTTGGACAATTTGAAAGTGCTCTCTGTAGAACTGGGACAAGCTGCAGAGTGGTGCCAGTTTGTCTAGAGCACAGATCTGAGCTGCAGAAAGAGAATGGGAACATCTGCAGACCCTGGTAATTAGGTGCAAAATGCATAGAATGGATTGGATGGCTGCAAACCAGACATACACCTTGTAAATAATTGTAAATAATGTTGCAAAGCTTTATGTTACTGAATGTTGATTGGATGAAGTATTGAGCCTTGTCTGGTTTTCTTGCATATCAGGGTAAATGTTGCGAGGTTCGCTTCCTCCGAGAAACACTGTTTGAATACAATGTATTAGCCACTGTATTATTGGGTTAGGGAAATGTCAGTTATGTATGGGGTTAATCGATATCTGTAATTGGATTGTAAAGAGACCAACCCCATGTGGTTCGGCCCCTTGAGATCCACGGACCTATAAAAGTCCGCTGCCACGAGGTCCCGCGTCGATCTTCTGGGAAAGCGCTTAGGACCGCGTGACCTTCTGGAGTGTCTCTGTTTGAGCGAGGCCTAGAGGGCTTGAACAGGCAGATATGAGGATCGAATCCGCGGTGGTTAGGTACAGTGGTGGGAACTGTAATTGTGTTTTGTCAAAATAAAGATTAGTTGATCAAGTGCTTGAATCAGTGGTTTTTGACTGAAACTAGACTGGGGGGAGGCTTAGAACTAGCAATTTACAGGTGGGCCGAACGGCCTGTTTCCGCACTGTATATCTAAATTAAAACTAAACAAACTTGCTCATCATTTATGCCACTGAGCAGGCCAGAAGCACAATCCAAATTGTATTTCGTTATTCGAATTGACTTCACGTTACTTGGGAATTGATCCAGGTTTTGACGCATTGGTCATTAATCTGCCCAGAGCGGATTACATTTCCCCCCAAAAAAAATTATCCTGATGTTACTAAAACCTTTAAACTGTTGTAAAACTAAAACTTCCAGCTCTGCAAGTGAATAAGAAGCTTTCTTAACTAATTGGATATTTTGTTTCTTCTAAAATGGATTGAAGCATTCAACCACTGACAAATTCTTTCAAAAATTGGCCAGCACCAGCTTGCTCGTTTAAAAAAAAAAGTGTTTTTAGTTTAAGATTAGTTTACTTTATTGTCACGTGTACTGAGGTTCGGTGAAAAGCTTTTTGTTGTGTGCTAACCAGTCAACCAAAGGACTTACACGATTACATCCATTGCCGTCCACAATGTACAGATACAGGATAAAGGGAATAACGTTTAGTGCAAGATAATGTCCAGTAAAGTCCAATTAAAGATAGGACGAGGGTCTCCAATGAGGTAGATTATAGCTCAGGGCTGCTGTCTAGTTGGTGATAGGGTAGAAACAGAAACATAGAAAATAGGTGCAGGAATAGGACATTTGGCCCTTCGAGCCAGCACCACCATTCATTATGATCATGGCTGATAATCCAGAATCAGTACCCTGTTCCTGTTTCACCCCATATCCCTCAATTCCGTTAGCCCTAAGAGTTATATCTCCCTCTTGAATACATCCAGTGAATTGGCCTCCACTGCCTTCTGTGGCAGAGAATTCTGCAGATTCACAACTCTCTGGGTGAAAAGGTTTTTCCTCATCTCAGTCCTTAAATGGCCTCCCCTTATTCTTAAACTGTGACCCCTGGTTATGGACTCTCCCAACATGGGGAACATTTTTCCTGCATCTAGTCTGTCCAATCCCTTATGAATGTTATATGTTTCCATAAGATCCCCTCTCATCCTTCTAAATTCTAGTGAGTATAAGCCCGGTCGATCCATTCTTTTGGATGGAGGTATGCGTCCTTGAATCTGGAGGTATGCGTTTCCACACTTCTGTACCTCTTGCTTGATGCTGGTGGAGGGGGAATAGAGGGAGTGACCAGGTTGAGACTGGCTCTTGATTATGCTGGTGGCCTTGCCGAGGCAGCATGAAGTGTAGTTGGAGTCAATGGAAGGGAGGTTGGATTGTGTGATGGTCTGGGCTGCGTCCACAATACTCTGTCATTTCTTGTAGTTTCCGCAATAATACATAAGGAATTTCCCAATTAGGAAGAAATTACTTGAGTGAATTAAGAATGGTGCTGTCGTTTTATAGTAAGCAACCCAGACCATGTGATCTCATTTGCTTTTGAAACTTAAGACAATTATCTTTGTGGCCTAATTTTGAGCCAATTGATAGCTTTTCATGTGATTTCTTTTCACTTTTGAGGGATTGCTGAATAGCCACAAAAAGGCCTTGTTTTTTTTTCTGTTTCTGATCTATTTAAATTTGTTACTAATTAAATAGCTTAATAACTTGAAGCCTTTGGCAAAATCTGGATATCAGTAGTGCAGAACAGATTTCACTTGTCATCTCTTTAAAAATGTTGTTCAGCAAGAAAACCTTGCCATCAAAAGTATTCAGTTTGCCATTTTTTAAAACTATTTGACAGAAATCAGGTAAACTTAGTTTAATAGTTACAGCCTATATTCAGAAGATAGACACCAAAAGCTGGAGTAAAGGGGCTGTCCCACTGTGGCGACCTCATCTGCGAGTTTAGAAGAGTTTGCCCTCGACTCAAACTCGCAGCATGGTCGACACGTGGTCCTCGGAGGTCCTATGAGGTCACTGGAACTCTCCTTCATGCTCGAGGGAAGTTCCCGCATACTCGTGGCCTCAGTTTGGTCGAGGATGTTGAAAATTTTTCCGCGAGTAAAAATTGGTCGGCATGGTTCTTTTGAACTTGTAATGCAGTGGAGTGCGGTCGCTATGTAGTTGTATTGTATATCTTTATTGTCATTTCCTGAGTATTCGCATACCCAGAGGAAACAAAAAAACGTTCCTCAACCAGTGTCCATTCCAGTGTGCAGTAAGGTACAGGCAATCGAGGGCAGCCATAGGCAATCTCCTTCACTGACCGGGCATTTTAATTGTCTCATTGGAGTTTTCAGGACCAAGGAAAACCGACCAGTAATTTAAATGCCCGCTAAACTTTATTATAAGTTGTCTGGCTTCTTAAAAGTGTCTCCACTCCTCCCCCCCCCTTCTCCCCCCCTTCTCCCCCTTCTCTCCCCTTCTCTCCCCTTCTCTCCCCTTCTCCCCCCCCCTCCGCACTCTCTAAAGGACTTACCGTACACTGCAGCCGTCTTAATTATCTTCCTGTTCATCGCGGGTGTGAATTTCAGACAGCGCTCCCCCGCTTTCCCTGACCCCCGCCTTTGTGATGTGTTTGTGTGTGTGTGTGTGTGTGCAGTCAGTCGATCCAGCTCGAGGTTTCATCGCTGACGGTTGATCCAGCTCGAGGTTTTTCAGGCGAGTGCCCTCGAGCTTGAAGGTCAAGGACAGTCGCTGAAAGGTCACGTCAGTGGGACAGGCCCTTTAACTCAGCAGGTCAGACAGCATCTATGGAGAAAAGGAGTGGGTGATGTTTCGGGTTGAGACCAAACGTCACCTATTCCTTTTCTCCAGAGATGCTGTCTGACCCGCAGAGTTACTCCAGCTTTTTGTGTCTATCTTTGGTTTACACCAGCATCTGCAGTTCCTTCCTGCACATTCGGTCTATATGCAGGTGTGCTATGTTCTAAATGCAATGCTCGTTTAAATGCAAAGCATTAAAATGTGTGTGAAAAAGATACCCCACAGATTTCTGTAAAATCTTTCCCCTTCACCTTAAACCTATGCCCTCTGGTTCTTGACACATGGTAAGGTCACATCGTGCTAAGAGTCAAGAATGTTTAATTAACATATGTACTGGCAACAGAACAATGAAATTCTTACTTGCTGCAGCTTTACAAGCCCATTAACTCAATAATTCACAATGCAATAAATTAATAATCAGTAATGGACAGTAACCAGTTTATAATTATACAAAACTGAAGTCCATAGTGCAACCTAAATGAGGTCCATGGTATACTTCAGTTGCGGTTAGTGTTATGAAGTGCTCAAAAGCTTGATGGTTACTGGGAAGAAGCTGCTCTTGAACCTGGAGGTCACAGTTTTGGAGACTCCTTTATCTTTTTCCTGCTGGCAGTGGCGAGATGAAAGTGCGTCCAGGGTGTTGTGGTCTTTGATGATGTTAGCAGCTTTTCTTTCAGGCAGCGCCTCCCGTAGGTCCCTCTGATTGTGAGGAGATCCGTATCCTGATGGACTGGGTAATGTTCATCACTTTCTACAGCTTCTTTTGTTGGGGCGGCAAGGTGGCGCAGAGGCAGAGTCGCTGCCTTACAGCGCCAGGGACCCAGGTTCGATCCTGACTATGGGTGCTGTCTGTACGGAGTTTGTACAGCGGAGTCGGGGGATATGGGGAGAAGACAGGAACGGGGTACTGATTGGGGATGATCTTCCCGCTGTGAATCACTATGCTGCAAGATGAGCTGTTTTACACATTGATCCAGAACATAGTGACACCATTCAATGCAACATTTGGTGACATTGACCCAGGAGCTATCTGTTGTTGTTACCTCACAACTCAACCAGGTTTTTTTCAGAGCTGCGGTTTCACAGCTCAGAGTTTTCAAATAATCTTCGCTACATCTCGGTTAAACAGAAATTTCAATTCTACCTGTTTTCAAGAGAGAGTTAAATATACTGTATTAGCTCTTAGGGCTAACGGAATCAAGGGATTATGGGGAAATAGCAGGAACGGGTTGCTGATTTTGGATGATCAGCCATGATCGTATTCAATGGCGGCGCTGGCTCGAAGGGCCGAATGGCCTACTCCTGCACCTAATGTCTATTGTGTATTGCCTATTGTACGTTCTCCCCATGATCACGAGGATTTTCCCCCGGGTGCTCCGGTTTCCCCCCCCCCCCCCCCCCCCGTTCCAAAAATTAAGTAAAGTTCCTGGGTGTTTGGGTTACCGAACCAGGCCATGATGCAAACCAGTCAGTCTGGGCGGGAAGCTCCATTGAAACGATTGAAGCAACCTGTTTGGGGACTCAATTATTTGCAATAGGTAAGTGAGTTTAAAGTGTTGTGATGGAATTGTGGTTGCAGCCCAGACCATCACACAAACTCCATCCTCCCTTCTATTGGCTCCATTTATACCTCACGCTGCCCCGGCAAGGCCAGCAACATAATCAAGGACGAGTCACAAACTGGCCACTCCTTCTTCGCCCCTCACCCATCAGGCAAAAGGTACAGAAGTGTGAAAATGCACACCTCCAGATTCAGGGACAATTTTCCCCCAGCTGTTATCAGGCAACTGAACCATCATCCTACCACAACCAGAGAGCACTGCTGAACTACTACCTACTTCATTGGCGACCCTCGGACTATCCTTGATCGGACATTGCTGCCTTTACCTTGCAATAAACGTTATTCCCTTATCATGTACGTATCTGTACACTGTAGATGGCTCGATTGTAATCGTGTATTGTCTTTCCGCTGACTGGATAGCAGGCAACAAAAGCTTTTCACTGTACCTCGGCACATGTGGCAATAAACTGAACTGCAAACTGTAAATGGACAGATAGGATCATTGCTCGTCGAGGAGTATGCTTGGTTTTGAAAAGGGAAGCAACTGGGCCCGAGGAGAACAGACCCGTTTACAAAATATGACATATTTGTTGCCAAAAATTGGTTGTGTCAGAATAATTAAAGTGAAGTTAGAGTCCAATTGATTTGGCGCTTTCGGTGTGCAGTGACACAGTTTTCACGGCGCTTCAGAAGACCGTGCTATGATGGTTAGTTGTTCTCCGCTTTTATTGGTGCGTCTACAGTTGCTAAGGAACAGACTGTCTGGTGGGACCGGGGAGTATTGCTGGGAGTAGTCAGGATTGATTAAGGCTGAGTATGTCAAGCGCAAATTGCTTGCACCAAATTTCTCCCATTTTGTTGAAAATTGTTTCAGATGGCTTGCTATTTAATATTAAGGCATAGCCTTAAACCATGCGGTCTTGCGGGTAAAAATAGGCCATCAAATATCTTTTTCACAAGTTATCGCCCTCTATTGAGATGTAAAACTGGAGTAATATCATGTGTAATAACTCTTTGTAATTAAAAGATTATTTATTTTCCGATGGTAAGAGTTTAGGTCGACAATGAATTAGTGCACTTTGATTACTATGGTACCTTTATCATTTAAATGCACTGCATAAATCTTATAATTAGTCAGTAGTTCAATATTTATTTAATAATGTTGATGAAATGCTATCTTGTCTTAATGACATCAGTTGTGTGTGTACTTACTTACTTACTTACCGCCTATTATGCCTGCTGGCATGTAGGGCAGCAACGAAGGTCCTCCACTCCTGTCTGTTCTGGGCTAGCTTCTGGACACTACCCCCAGGTCAGGTCCATTGTTTTCATTTCCTCCTCTACAGTTCGACGCCAGGTGGTTTTGGGTCTCCCTCTTTTCCTTTTCCCTTCCGGTGTCCAGTGCAGGGCTATTCTTGGGATGCTGTCTGGTTACATTCATCCTAGCATCTGTCGATAGCCCTGGAAGCCCATCACGCCCAGTAGTGTTGATTCCTTCAGTTGCTGTTTCCGTAACATATTAGTTTTACGAGACAGGGTTGTTAGCTCTGTGCTCAACCTCCAACCTGGAGGACCAGTGGATCGCTCTTCGTCCCGCCTCTACCCTTCGCCCTGTCCAGCATGGGAGACCCTAACAGGAGACGAATCTCCAGCTGGCATCGCTCTAGGGGTCACTGAGACACACAACAAGGTTGCAATCCAATGGGGAGAGTTGTGTGTGTGTATCAGTCAAATTTCATTTTCAAATTTATCTTGTTTTTAAAGTAAACACATTTCAATATTAAATCTACTTGTAGTTAATTGCCACATAGTGAAAATAATAAGGTCATAAGGAATAGTAGAATTAGGCCATTCAGCCCATCAAGCTTACTTCACCATTCAATCATGGCTGTTCTCTCTCCCTCCTAACCTCATTCTCCTGCTTTCTCCCCATAACCTCTGAGACCTGTACTAATCAAGAATCTAACGGAGAATAATGTATTGCATATAGAATAATTCTAATGCAAACTTTCATATTCAAAGGAATTTTTGCCCCAAATTATTTGGTCGAAGGTTAAGTTGAAGTCACCACAAGAATGAAATGAGATGAGAAAGACATTTTTCACACAGAGAGTGGTGAATCTCTGGAATTCTCTGCCACAGAAGGTAGTTGAGGCCAGTTCATTGGCTATATTTAAGAGGGAGTTAGATGTGGCCCTTGTGGCTAAAGGGATCAGGGGGTATGGAGAGAAGGCAGGTACAGGATACTGAGTTGGATGATCAGCCATGATCATATTGAATGGAGGTGCAGGCTCGAAGGGCCGAATGGCCTCCTCCTGCACCTATTTTCCATGTTTCTATGTTTCTATGAAATGCACCAGCACTAAAGGGGCGGCACGGTGGCACAGCGGTAGAGTTACTGCCTTCTAGCGCCAGAGACCCGGGTTCGATCCTGAATCACGGGTGTTTGTCTATGCAGAGTATGTACGTTCTCCCCGTGACCTGTGTGGGTTTTCTCCGGGACCTTCGGTTTCCTCCCACACTCCAAAGACGTACAAATTTGTAGGTTAATTGGTTTAGGTAAAATTGTAACTTGTCCCTAGTGCGTGTAGGATAGTGTTAGTGTGTGGGGATCACTGGGCGGTGCGGACCTAGTGGGCCGAAGGGCCTGTTTCCATGCCGTATATCTAAACTAAACTAAACTAAATCACTAATCGTAATTGGAGTGCCCCAGTTTGCAGTATTTGGCTTTCTAGTCTGCATAAGTGTCTGACAAATCAAATCATGGTACAGAAGTTCAGCAAACAATTCATGTTGAAACATCTGTAATCACAAAATGCAAATGATGTCTATCAGAAGGTTATGCACATGACAGAGAATAATCGGCTGTTTGCAGTATTTTGAAAAATGTATTTTTACGAACTTTGCAATGTGACCCTGTCAACTGTGTTCAGCCGTGATTCAAAATGCTCATCACGCGAAACGAAATGTTGCATTCTTGCACGACAGTATTAATTGACATAGGATTTCGACAACATTGAGCCATTCAGCTGGTCTGGTGAAATACTCTTGAGGTCTTATTGAGCAGTGAAGAAATGAAGGTCAGGCCTACTTGAATGAAACCGGAGACAATGCAAATACACAGGAGAATGCAAGCCATAATAAAGGCGTGACAGGAGATGATTAATTATATTTCAGTGTGAATATCAAGAGAATATGCACAGCGAAATAATCCTATAACCTGTCTTTTTGCAATAAACAAAAATATATCATGATCTATAGTCGTTGGTTATTAAGTCGCAGCGTTATTCAGCTCCACAATGGAAACACTACAATATGTTTTGAGACTTAAACATTTGAAAGGATTATTTCAAGTCCTTCATAATTTATTATATGCAGTATCGTAATTTCATTTCTAAATGAAAAATAGCAGATAATTCTATTATACATGGATTAGCCCTCTTTGTTAGTGATTGCAGGTCAATGCTCTAAAGATTAATTAGGCTTTCCGATGGAACTCAGTTGCTTGTTATGAAGATGGCACAGTTCCACGGTTTCTCGTTCATGTAAATTAACTTCTTTACTGAGTAATCCCAACACAGAATCTGCCTCGACTCCCTCGACAAGAATTCTCCAGCAGGAGATACTGTAGATTTAGCTGTCAATACAATATTACCAAGAGCAATTGCTATACGAATAAGCATAGATCTGTATCTTTGATCATGCGTAAGAAGGAACTGCAGATGCTGGTTTACACCGAAGAGAGACACAAAACACTGGAGTAATCCAGCGGGTCAGGCAGCATCTCTGGACACGCTGGACCTGACCCGAAACATCGGAGGAAAGGAACAGCTGACGTTTCGAAGACCCGAAACGTCGAGTCTGATGAAGGGTCTCGACCCGAAACGTCACCAATTCCTTTTCTCCACAGATGCTGCCTGACCCGCTGAGTTACTCCTGCATTTTATGTTTAGCTTTGATTACCTCTTTTATGCCAAGTGTTTTTTGAGCTGAGACTGGGAGATGGAAAATGATTTAGTAAACCAAAACTACAATGCTGCCAATACTGGAATTCTAAAATAACACACAAAATGAAGTAAATGTTCAACAGGTCGGGCAGCATCTGTGATGGAATCACGGGATTAATGCTCTGGACACAAGGAACTGCAGATGCTGGTTTACAAAAAAATAGACACAAAGTGCCGGAGTAACTCAGCAGGTCAGGCAGCATCTTCAGAAAACATAGAAAATATGTGCAGGTGTAGGCCATTCGGCCCTTTGAGCCAGCATCACTATTCAATATTATCATGGATGATCATCCAAAATCAGTACCCCATTCCTGCTATTTCCCCATATCCCTAGATTCCGTTAGCCCTAAGAGCTATATATAACTCTCGCTTGAAAACATCCAGTGAATTGGCCTCCACTGCCTTCTGTGGCAGGGAATTCCACAGATTCACAACTCTCTGGGTGATAAAGGTTCCTAAATGGCCTACCTCTTATTCTTAAACTGTGACCCCTGGATCTGGACTCCCACAACATGGGGAACATTTTTCCTGCATCTAGCCTGTCAAATCCCTTAAGAATTGTATATGTTTCTATAAGATCCCCTCACATCCTTCAAAATTCCAGTGATTATAAGCCCAGTCGATCCATTCTTTCATCACATGTCCATCCCACCATCCCGGGAATTAACCTGGTGAACCTTCGCTGCACTCCCTCAATAGCAAGAATATCCTTCCTCAAATTAGACCAAAACTGCACACAATACTCCAGGTGTGGTCTCACCAGGGTCCTGCCCAATTGCAGTAGGACCTCCTTGCTCCTATACCCAAATCCTCTCGCTATGAACGCCAACATGCCATTAGCTTTCTTCACTGCCTGCTGTGGCTACATGCTTAATTTCAGTGATAGATGTACAAACACACCTGGGTCTCATTGCACCTCCCCTATTCCTAATCTGACACCATTCAGATAATAAAATCTGCCTTTTTCTTGCCACCAAAGTGGATAACCTCACATTTATCCACATTATACTGCATCTGCCATGCATCTGCCCACTCACCCAACCTATTCAAGTCACCCTGCATCCTCAAAGCATCCTCCTCGTAACTCACACTGCCACCCAGCTTTGTGTCATCCGCAAACTTGGAGATGTCACATTTAATTCTTTCATCTAAATTGCTAATACATATTGTATATATACATAGCACTGATATACACATATATACACACTGAGCCTCGCAGAAACCCTCTAGTCACTGCCTGCCATTCTGAAAAGGACCCGTTAATTCCTATTCTTTGCTTCCTGTCTGCCAACCAGTTCTCTATCCATTTCAATACCCTAACCCCAACACCATGTGCTCTAGTTTTGCACACTAATCTCTTGTGTGGGACCATGTCGAAGGCTTTTCGAAAGTCCAGATACACCACATCCACTGGCTCTCCCTTATCCATTCTACCTATTACATCCTCAAAAATTCCAGAAGATTAGTCAAGCATGATTTCCCCTTCATAAATCCATGCTGACTTTGACCGATCCTGTCACTGCCTTCCAAATGAGCAGCTATTACATCTTTAATAATTGTCTCAAACATCTTCCCCACTACCGATGTAAGGGTAACTGGTCTATAATTCCCCATTTTCTCTCTCCCTTAAAAAGTGGGATTACATTAGCTACCCTTCAGTCCCCAGAAACTGATCCAGAGTCGAGAGAACTTTGGAAAATGATCACCAATGCATCCACGATTTCCAGGTCCACCTCCTTGAGTATTCTGGGATGCAGACCATCAGACCCTGGAGATTTATCTTCCTTCAGTCCCAACAGTTTACCGAACACCATTTCCTGACTAATGTGGATTAGTAAACATGGATAGGCAACGTTGCAGATCAGAGCCCTTCTTCAGACCCTTTTCTGTCCTGTCCTTGCCCACAAAATCCACTCCAACTATTTCCCTACCACTGAAGTCAGGCTCAGCAGCCTGCAATCCCCTAGCTTGTCCCTGCTGCTCTTAAATAACAACTGCAGCATGAACCACCTTCCAGTCTTCTGGAACTTCACCTGTGGCTATAGATGATTCACAGATCACCTGTAATCTAGTTTAGTTTAGTTTAGATTAGTTTTGACATACAGCGAGGAAACAGGCCCTATGGCCCACTGTGGCTGCACCGACCAGCGATCCCCGCGCACTTAAACTATCCTACACACTGGGGACAATTTATAATTTTACCAAAGGATAATTAACCTACGAACCTGTACGTCTTTGGAGTGTGGGAGGAATCTGGAGATCCCAGAGAAAACCCACGGGGAGAACGTACAAACTCCGTACAGACAGCACCTGTAGTCAGGATCGAACCCGGGACCCTGGCACTGTAATAGCCCTGTCCCACGGTACGAGTTCATTCCAAGAGCTCTCCCGAGTTTGCCCTGATTCGAACTCGGAGATTTACGGTTATGGCCACTCGTCGGTACTCGGGGCTCTCGTGGACATTTTTCAACATGTTCAAAAATCTTCACAAGTTTTCCCGTGCTTACCTGCCGTTAGCGAGTCTTCCCAAGTACCTGCCGTTAGCGTTACGAGCCACTAAGAGACGTCCCCGAGCTCCGACGTACCCGCTACGTTCATTCTCCGTGCTTACCACGAGTTTGATTTTTTTTAAAACTCGGGAGAGCTCTTGGAATGAACTCGTACCGTGGGACAGGGCTTTAAGGCAGCAACTCTACCGCTGTGCCACCCTAGTTTCCCAAAATTGCATAATTTCCGGCAATATACACATCAATCAGTATTGGTTTAATTTTGCTTTTCTCCATTTACACACATTGCATTTTAACAATATTAGATGGACATTGTTGCCAATACTGTTGTAGTTATCCAGAAAATGGAAAACAAAAGCAGTGTGCTGAAAAAAAGTAGCTCGTGGTTTCCCGAGATCACAATTGTTGAAATAAGTTGGCCTGAATCCAGCTTCTGTTACATTCAATTTTATTTGTCCTTGTCTTCGAATAGTTTAGCAAAATCACTGCTAACTTAAAGGATGTAGCTGTGGCTGGTGAGATCAGCAATTATTGTCCATTGTTAGTCGTCCTTGGTGACAGAGTCCCATTTAGAATTAAATTGCTTGCTCGGCCACCTCAGAGGGAGGTTATGAATCACGTCACTGGGAGATCATGAGTCAAATGTAGGTCAAAGCATTTAATGACCAAGTTTCCCCGCTCTAAAATTACATCCGACTTTTCGCAACAGGCTGGGAACTTCACATTTAGTAAAAGAGATGTTTTCTTGGATTTTATTTTAAGCCATCAATGGTGATAACATTTAAATTCTTGTTCTCAGGGGTCCATTCTTACGATTTTTATTCCCTGAATATAACTATTATAATATTGTGTCTGTACGCATATGGTGGCACAGTGGCGCAGCGGTAGAGTTGCTGCCTTACAGCGCCAGAGACCCGGGTTCCGACTATGGGTGCTGTCTCTATGGAGTTCGTACGTTCTTCCTTTGTATGGTTTTCTCCGGGTTCTCTGGTTTCCTCCCTCATCCCCAAAACGTCCAGGTTTATTGGTCAATTGGCATCAGTAAGTTGTAAAAGTGTCTCTAGTGTATGTAGGCTATTGTACGGGGTGATCGCTGGTCGGCGCAGACTCAGTGGGCCGAACAGCCTATTTCCGCATTGTATCTCTGAAGTCTATACTTCTCCGGGTGCTACGGTTTCCTCCCACATTCCAAAGACGAGCTGGCTTGTAGGTTAATTGGCTTCTGTAAAATTAATGCCCTTAGTGTGAAGGATGCAAAACAGGAATAATGGGTGATTGTTGGTTGGTGTGGACTCGATGGGCCGAAGGGCCTGTTTCCGCGCCGTATCTCTGAACTAAACTGAACCTCTAATCATAGAATGGAGGGGGATTTTTAGTCAGCCATCAGCAGGTCACATTTTACAATTTAATAAGAGAAACACTGGCCACGTTTACTCTCCTGCTTTGAGGAGGTTGCGGTAGATCCTGTTGTTGATCTGCTGTGGTTCTTGTGGCGAGATGGTAAAGGTGGGGAATTTCACCATGTTTGAAATCCAACAGCAATAGAAGAACCCAAATACATATCTAAATATGGATTCTTTTGGGTAACGTTACCTGATTAGTTTTTCTCTGGCCAGTGGCTGCTTTCGTTTTGAGAGGCAAATGACCAAAATCTGGTCACTGAATTAGTTAGAGTCATAACAGCATAGAAACAGGCCCTTCTGCCCAACTTGTCCATGCTGACCACGATGCCCCTTCTAGGCTTGGCCCATTACCTGCATTTGCCCCATATCCCTCTCAACCTTTTCTGTCCATGTTAGTGAAGTTTTGCAATCGTCCTTGAATATTGAACACACCACAGTTTTGAATTGGTTGGTCCAGATATCTTCTGTACAGGTGTCACTCGCTGGTTTCCGTTATTGGAGGCCTGTGATGAGATTGCCATTGATATTTTAAGTACTACAATGATTTACCTTCATCTTATCATATCCCAAGAAATTATTATGCAGTAGCAACCCATTGAAACCAACAAATCCATGCCTCACACAAAGCCCCTCCCGCAGTTGTGAAGCACAGTCCCGACGCGAAATGTCACGCATTCTTTGCTTGGTACAAACCAGCATCTGCAGTTCTTTGCTTCTCCGTTTCCCCTCCAAAGGTGATTTCACCACCTCAGCACATTTTTCTCTTGTCTCTAAAGTACTTGCTACCTTACCCGTAAAACCTATGCTAATCGCTTCAACTATTCTATGTGGAGATTATTTCAATATCCTCATCGTTAAGTAATAAGAAAGGACCTTTGAGAAGGTAAAGATGTGTTTGTTGGTGATATCGCAACGCAGATGATGGAAATGACCCAGGTTACAATGAGAGGCTGGTGCATGAGATGTTTATGAAGGAACTGCAGATGCTGGAAAATCAAAGGTAGACAAAAATGCTGGAGAAACTCAGCGGGTGAGGCAGCATCTAAGAAGGGTCTCGACCCGAAACGTCGCCTATTTCCTTCGCTCCATAGATGCTGCCTCACCCGCTGAGTTTCTCCAGCATTTTTGTCTACCTTTGATTTTCCAGCATCTGCAGTTCCTTCATAAACATCTCATGCACCAGCCTCTCTTTGTAACCTGGGTCATTTCCATCGTTGATCTTCATTTGAGGTCACTTGTATCCCACTGTTGTTGCTGCTGTGAATCTCTTCACCGTATTGGCAAGGGAACCTCAGAATATAGGCAGCGAAAATGGATGCATGATATAAAAAAGCTATAAAAAGCAAAAATCTGAAAGGCAAACTCCAACCTCCAATATGTAATGTGACAGCAAACCATCGACGTGCCCTTGTACGCCCTTCCCTTTTGCAAGGGACTTAAGAGGAATCAGGTATGATCTGACATTATTCCAATTATTGGTATTGTGCTCCAGGCACAGGTCTGTCAAGTTGCAAAAATATCAATGATTGTTCTCGGGATGTTAAAGTTTCTCCCTCCTACTTGTCCATTATATTACGTGCAGAACATTTGCAATTAATTTTCAAATTAATTAATCACCAGATCATTGTAAACACAGCAGAACTTTCATTGGGATTTTATTCTGTCACTGAACGCCTTTAATCCTTGGCTACTGCACAAACCCAAACGCAAAGGTTCGTAGAAATTGATGGATTTTTGGCAGGGCAGATGACAGGAGAGATTTGGATTTACCAAATGACTTTGCTTTAATTCCTAAACTAGCTTCAGCAGTTTCTGAAGGGAAGAAACCAACTCGTTCACAGTCTTGCGTTCGGCAATTCAGGAAATGATGCTAAAAATCAAAGCGTTCAACAAAATCAGAAGATCATTAGTGATAGGAGCAGAATTAGGCCATTCGGCCCATCAAGTCTACTCCGCCATTCAATCATGGCTGATCTATCTCTCCCTCCTAACCCCATTCTCCTGCCTTCTCCCCACAACCCCTGACACCCGTACACTCTGATACTCTGACAAATGTGTGGGATTATAAAACATAAAAATAAAAAAGAGATTTGTTACCAAAATGCAGCCCAAAAAACATGAAGAATATCATATGTGTGTGTAATATATTGATAAAATATATATATTATTGTATATACACACATACCTACTTACCTATGTGTGTATCTATATATATATATATGCATACACACACACATGTTTATATCTAACTTTATATATAAAAAAATATATATATATATATCCTCCTTCAAAAGCTTAGAAATATAGCAGAGGGGATTAACTGATGCCTGAATTACATTGTAAAGTGAAACTATTCTATTCTAATTCATGTGGCAAGGGCATGTTTTGCTGCAGCCGCCCCATTACCTCTGGATCTAACATCACGCTGCCCTTTGGCAAAATCGTCCAAATGTATAGCATCGGTTTCCACATCTGTGCTGACAGCAACCAGTTCTATTTCATCATCATTGTTCCAGTCCCCAGAGCTGTCCCTAAATTGTCTGTCAGCTTGGTCAGTATCAGTTCTGGATGAGAAAAAATGTCTCCACTGATAGACAAGGAAGCCATCCCACAAACCTCATCCCTTAAACATTGACTTATCTGGCATCTATCTGGAACTGAACACAAAGCAATCACAACGTTGATGTTGTATTTGGCCTAGACATGTGCTATAAGCCACATATCCATGTCATTTCCACGACTTCTCGTTTTGGTCTCCATAACATCATCTAACTCTTCCTGTTTCTCAGCTCATCTTCCGCTGAATTCCTCAGCTGCACTTTTTTCACCATGAGTTGTGACGATCTCACTGTAGTTCCAGGACAATGGCACAACTAGTAGAGTCCCTGCCTCACAGCTCCAGAGAACCAGGTTCAATCCTGAACTCAGGAGAGATATCTGTGGAGGGTGGCGGGTGTATGGAACGAGCTGCCGGAGGAGGTAGTTGAGGCAAGGACTATTGCAATGTTTAATACACATTTAGACATGTACATGGATAGGACATGTTTTAGAGGAATATTGGCCAAATGCAGGCAGGTGGGAGTAGTGTAGATGGGACATATTAGCCTTTTGGGGCAGTTTGGGCCAAAGGGCCTGTTTCCAAGCTGTAAGACTCTGTGACTCGATCTCCCCTAATATCAATAAATGTCAATCGGTGCCAAATTTAATTTGAATATGCTCATGTGAAGTGTCCTGGGCGATGCTTCATTTGTTGACCAAGCTGAGTAATTGAATGATTTAGATTAGTTTAGTTTAGTTTAGAGATATAGCACGGGCCCTTCGGCCCACCAAGTCCGCACCGACCAGTGATCCCCGCACACAAATACTATCCTACACACACTGGGGACAATTTACATTCACACCAAGCCAATTAACCTACAAATGTCTTTGGAGTGTGGGAGTAAACGGAAGACCTTGGAGAAAATACACGCAGGTCACTGGGCGAACGTACAAACTCCATATAGACTGCACCCGTAGTCAGGATTGAACCCAAGTCTCTGGAGCTGTAATGGGCCTGTCCCACTTAGGCGATTTTTTCGGCGACTGTCATAGTCGTAGCAGGTCACCGATAAAATGGCGACTGGACCCCCCACAACAATATTTACGACAATGTCGCAACAACATTTGTCGACAGATGGCGCAATGGGCTAAGTGTTCGGCTGGCAACCGGAAGGTAGCCGGTTCGAATCCCGCTTGGAGTGCATACTGTCGTTGTGTCCTTGGGCAAGACACTTCACCCACCTATGCCTGCGTGTGAATGTGTGTGAATGTGTGTGAGTGATTGTTGGTGGTCGGAGGGGCCGTAGGCGCAGATTAGCAGCCACGCTTCCGTCAGTCTGCCCCAGGGCAGCTGTGGCTACAGAAGTAGCTCACCACCACCGAGTGTGACTGAGGAGTGAATGAATAATGCGATGTAAAGCGCCTTGAGTATTAGAAAGGCGCTATATAAATCCCATCCATTATTATTATTATTATAACCTACCACCTAGTCAACGTCAAGCTACGGCAAGCTACATTTTACTTTTATTGAGGGACTTATCATTGTTGCCCATCTGATTTTCTTACCTGTTCCCTCCATTCTCTCCTCAATGATTATGCTTCCGCTTCCTACACTAGTTCATATTAGAAAATGAAAAAGAACACATCAGGAGCAGCTCAGTGGCACAGTTGACAGCAGAGCAGCCTCACAGTGCCAGAGACCCGGGCTCGATCCGCAGGTGCTTTGACTGTGTGGAGGTTGCACGTTCTCCCCCGTTTCCTCCCACATTCCAAAAACGGTACGGTGTGAAGATTAATTGGCCTCCGTAAATCGCCCCTGTCATGTAGGGAGTGGATGGGAAGGTGGAATGACTTTGAAACTAGTGGTCGGCGTGGACTCAGCGGGCTAAAGGACTGTGTAGGAAGGATCTGCAGATGCTGGTTTAAACGGAAGATAGACACAAAAACCTGGAGTAACTCAGCTGGACAGGCGGCATCTCTGGAGAGAAGGAATGGGTTATGTTTCGGGTTGACACCTTTCTTCAAAGGACTGTATCTTTCAATCAATCGATCAATTACTTAATTTCATATCAAAGGTAAAACAAAGATTTATATTAACTTTCGTTTTTTTTTGAATGGGTCTTAACCTAAATTCCTTAATTGCATATTTGAATCAAATATCTTTATTTCATTGATTTTCATTCTTCCAGTTTGGTACATATGACAATCAAACACTCTTGACGCTTGACTCTAGACTCTCTTTAATGCTTTGAGGTTGTATTTCTTTCTGAATATAGTTATTTACATTAAATTTTCTGGCACCTTCTTTGCTAGTACTTTATATGCCATATTTATTTTATTAATATGAAATATTACACAAGCTGCACTGCAAGGTTCTGCCGGAGGTAAAAGACCAAAGATTTAAATTAGGCTGTTAACATTGGTCTGCGGGTTTCTGGTCCAGTCTGAAGATATGGCGAGTGTATTCCACTGACATCAAGTGTAATTACAAGTGCCCTGTCATTGATTTTTAATGCAGAAAAATCTAAATGATTGATATAACATTAAAAATGTATTTCTATAAAGAAAGCTTAGCCAGCATCTTGTCTCCTGTGAGAATGAGTCAACATTACCTGCTCTCAGTAAGATCAACCTTTACATGTAAAGCTTTTTGTCAGTCACGGTGTCTCAATTACAATAACAAATATATACAGTGCAATACCAAAAAGTTTGCATAAAAATAATTCGAGGCCCCTTGAAATGAAATAATACGATGCAAGCAATCATAATATTTAGGTGCCTGTTGGATGGCAGACACAAATCCAGACCTTTAGATTGTGGAACATTTACATTGAATGGAACTTTTATTTGTTGTGAATGTGCTTTTTAGTTTAGTGTAGTTTCGAGATAGGGTGCGGAAACAGGCCCTTCGGCCCACCAAGTCCGCACCGACCAGCGATCCCTGCACATCAACACTATCCCACACTAGGTGACAATGTTTACATTTATACCAAGCTAATTAACCTATAAACCTATACATCTTTTGGGTGTGGGAGGAAACCGAAGTTCTTTGAGAAAACACACGCAGGTCACGGGGAGAACTTACAAACACCGTAGAGACAGCACCCGCAGCCAGGATCGAACGCGGGTCTCCTGCGCCACCATGCTGCCCACATTATTTTTCTTGAAGCAAAATACTTTCTTGGTGCCTCTAATACCTTCATGAAATTATGATTCTCAGTTCATTTTACCTCAAATATTAAGAAGAAGAAAGATACGTAAATGACATATTATGAACTGACTGTAATTGAAATGTGGTAGCAACATAATTTGAAGCTTTGGTTATTCAAAGTTCTTGTCGCTAGGTTTACTGACAGGCCTATGCAGATAGGGCGGAACGGTGGCGCAGCGGTAGAGTTGCTGCCTTACAGCGCCGGAGACCCGGGTTCGGTCCTGACTACAGGTGCCGTCTGTACGGAGTTTGTGCGTTCTCCCCATGACCGCGTGGGTTTTCTCCGAGAGCTTTGGTTTCCTCCCACACTCCAAAGACGTACAGATTTGTGGGTTAATTGACTTGGTATAAAAGTAAAATTGTCCCCAGTGTGTGTAGAGTGGTGTTAATATGTGGGGATCGCTGGTCGGCATGGACTCGGTGGGCCAAAGGGCCTGTTTTTGCGTTGTATCTCTAAACTAAACTAAACTAAAGCCTACTAGCCTTAGTTGATTTTACATTTTATTCTATCACTAAATCACTATTTAAAACCCTACGAGTGCATAAGATTTCTATACTAAAATGAAAACTGATATCTATTTAATTTAGTTAAAAAAGACATAAAGTCTTCCGAAGAAGGATCCCGGCTGGAAAATTCACCTATGTTCTCTAGAGATGCTGCCCATCCCATTGAGTTACTCCAGCACTTTGTGTTTTTTTAAAAATAAATTAATATCTGCAGTTCCTTGTTTCTCTAAGTGTTGGTTGTTGCCTTGACATGCAACGTTAAAATGGATTCCCACTCAGAGCAATACATTAAAAATCCTATTTTATTCGAAGGAAAACAAAGGACCTCTATTGCCCAGGCCCATTAGTATTTCCTCTACTAAACGATAATATATCCTTATTATCAATTCATTTTGCAATGGGAGAAAATGACATTTGCTTAGATAACAGATGCTGCATTTCAATATGACCCGCGAAGCACTTAAGAACACTTCTGTGAAATCCGATACCATGCTAAGTGTAAGGCCTGTGTGACTACTCTAGATTTTCATAACGCTGGATTTTCCCTGAAGACCATGTAGCATGGATCCAGTCTCTGTCAGGTCATCATAACGTGAGGTCAATTTTCTCTTGATACCAGTATTTAATAGGTCAGCATTTACATGAAGCCATAATGATATGGTGACATGAAGCAGAGTTATTTGCCTAAAAATCTGAGTACACACTCTTTTGGTGGAGTTTCTAAGTGCTGCTTATAGCAATAATTCCACTGCAGTTCACCTTAGTTTAATTTAGTTTTGTTTATTGATAGAGCATGCAAACAGGTCCTTCAGCCCACCAAGTCCACACCAACCAAGGATCCACCCGTTCCCACTAGTTCTGTGCTATCCCACTTCCTCATCCACTCGCTACACACGAGATGCAATTCTATGGAATTATTTGCCACAGTAGGCTGTGGAGGCCAAGTCAGTAGATATTTTTAAGGCAGAGACAGATGGATTCTTGATTAGTACAGGTGTCAGCGGTTATGGGGAGAAGGCAGGAGAATGGGGTTAGGAGGGAACGCTAGATCAGCCATGATTGAATGGCGGAGTAGACTTGATGGGCCGAATGGCCTAATTCCACTCCTATTCCTTATGACTAACCTACAAACCCACATGCCTTGGGATGCGGGAGGTAGCGGGAGGAAACCCAAGCTGTCATAGGGAGAATCTGCAAACTCCACAAGCAGACAGCACCCGTGGTGAGGATCGAACCCGGGTCTCTGATGCTGCGAGGCAGCGTCACTACCAGCTGCAGCTCAGTGCCGACCCTGCAAAATTGTGGGGGATGCATCGAAAGAAATACAGTGCCAGATAAGAGATGAATTCATCACCTAATATGAAAGCCACTCCGTTAGTTTTGTTTAGTTTATTGTCATGTCTACTGAAGTCCAGTGGAAAGCTTTTAGTTGCATGCTATCCAGCCAGCAGAAAGACCATACATGATTACAATGGTGCCGCCCACAGTGTACAGATACAGGATAAAGGGAATGATGTATCGTGCAAGATAAAGTCCAGTAAAGCCGATTAAAGATAGTCCGAGGGTCTCCAATGAGGTGGATGATAGGTCACGACCGCTCGCTGATTGTTGATAGGGTGGTTCAGTTGCCCAATGACTGCTCCTGTTTGTAATTCAATACAGAATTCACAGCTGCAATGACATTGGCCAGGATAGAGTGGATGTGGAGAGGATGTTTCCATTCGTGGGAGAGTCTAGGACCAGAAGTACAGAGCCTCAGAATTAAAGGACGTTCCTTCAGGAAGGAGATGAGGAGGAATTTCATTTGTCAGAGGGTGGTGAATCTGTGGAATTCATTGCCACAGAAGGCTGTGGAGGCCAAGTCAATAGATATTTTTAAGGAAGTGATAGATAGATTAGACAATAGACAATAGGTGCAGGAGTAGGCCATTCGGCGCTTCAAGCCAGCACCACCATTCAATGTGATCATGGCTGATCATCCACAATCAGTACCCTGTTCCTGCCTTCTCCCCATATCCCCTAACTCCGCCATCTTTAAGAGCCCTATCTAGCTCTCTCTTGAAAGTATCCAGAGAACTGTCCTCCACTGCCCTCTGAGGCAAAGAATTCCACAGACTCACAACTCTCTGTGTGAAAAAGTATTTCCTCATCTCTGTTCTAAATGGCTTATCCCTTATTCTTAAACTATGACCCCTGGTTCTGCACTCCCTCAACATCGGGAACATATTTCCTGCCTCTAGCGTGTCCAAACCCTTAATAATCTTATATGTTTCAATAAGATATCCTCTCATCCTTCTTAATTCCAGAGTATACAAGCCCAGCCGCTCCATTCTCTCAGCATATGACAGTCCAGCCATCCCGGGAATTAACCTTGTGAACCTAAGCGGCACTCCCTCAATAGCAAGAATGTCCTTCCTCAAATTTGGAGACCAAAACTGCACACAATACTCCAGGTGTGGTCTCACTAGGGCCCTGTACGACTGCAGAAGGACCTCTTTGCTCCTATACTCAACTCCTCTTGGTATGAAGGCCGACATGCCATTCGCTTTCTTCACTGCTTGATTAGTGTGGGTGTCGGGGGTTATGGGAAGAATGCAAGAGAATGGGGTTAAGAGGGACAGATAGATCAGCCATGATTGAATGGCAGTGTGGACTTGACGGGCTGAATGGCCTAATTCTGCTCCTATCACTTATGAACTTGTGAACATTGCCAAGCTGACAAGTGAAAGATGGGATATAGCTGAGGGAACCTGCTGGTCACAGCTGTGGAACAAGCTGCCTTGGACGTGAGGGGAAATCCATAGCAAGCAAAGCACAATGTTATCAAGTATATCTGAGGTCCTGCCCATGTATTGAACAGGTCCGATAGCCTCCAGTGCTGTAAGTGGCATTTTAAGCTACTACGAGCTGTGGGCTAATCAGGAAGCCAGCGATCACAGCAAGCAGCTCAGAATTGATTTTTTTTTTAAAGGCTGCAGTCGATGAGGGGAGCTTAGTTTAGTTTAGTTTAGATTAGAGATACAGCGTGGAAACAGGCCCTTCGGCCCATAGAGTCCACACCGACCAGCGATCCCCGCACTTTTACACAAGCCTACACATACCCGGGACAATTTAAACTTACACAAAGTATACAAACCCCAGCCAATTCTCCTACTAACGTGTACTTCTGTGGAGTGTGGGAGGAAACTGAAGATCTCGGGGAAAACCCACGGGGAGAACGTACAAACTCCGTACAGACAAGCACCTGTAGTCGGGATTGAACCCGGGTCTCCGGCGCAGCAAGTGCTGAAAGGCAGCAGCTCCACCGCTGCACCAGCTTGCCGGCCTTCATTCCAGGGAGCTGCAGTGAATAATATAACCTAAGACTGGAGGTGCTGTGTGCAGGGCCTTGAGGTTTTAGTGCAGAAGCTTTGATTGCCGTCTCAAACCTGACACAACGCACCACTGGATTTTTTTTGAGTTAACAGTGAATTATAGTCATAGAAACATAGAAAATAGGTGCAGGAGTAGGCCATTTGGCCCTTCGAGCTTGCACCGCCATTCAATGTGATCATGGCTGATCATCCACAATCAGTAACCCGTGCCTGCCTTCTCCCCATATCCCTTGATTCCGCTAGCACCTAGAGCTTTATCTAACTCTCTTTTAAATTCATCCAATGAATTGGCCTCTACTACCTTCTGTGGCAGAGAATTCCACAAATTCACAACTCTCTGGGTGAAAACGTTTTTTCTCATCTCACTTTTAAATGGCCTCCCCTTTATTCTTAGACTGGTTCTGGACTTCCCCAACATTGGGAACATTTTTCCTACATCTAACTTGTCCAGTCCTTTTATAATTTTATACATTTCAATAAGGTGCCCTCTCATCCTTCTAAATTCCAGTGAATACAAGCCCAGTCTTTCCAATCTTTCCTCATATGACAGTCCCGCCATCCCGGGGATTAACCTTGTGAACCTACGCTGCACTGCCTCAATAGCAAGGATGTCCTTCCTCAAATTAGGAAACCAAAACTGCACACAATACTCTAGAATTTGTCTCACCAGGGCCCTGTACAACTGCTGAAAGACCTCTTTACTCCTATACTCAAATCCTCTCGTTATGAAGGCCAAAATGCCATTAGCTTTCTTCACTGCCTGCTGTACCTGAATGTTTACTTTCAGTGACTGGTGCACAAGGCCACCCAGGTCTCGTTGCACTTCCCTTTTTCCTAATCTGACCATTGAGATATAATAATCTGCCTCCTTGTTCTTGCCGCCAAAGTGGATAACCTCACATTTATCTACATTATACTGCATCTGCCATGCATCTGCCCACTCACTCAACTTGTCCAATTCACCCTGCAACCTTCTAGCATCCTCTTCGCAGTTCACACTGCCACCCAGCTTTGTGTCATCTGCAAATTTGCTAGTGTTACTTTTAATTCCATTATCTAAATCATTAATATATATTGTAAATAGTTGCGGACACAGCACCGAGCCTTACGGCACTCCACTCGCCACTGCCTGCCATTTTGACAGGGTCCTCTTTATTCCTACTCTTTGTTTCCTGTCTGCCAACCAATTATCTATCCATGTCAATACCCTACCCCCAATACCATGTGCTCTAATTTTGCCCATTAATCTCCTGTGGGACCTTATCAAAGGGTTTCTGAAAGTCCAGATACACTACATCCACTGGCTCTCCTTCATCCATTTTACTTGTCACATCCTCAAAAAATTCCAGAAGATTAGTCAAGCAGGATTTCCCCTTCATAAATCCATGCTGACTTGGACTAATCCTTTTACTGCTATCCAAATGTTATTACTTCTTTAATAATTGACTCCAGCATCTTCCCCACCACCGATTTTCCCCATTTTCTCTCTCACTCCTTTCTTGAAAAGTGGAATAACATTAGCTTCCCTCCAATCCACAGGAACTGATCCTGAATCTATAGAACATTGGAAAATGATAACCAATGCGTCCACAATTTCTAGAGCCACCTCCTTGAGTACCCTTGGATGCAGACCATCATGCCCTGGGTATTTATCAGCCTTCAGTCCCATCAGTCTACCCAATATTATTTCTTGCCTAATGCAAATTTCTTTCAGTTCCTATGTCTCCCTAGATCCTCTGTCCTCTAGTACATCTGGGAGATTGTTTGTGTCTTCTTTAGTGAAGACAGAACCAAAGTAACTGTTCAACTCTTCTGCCATTTCCTTGTTCCCCATAATAATTTCACCTGTTTCTGCCTTCATTAATAAAGACATTTGTCTTTACTAATCTTTTTCTCTTAACATACCTAAAGAAGCTTTTACTATCCTTCTTTATATTCTTGGCCAGCTTACCCTCGTACTTCATCTTTTCACCCCGTATTGCCCCTTTTATTACCTTCTGTTGTCCTTTGAAAGTTTCCCAATCCTCTGATTTCCTGCTACTCTTTGCTATATTATACACCTTTTCTTATTTTTAGGAGTTACTGGAAATTAGAGAAATCTAATTAGAGAAATCATCGTTCATGCTACTGGGGAAGGGTTCCAACCTGAAACGTCACCTATTCCTTTTCTCCAGAGATGCTGCCTGACCCGCTGAGTTACTCCAGCATTTTGTGTCCATCTTTGAGACATGGAGCATGGAGGGAGGGGGTAGTGCCACCATCTTGAGCCATTCATAGGATTTCACTGGAAGAGACGTAAATGGGACATTAATTTCAGTGTGACTGAAATGCAATTGTAATAAACCCCATACAGTTGCGTATAATAATAATTTTGCCTGGGGAATGTAGTGAACGGCTATACAGTATATGTGAACCTTTCAAAAGGGTAATTGTATCCAAGGATTGAATAGATCAATGGGTGGAGGAAGAGGTTTGAAATGTGAGAATGCTGTGGAATTCGCTGGCCATTGACAACAAATATTTGAAAAGAATATTAACAGGCGCACTTTATTCTAAATGGCAAACAGCGGGTGAATTTGTGCCATCAAAAGGACACAAAGTGCTGGAGTAACTCAGCGGATCAGGCAGCATCTCTGGTGAATATGGAAATGTTATGTTTCGGGTCGAGACCCTTCTTCAGACCCTTCAGTTTGCGTAAATAAAGGCCCAAGACCCATTGTAACATAATTATCAGACATTATTTAGCAATATGTCATATACAATAATATTCAGGGAGCTGGTCAAAGATTTGTATTTTCTAATATTGCAGTAAAGAGCAAAGGGATTTAGGAAAGAAAATCCAGAAATCCACGGAAAATCCACGTGATCACAGGTTGAACGTACAAGCTCCGTACAGACAGCGCCCGTCGACAGGACCGAACCATCTCTGGCGCTGTAAGGCAGCGACTCTACCTCTGCACCACCGTGCCGCCCTGTGTAGGCCTGGAAAGTTTACATTCACAAACACACCCACTCTCCATCACCTCTTCTCCTTGCGTGCATTAAGGGGCTGTCCCACTTGGGCGACCTAATCCGCGAGTTCTGGCGAGTTTGCCCTCGACTCATACTCGCAGCATGGTCGACACGAGGTCGTAGGAGGTCTTCGTAACTCTCCTTCATGCTCGAGAGTGGTCTCCACGTACTCGAGGCCTCAGCAAGGTCGCGCCGTTTTTTTCAATATGTTAAAAAATGCCCGCGAGTAAAAAAAGGTCGCCATGGAAAAATTCAAGACTTTTTTTTTCTCGTAGGTTTAGTCGTAGTAGGTCGGCATGTTAGTCGTAGGTAATCGAGGGTAGTCGAAGGTGGTCGTTGATAGTCTTTGTCATAGTCGAAGGAGGTCAAAGGAGGTCTTCTACGTGTCATTTTTTCAAACTCTTCTAAACTCGCCAATTAGGTCGCCCAAGTGGGACAGCCCCTTTAATCTTCACTAGTCTATTGAGGTTTCTCTGACCCTCCACACACAGTCCTATTACTGCAATGTGTATATATTCAGGAGCAGTACTCCCCTGCAGTATATTGCTTTGTACAGTATGTATGTCTTTAATAGGCTGCAAGGATCGCACCTATTTGACTACATGCCAGGAAACGGATGAACTTGTAACACATCAAAGTCCTGCTGAAATCACCAAATCATCAGTGTCACTGTGAAATTACACAAGGAAACCAGATAATACTGTATTATGGAACGTAACCAAGGGCTTGCTCGTTGGGCAATTTTCACAGAAAAAGGATGATCTGCTATGTGGCAAAAGTTGAGGGGCAGGTTTTCATCTGCATATTTTTTGCAATATGATCTTTTTACGAGTTGAGTTTAGTTTATTGTCATGTGTGAAAAGCTGAAAGCTGTACAGTGAAAGGCCTTTGTTGCAAGCTAACCAGTCAGCAGAAAGACTGGTTACAAACGAGCCATCCACAATGTACAGATACATAATAGAGGGAATAACGTGAATAACGTTTAGTGCAAGATAATATTCAGTCAGGTCCAATCAAAGATAGTCCGAGGGTCTCCGATGGGGTAGATGGTAGCTCAGGACCGCTCTCTAGTTGGTGATAGGATGTTTCAGTTGCCTGACAACAGCTCGGAAGAAACTGTCCCTGAATCTGGAAGGTGTGCATTTTCATACTTCTGTGCCTCGTGCTTGATGGGAGAGGGGTGAAGAGGGAGTGGCCAGGGTGTGACTTGTCCTTGATGATGCTGCTGGCCGTGCCGGGGCAGCGTGAGGTGTAAATGGAGTCAATGGGAGGTTGGTTTGTGTGATGGTCTGGGCTGCGTCCACAATTCTCTGCTATTTCCTGCGGTCTTGGATGCAGCTTGGGTATGGATCGGAAGGGACTGCAGATGCTGGTTAAAGCCTGGAGTACTCCAGCTTTTTGTGACTAACTATGGATGTTGGATCTTGGATGCGGGCACCAGGTTTCCCACTCCTTGACGCTGTGGGTAAATATGCCTTCCTTCTATTTATCATTGTGTTTCTCCAGGGTGAAGTTTGAATGTCACAATTGATGACTTGGTTGACTGCATTTCCATTAAGTGTGACTCACGGGCCTGTTGTAGCCCCTGTGGTCATTGCTGTTTGGTTTGGGAAGGTGTCACATTGTCTGCCTGGTCGCACCGATTCTGACATCTATTATGCATTTGCGGCTTTCCTGAGAAACCGTAGCTTTATGCGGGTTGTCTCCGGCTGTTACCAGCATCAGTGCTCATTCAGCATTGGTTTGCAGATCCCAGTTTGAGTTTGTTGTTTTTTGTTTTGGAGATACAGCGCAATAAACAGGCTCTTCAGCCCACCGAGTCCGCGCTGACCAAAGGTTCAAAGGTTCAAAGGTTCCTTTATTGTCACATACACCAATTGGTGTAGTGAAATTCCAGTTGCCATTGCAGCACATTAATAAGAATACAACATGACATTATAAAGGAATTTAACATTAAACATAAAAACACCCCCCCACAATGGTTCCCACTGTGAGTGAAGGCACAAAGTCCAGTCCCCATCCCCTTGTCCACCCATAGTTGGGCCTATTTAGGCCTCCGCAGTCGCCTCTACGACAGCCCAATGTTTCAGGCCCTTCTCGCTGGATGATGGTGCTCCGGCGTCGAGAGAACCTTCTCAGCGGCTTGGGATACCTGGAACGGCCGCTTCCTTACCGGAGACCGCGTCTTCCGAAGCCAACAGGCCGCGCTGGACGGAGCTCCACCGCTGGCGATCGCGCCACCACTGGGATCCCCGTTACACCAGCACTACCCTACACACACTAGGGACAATTTTTATTTATACCAAGCCAATCAACCTACAAACCTGGACGTCTTTTGGGTGTGGAAGGAAAGCCGAGCACCGGAGAAAACCCACTCAGGTCACGGGGAGAATGTACAAACTCCATACAGACAGCACCCGTAGTCAGGATCGAACCCAGGTCTCCGGCGCTGTAAGGCAGCAACTCTACCGCTGTGCCACCGTGCCGCGGCAGTTGCCATCACCGTCCCGAATTCCTCAGAACCTGCAGACTGTATCCTGAACCAACATTTCTCAACGGTAGACGCAAAATGTTGGAGCAACTCAGCGGGTCAAGGGGCATCTCTGGAGAAAAGGAATAGGTGACATTTCGGGTCGATGACCCTTCGACAGACTGAGAGTCAGGGAGAACCTTTCTCAAAGGTAGTTATGTGGGTTCCAACTTTCTATTCCCATCTCCTACTATCCCCGTCCCATCTCCAGTCTGTACTTCAAGAAGAGACAAGGGTAATCCTGAATCACCTCTGAGCCAAGAAGCGGGCAAAGAATTCAGCGACAATGCCAATGCCAGCACCTCAATTAAAATTTTGTAATGAAGAAAAGAGTTCCCTGATGTTACTCGTTAAAGAAGGTGCAGTGGATTAAGTATCCAGGTAACCCTACATACAGACCATACCAATTATTCAACCGCTGTAGGGGTTATCGTTAGTCAGATTGATTTCTGAGTAGTGAGACAAGCAAGATTGATGTGAGATGAAGAAAGACAAGTGGTGCCAATTAGTCTGAAGACTGAGGGCAGTGTGAATAAATGAATAGCTTCCTCAGTATTAAATAGCAAATGAAGAAAGGTAACTAGTCATGAGTGATTTGGAGAAGGAACAAGTGAGATAACAGGTGAGATAATTTGGTATAATAACATACCAAGCAAATATATTAATGTGCTAATGATTTTATGTTGCAGTGCCGGTGAAGTGTAACTGCATTTTCTAACCTGTAACAAAGACCTCTGCAGAATATACAGATTTGTTCAGAGCCACACAATCTAGTTGTGTTGCTACTGCTTCAGGAAGCAATGGACGTGGATTCCAAGATCCCTCTGTACATCAATGCTGTTAAAGGTTCTGCCATTAACTGTACACTTAAAGGTAGACAAAAGTGCTGGAGAAACTCAGCGGGTGCAGCAGCATCTATGGAGCGAAGGAAATAGGCCCCTACGCCCGAAACGTTGCCTATTTCCTTCGCTCCATAGATGCTGCTGCACCCGTTGAGTTTCTCCAGCATTTTTGTTTACCTTCGATTTCCCAGCATCTGCAGTTCCTTCTTAAACACTGTACACTTAAACGTCACCCATCCTTATTCTCCAGAGATGCTGCCTGACCCGTTGAGTTACTCCAGCACTTTGTGCCTATCTTTGGGGTAAATCGGCATCTGCAGTTCTTTGTTTCTACACTTTCCCCTTTACGTTTCACCTCACAATGCGCAACTTGGTACAGGACGGCACGGTGGCGCAGCGGTAGAGCTGCTGCCTTACAGCGCCGGAGACCCTGGTTCGATCCTGACTACGGGTGCTTGTCTGTGCGGAGTTTGTACCTTCTCCCCGTGACCTGCGCGGGTTTTCTCCAAGATCTTTGGTTTTCCTCCCACACTCCAAAGACGTACAAGTTTGTAAGTTAAGTGGCTTGATTTAAAATGTAAAATTGTCCCTGTGTGTGTGGTAGTGTTAATATGCGGGGATTGCTTGTCAGTGCAGACTCGGTGGGCCGTGGGGCCAGGTTCCGCGTTGTATCTCTAAACTAAACTAAACTTGCCTGGATTAAACTCCATCCGCCATTTCTCTGCCTCTATTTGTAACAATCCATGCCCTGCTTTGAAATGTGCAAATGCTCTCTGGGCCATGGGTTGGATGAGTGAAGTTGTAGAAACACTGCTTTCATGTTCCTGTGAAATTCATCCATGTGTATGGGATAGCCAGGAGCATCATCTCGAATGCGATGCCCAATCTTTGGAGGATTATTCCAGTTCGGGCATAAACCAATTGATGAACTGATCCTCAAGTTCAATGTGATCCAAGTCCTTGCAAGGAAATCATCTGCAAGCATCGCCTCAGTGGTGCTCATGAATGCTTGGGGCTTTGCTGAATAATACATGTTCAGTGGTTTCCATCGAATCTCTAGCTGTGGTAGTTTCAAACGAAAGCGCGGGCCAATCGATCACCGCCTCGAAACCCAGTGAGTAGGAAAGAACTGCAGATGCTGGTTTAAATCGAAGATAGACACAAAATGCTGGAGTAACCCGGCGGGACAGGCAGCATCTCCGGAGAGAAGGAATGGGTGACGTTTCGGGTCGAGACCCTTCTTCAGAGTATGGAGAAGGGTCTCGACCTGAAGCATCACCCATTCCTTCTCTCCAGAGATGCTGCCTGTCTTCTTCACAACCAAACAGGCGTCACCACGACCATACAGGCGACATGGCGTGAGTAGTCGCCCAAAGAATTGTACCTTTTTCTGGTCGCCACTGGATTTTCAACATGTTGACAATTTTCGGCGACCAGCTGCGACTAATGACGGGTGCCGGCAGTCGGCGAAAAACTCACACGGTCACAGGGAGAACGTACAAACTCCGTACAGACAGCACCCTCAGTCAGGATTGAACTCAGGTCCCTGGGGCTGTCAAGCAGCAACTCTACCGCTGTGCTACTGTACTGTCCTTTGTAGGTTAAATGGCTCCTGTCAATTGCCCCTTGTGTGTAGGTGAGTGGTCAAATCAGGGAGGAGTTGATGAAAGAAATGTAATGCTGAGGCTCTATAAGGGGCTGGTCAGGCCACATTTGGAGTACTGTGAACGGATTAGGGCCCCATATCTGAGGAAGGATGTCCTGGCACTGGGGAGGGTCCAGAGGAGGTTTACAAGAATGATTTCAGGAATGAGTGGGTTAGCATATGATGAGCGTTTGACAGCACAGGGCCTCTACTCGCTGCAGTTTAGAAGGTTGAGGGGGGACGTGGATAGAGTGGATGTGAAAAGGATGTTTCCACTGGTGGGAGAGTCTTGGACCAGAGGTCGTAGCCTCAGAATTAAAGGGCATTCTTTTAGAAAGATCGTGAGGAGGAAATTCTTTAGTCAGAGGGTAGTTAGTCTGTGGAACTCATTGCCACAGAGGGCTGTGGAGGCCAAGTCAGTGGATATTTTTAAGGCAGAGATAGACAAATTCTTGATTAGAACGGGTGTCAAGGGTTACAGGGAGGAGGCAGAAAAATGGGATTAGGAGGCAGAGATCAGCCATGATTGAATGGCGGAGTAGACTCGATGGGCCGAATGGCCTAATTCTACTCCTATAACGTGTGAACGTGAACGATATGGAGGGAATCAAGTTAGATTAAATTATTGTAGCATTGGTGTAAATGGGTGGTTAATGGTCCGCATGCACTTGGAAGACCAAAGGGTCTGTTTTCTTGTTGTATCTGATCAACATCATCACCGTTGAAAACATCAATGGGCACGGCGCCTTACAACACTATGTACGACAGTGATCGCAACTTCTACTGATGTGTGGATGGCGGTTGGCTCGCTAGGAGCTCATCCGCCCGATGACTGACCTATATCTTAATTTTCAGCGAGAAATTCAAAGCCATGTTGGAAGCAAAGTGCAGTTAGCTGGGACATTTTTCCAGCTGTACGCACCACAGTGCAACGCATTAGATTAAATCAAGTGGTTGACATTACGGTTGAAATATCCGTGAAGATGCCAAAGAAGGTTTGGCTGCGTAACAACTGTACTTTAAAGAAACACTCGTGGGAAAAATATAATTCTCAATACATTAGCATATTCTCTGTTGTTTTTTCTCAGTTCAAGAATCATAGGAAAATCACAGTTTCAACTATCCTGGCTGTTAACTTCTCCAATTATTGAGAAGACTGAGAACTGAGATTTTTTGTGTGGGAAGGAACTGCAGATGCTGGTTTAAACCAAAGATAGGCACAAAATGCTGCAGTAACTCAGCAGGACAGGCAGCATCTCTGGAGAGAAGGAATGGGTGACGTTTCGGAACTGAGATTTGTTGATCTGGTCCCCCTCATAAATTCCGGTCTCTAGCCTTGGATTCTATCCCCAAATTGTGCAGAACTAAGTTGTCCATCCATAAATAGTCCATGTATAAACCATCTCAGTATTAGATTTGACCCCGAATTTAAGTAAAAGATCGACACAAAGTGCTGGAGTAACTCAGTACGTCATGCAGCATCCCTGGAGAACGTGGATAGGTGACCTTTCAGGGTCCCGACCCAAAGCGCCACCGATTCCTATTCTTTTAGATATGCTGTCTGACCCGCTGACAGATTTGGTAATCTGTGGAAGATAACTCCAGCACTTTGTTAATCTGCGGAACTCATTGCCAAAGAGGGCTTGTGAACTTGTGAACCCGTGTCTATCTTTGGTGTAACCCAGCATCTGACACTGTATGTCATGTTGTCGCTTGCGAGCGGAGCACCAAGGCAAATTCCTTGTATGTGGATACATGGCCAATAAATGTATTCATTCATTCATTCATTCATTCATTCATTCATCTGCAGATCCTTCAATATTACTGCCTTTTTCCCGCTCTGTAGTTTTGTCAGAGTCCATTCCTGTTTCAACTCATCTTCACTTGGAATCCTCTTGCGTAGCTCTGCTCGCTCCAGTCTCCAAATTCCAAACGCTCTGGCAACGCTTCGTGTGGCACGATGGCGCAGCGGTAGAGTTGCTGCCTTACAGCACCGGGTTTGATCCTGACCTCGAGTGCCGTCTGTACAGAGTTTTACATTCTCCCCATGTCCATGTGGGTTTTCTCCGAGATCTTTGATTTCCTCCCACACTCCAAAGACAAACAGGTTTGTAGGTAAATTGACTTGGTATAAATGCAAATTGTCCCTAGTGTGTGTAGGATAGTGTTAAAATGTGCAGGGATCTCTGGTTGGTGCAGACTCGATGGGCTGAAGGGCCTGTTTCCATGCTGTATCTCTAAACTAAACAAAGAGTTGTGTTTCTATCTCTCCATCATCTTCAGGGCATCCAAAGCTCTGTTGCCCCTGATGTAATGACCTTACAGTCTCATTCACCCATCTCTTCTGTACTTGTTGACTTACAATGGCTCACAGCATTGCCTTTCCCCTTCCTATCTCTGCAGTCTCCTCCAGCCCAATAATGTCTTTGATGTAATAACATTGGTATATCATATGAATAAGGGGCATGACCCCCACCAGGTCCCTCCACAGATGCTGCCTGACCCGTTGAATTACACCAGCATTTTGTGTTTACTCATGACTTAGAGCTCCAAACTAAGTTGCAGCAGCAAGCTGATTTAACTCCTGGCTCCTTAATTACTTCTAGGACCCACCCATATAATTATGATGTGCATGCAGTCTATCTTACCAATGGCCTGGCCACCAGCATAATCAAGGATGAGGCTCCCCCAATCACTTCCCTCTTCTCCCCTCTCCCATCAGGCAAGAGGTACAGAAATATGGAAACACACACCTCCAGATTCAGGAACAGTTTCTTCCCAGCTGCTATCTATCCGCGACCTCATTGGAGACTCTCGGACTATCTTTAACCGGACTATACTGGACATTGTCTTGCACTAAATGCTATTCCCTTTATCCTGTATCTGCACACTGTGGACGGCTCGATTGCAATCATGTATAGTCTTTCCGCTGACTGGATAGCACGCAACAAAAAAGCCTTTCACTGCACCTTGAAACACATGACAATAAACTAAACTAAACTATGGGTCTGTCCTCAGATCGGAAGGAAGGACAGTGGGACGTGAATCAATTGTGATTAGCACCAGCTTGCTGGAGTGATGTGGAATCAGGCTTCACTCCAGCAGAATGAACAAATAATTTCCAAAGCAGGGAGGCATGAAATATGATGATGTCTTGCTGTCCGCTCTGTTTTGAAATGTACAGAATGTCTGAACAGTTAAATCAAGTCCGGTGCGCTCTAGGAAGGGCAAGCAGGCACGTTGCCTAATCTAATTTCTCAATATAATGCTTTCCTTGACTTTGGCAGCAGGAAGTGATCTGAGCTATCAGTCTCCTGTTCCCAAAGGTATTCATGACATTTTAGAGACTCACAAGTGTAAGACCACACTCAGGGTAATGCTCAGTAACGAGACGCTGACTCTCAGATGTTGGCAAACAAATGTTGATGGGTATTTTGACTGCCAGTGGAAGAAAGGACAAAACTCACCTCATTAAATACTCAGCAGGGACGCCATTTAATATGATTTTTATCATGGTGACCACTCAGCTGGTTTTCATTTCCCCAGAATAATCCTCCATTTGATATCACTTTGCCGGTTTGAACCACTGAAAGGCAATCTGTGCGACACAGGCTTGCCATTGAATTTTGAGCCTTGCTCCAGAAAGAGACACACATGCTCCGATGGGTGATATATATGAAATGCAATAATGTTTTTGCCTTGAGAACAAAATGCATTAGTACTGTGACAGCATGGCGCAAGTAAAGAATTTAGGGTTATTACAGCCAATGAAAAAAACTATTTATTAGCCCCATCCATCATGTACTAGTGGCTTGTCAGCTATGGTGCAATATTCAAGAGGGTCTTTATCTGTACAGAAGGACTTGTAAGCAGTGTCCAACAAAGTGATTCATTCTCACTTAAAGTTCATAGTGAGGAGCGAAGACTCTAATTATACAAATTATTTAAAGAAAATAACTGGAAAATAATATACTGTCTAGCTTTGTTTGCATTTAAAAAATCAAATCAGAGCTGTATTTGCTTCGTGGCATGATTTTGGTGGGGGAAAAAAGACGTCTTAATAATTTTAAAAATAAGCAATTTTAACCTCGTCCATCAGAAACCGGCTGAATTTAAAGCGACAGGGGGGTTCCACCCTCTCTGATTTTGTTCCCCTTTGAAATCAGTGGACAATAATATTTAGCAGAATGTGAACATGACATTAGTCCCCTGGTGGATTTGGTTCAGGGACGTGCGGTCAGGGGAGGCAGGGGAGGCAGAGCCTCACCTGTCATACTCCCAATGAAAATAGCTGTTAAGAAAAGTAAAGAAAAATAATAATAAAATAAAATAAATATAAAGATTTTTCCACTGATCTGTGTTATAAATGTCATTTCTATATGAATCTAATCATTTTTTTAGTCAAAATCGCCAAATTTGCGCAGCTCCTCTGCAAATACAGGGAGAGATGAGAGGTGAGGCAGCGACGAGCTGAGCCTCCCCTCTGATTGCGCAACCCCTCAGAAACTGGATGGAGCACGGGCAATAAGCGTGTGCCTGTTACTATCTCTCTGTATGTCACCAATGTAATGTTTGTAAACCCCTTCATTACATGTCCTCACCTTCCATAGTCCAGGTAGCTTATTTCACGTATAAATATATTACATTTAGGCTCGCTGGTCTCGTCATAAAACTGCAATGAAAAAGCACCAGGGGAGGCAGCGATCACATCTGCCTCACTGAGGGGGCGTGTCTTGAGCCCAGTGGAGGGAGAACGAGCGTCAATTACGTAGGCTCAGCCCACATAATTGACGCTAACTCACTCTCCCTCCACGTTAGCTAGCTTCAGCAGCGGCGGCGCAGCACTGGATTCCACCGCTGGCGGCGCTGACTTTCCAGCCGCGGGCGGCGCTGACTGGTAGGATGATTCGTTGATTTGTAGCGGCCGATTCAGAGGCTCTGGGCCACTGAGAGCTCCCAATTGGGCCCCGCGCCTAAGGGGGCCCCGCGCCGGAGTAATGTACTCTCGGCTAGGGTAGATCTACCCCGGGTGGAGGGGGGAGAGAGGGGTGGAGAGAGAGTAGAGGGGTGGAGGGGGAAGCAAGTGGTAGACGGGGAGGGGGGTGCGAGGGGGAATGGAGAAGGGGAGAGGGGGAGGTCGGTCGTTCCCTCACGGTCCCGGGGCAGCGCTCCCGCCCCTCCGGTCGCCGTGCTGCACGCACACAGCCCCAGCTCCACCCCTCTCTCTCCCCGGGGAGATGCGGTGATCAATACAGGGAGGGCCGGGCTACTGATACTAGCCAGTACCTCCCCAGCCATTGACCTCACCGCACGTCACTGATTTGCTTGCAATTCCACCCAAAATATCTGTGGAAAACTCAAGTGCACCGCAACAGACTGTCTGCCCTCGCTGCATCTCACAGTCATTGAGTCGTACAGCACGGAAACAGGCCCTTTGGCCTAACCAAGATGCCCCATCTACACTGGTTCCACCTGCCTGCATTTGATCCACATCCCCCTAACCTTAGTGTAGAAACAAAGAACTGCAGAAGATAAGACACACAGTGCTGGAGTAACTCAGTGGGTCAGGCAGCATCTCTGGAGAAAAGGATGGGTGACATTTTGGGTTGGGACATCTGAAGTTTGAAGAAGCATCTCGACCCCAAACGTCACCCATCCTTTTTCTCCAGAGATACCGCCTGAGCCGCTGAGTTACTCCAGCATTTTGTGTCTATCCCTCTAAATCTTTCTTATTCATCACCTCCAAAATGGATGGATAAATTTTGCTAAAATGTTTCTTTTCGTTTTCAGACATTATTAAAGTGTTAACGCGGTATTCTTTAGTTGCATTGTTAGTTTAAAAAATGAATACTTTACTTAAGAAAATACTTGTGTATTTCAAGTAAATGATCCTTACATTCTTAATGTACTTGTCTGAATTAACAGGAGTACATAGTACACAACATTTTACATTAAAGGGCCAGTCCCACTTTCACGACCTAATTCACGACCTTTTTTACTCGTGGACATTTTTCTTCAGGCTAGAAAAAACGCCCCGACCTACTTAATGCCATTTTAATGGGCATTTAAATCATTTTGTGAGTGAGGTTTTCTGGAACGCGATCATTTGGAACGTTGATTTGCCGTGAATTTAACCCCGTATCGGCATGAAAAATTCTGCCGTTAGTTCGGGGAAAAGAAAAGAATCACCGTTCTGCCACTGGCCGAGTGCGCGATTTTGGCGCCTTTAAGGGGGGGGTGGGGTTAAAACGCGGGTTTCCCCTACCTTGTCCTGTATTATATTTCATTGGAGTACAAGCGTTTGCTGAAAAATCGTTCCGACGGGGGTTTTGTGTATTTTTTATTTTTATTAAATTGACAATGTCAGCGCTGGAGTTATTTTAAAATCAGCTTCGAAAGCCGTCAATGCCGACAACGGGGACGGATTTCACACACGGGACAGGTAAACGAAAGTAGTTTATTTTAATGTATAAAAGTGCTTCTCAAGAAGCCTTTAATTCATATTTATTAATGCGAAACGGTGATTCTTTTCCCCGAACTAACGGCAGAATTTTTCATGCCGATACGGGGTTAAATTCACCGCAAATCAACGTTCCAAATGATCGCGTTCCAGAAAACCTCACTCACAAAATGATTTAAATGGCCATTAATTTACAGGTATTAAACATTAAATTCCTTCCATTTGGCCTGAAAATCCATGACAATGAGATTAAAAAATTATGTTATATTGTGAATTCTTGTGTGAATGTTATTTGGACACTTAGGCTATTTAAAAATGTTAATCTATTCTTAAGAAATTGATAGATGTTTAGATCTAGTAATTGAATTTTGTAATTAGCTACAATTAGGTAACTAACTAATTATATGCTTTAATTTCATGTAATCTAAGTAAGATTGTTTCATATTTGTTTCAGAATGCTTCAATCTATAATAACTGAACATTTCTTTTAGTTCTCTTAATTTTTAAGAAAGTTATGGGCTTTTGACTGTCCTCGATCACAGCTTTTGTGTTAAGTCAATGGAAAAGCAATAGGGAACAAGATGCTAATTTCCGAGTATGAAAATGGCCATAACTTTTTTAATACTGAAGATATGAAAGTGAATTAGGTGTCAAATTAAACTTCTTTTTATGCTTTATCTCAAAATGTTGTAACATTGCTACTGAAAGGGATACAATCCATGCCTGCTAATGCTTTTTTGTTTCTTGTTGCATTTCTGGACCAGATTTAGCGCAAATAAAGCATTGTTAACTGTAAATAATCTTAAAAAGCTACAAGATCCAGGCATGTGCAAAAAGTCTTTACAGTCTCACCCCCAATCAAGAGATTATTTAATTGTAGTTGGACGTTTGGCCGGTGCTCTGGGTATATACTGTATAATTTTAAGACAGACACAAAGTGCTGGAGTACCTCAACAGGTCAGGTGGCAACTCTGGAGAAAAAGGATGGGTGACGCTTTGGGTTGGGACCCTTCCTCAAACTTCAGACGTCCCGACCCGAAACATCACCAATACTTTTTCTCCAGAGATGTTTCCTGACCCACTGAGTTCATAAGTTCCAGGAGCAGAATTGAGCCATTTAGCTCACCAAGTCTACTCTGCCATTCAATCGTGGTTGATCTATCTTTCCTTCTCAATCCCATTCTCCTGCCTTCTCCCCCATAACCAGTAGTAAGGTACTTCTTTAAATGCACATATCAGGTTCTGGTGAAATCATTGGACCAACTGCAATTTAAGCTTCAAGCCCGCTCAGGAAAACCTTCAGCATCTGCAAACTGGTCCAGGAAGTAACGTTCCTTCATTCTCCAAAAGGTAATTTGCACCTAGAAGGACACAAAGTGCTGGAGTAACTCAACATGTCATGCAGCATCTCTGGAGAACATGGATAGGTGTGGCATTTCATTTCAGGACATTTCTTCAGGCTGAGGAGATTTTGCAGTGGAGCTGTATAGAGAGAAGGAACTGCAGGTACTGGTTTACACAAACCAGCATCTGCAGTTCCTTGTTTCTTCAGTAATCTCCACCTCTTCAGCCTACTCTTGGATTGCTTTTCCTCTTTAATGGCCAAATACGAAGATTAGTCATCGAGCCGTAGAGGTGTACAGCACAGAAACAGGCCCTTAGGCCCATCTTGTCCATGTTGACCAAGTTGGCATATTGGACTGGATCCATTTGCCTGCATTTGACCTGTAGCTGCCTAGACCCTTCCTGTCTTAATACTTGTCCAAATGCATTTTGGAAGTTGTAATTGTATCTTCTGTAGCTTCCTTGCACAGTGCGTTCCAGACACAGGCAAAAGTTGCCCCTAGGTCCCTCTTAAATATCTCCTCTCTCACGTTAAGCATATGCCCTCCAGTTTTAGAATCTTCTACCCTGGGAATGAGGCTGTGAGCGTTCACCTTATCCATGCTAGTCCTGACTGTGGCTGCTGTCTGTACAGAGTTTGCACGTTCTCCCTGTGACCGCGTGGGGAGGATGCTCTGCTTTCCTCCCACCTTCCAAAGGCACGCAAGTTTTTTAGGTTAATTGGCTTCTGAAAATGACCCCTAGTGTGCAGCATAGCACGAGCGGATGGGTGATTGTTGGTTGGCATGGACTCGGAGGGCCGAAGGGCCTGTTTCCACGCCGTATCTCTAGTCTAAACTAAACCAAACATTTCACCAAACACGACGTTTCCCATCGGGTCCCTCCTTCACACTCAAACAAAGGGGCATCTGCTGTGATTAAATATGAACCTCAGCAGCATGTTTGAAATGACCAAAGAGGCAGGACATTCTTCATCTATCAAAAACCATCGCATGCAATGTGCAGCCTGAATGTTTCCACGACATGCTTATTTGCCCATGCATTCATGCAAGTGTTAATTTATTACGCTGACCTGTCAAGGGAAGGTCCATTAGCTGGAGCTCATTTAAAACACAGATGGTTCAAAATAGCTTGATGTCTGCCTGCTGGCCAAAAATAAGTGACTCTGAAAAGCCTTAGCCTTTTGGAAAATAGAAATGAAGCCAGGGAAGAATGAAAGACATGTTTATCACTTTGATAAACAGCTCTCATTCTTGCTGCAGGTGACTCGATGTAATTCAGCAGAATAAGATACTGCTTAATAGGCATCTGTGACAATAACCATAGTTTGCCTGTTCGACTGGCTGTGAGGGAGGAATTTCTCGGCTCGTACATTTGCCCAACACGTCAACTGATTATTAACATCGAAGAACTTCTTGATTTGAATCTATCAAAGCCTCTTCCTACGCTGCTTTTAAAAATTCTTCACTGGTGTAACAATGAAAACAGCCTCCAGCCCCGGCAGTAAATGCTCCATAAAACTTTATAATTTTTTTCCAAAAATCGAATTCAGTTCCGTCTAGAGTTACAGCGTGGAAACAGGCCCTTCGGTCTGTAACTATTATTACTACTATGCTCATTTTGGCGTATTTAAATCATAAGAATAAAAGTTCTATCATTTTGGTGCATACATTGATGGATATTTGATTTATTAGTTATATTAGATATTTGATTTATTAGTGTAGTTGATTTGTCAGATGGCTTATTAGTTTAGTTTAGAGAAACAGAGCGGAAACAGCCCAGTCGGTCCACCGAGTCTGTGCCGACCAGCGATCACCCCGTACACTAGCATTGTCCCACACAGACACTAGGGACAATTTACAATTTTACCAAATTTTACAATTTACCTGCAAACCTGTACATCTTTGGAGCGTGGGAGGAAACCGGAGATTCTGGAGAAAAAACACGCGGTTACAAGGATAACGTACAAACTCCGTACAGACAGCACCCGTAGTCAGGATCGACCCCGGGTCTCTGGCGCTGTAAGGCAGCAACTCGACCACTGCGCCACCGTGCCGTCCTGCACTGCCTCATTTAAGATGTAGATTATAACCTTGAGGGCCTGAGCTATAGGCAGAGGTTGGATAGGCTCGGAGTGCAGATGGCTAAGAGGTGATCTTATAGAGGTGTATAATATCGTGAGGTGAATAGATAGGGTAGACGCACAGTCTTTTAACCAGAGTAGGGGGAATCAAAACAAGAGGACATACAGTGTGCTGAAGGTGAGAGGGAGAAGATTGAACACGCACCTGAGGGCCAACTTATCCACTCAGAGGGTGGTGAGAATATCTGATGAGCTGCCACAGGAAGTAGTTGAGGCAGGTGCTTTTACCGCATTTCAAAGAGACTTGAACATGTACGTGGATAGGAATGTTTTAGAGGGATGTGGGCCAAATGTGTGCAAATGGGACGAGTTTAGATGGGGCACCTTGGTCAGCACGGACAGGTTTGGCCGAAGGGTCTATTTCGGTGCTGTATTACTGTGGCGGCACAGTGGCTCAGTGGTAGAGCTGCTGCCTTACAATGCCTGAGACCCAGGTTCATTCCTGACTATGGGTGCTGTCTGTATGGAGTTTGTGCGTTCTCCCCGTGACTTGCGTAGGTTTTCCCCGGGAGCTCCGGTTTCCTCCCACACTCCAAAGACATACAGGTTTGTAGGTTCACTGAGCTGGTAATATTACAAATTGTCCCTAGTGTGTGTAGGATAGTGTTAGTGTGGGGGGATTGCTGGTCGGCGCCGACTCGATGGGCCGAAGGGCCTGTTTCTGCGTTGTTTCTCTAAACTAAACTAAACTGAAACCTATGACTCTGTTGAAATATGGCCACCTGCCCTAATATCTCTGCGGATGACTTTCTTTTTTGATAAAGCTCCCACAAAGACCCTTGGGATGTCTGCGTTTAAATGACAATGCACAAATGGAATCTGTTGTCGTAACCGCAAGTTCAGCTTTGGTTTTTATTTCAGAAAACATTTATGAAAAATTCCACGACAATCTTTACAGAAACCAATTAAAATCTAGTATTACACAACTGGAATGGAGCAGTCACATAACTACTGATGGATTTCATGATAACATAGTGGCAAAACCGCCTGTAAGGAGTTATGGCAGATACAGGATGACTTGCACACCCTGACAAGCCAAGAGTCAAGATGATTTACACACAAAATGCTGGAGTAAATCAGCGGGACAGGCAGCATCTCTGGAGAGAAGGAATGGGTGAGGTTTTGTGTCGAGACCCTTCTTCAGACTGATGTCAGGGGAGAGGAAGATACATAGATAAGAAAGGTAGACAAAGATAGATAAGGAAGTGTAAGATGTGAAAATAGGACAAAGGGAATGGAGTTCAAGGAAAATGTAGAATAGATCATTGTGAGTTGGGAGACGGTAACAACAAAGCAAACTGAAATAAAATGTAGTCGGAGACAGTCAGACTGGTCGGAGAACTGGGAAGGGGGAGGAATGGAGAGAGAGTGAAAGCAAGGGTTACTTGAAGATAGAGAAGCCAATGTTCATACCGCTGGGATGTAAGCTGCCCAAGCGAAATATGAGATGCTGTTCCTCCAATTTGCATGGGGCTTCACTCTGACAATGGAGGAAGCCCAGGTCAGAAAGATTAGTGTGGGAATAGGAAGGTGAGTTAAAGTGTTCAGCAACTGGGAATTCTGGTAGGTTTAGGCGGACTGAGCGGAGGGTTTAAATGATAGAAGGATCAGTAAGGTCATTGGAACAACGGTACAGATTTCTGCAGAGGACAGAGCGGAAATAGACCAGGTACCAGTCCATAATTCTCCCTCGTACCAAGTCAGCAGATTAAGAGCTGACAACCTAAAAGGGGACTCTGCTACAGTTTCTGAGAACTCAATTGCAGCAACTGGCAGATAATGCAGCGCCTTTTAAGTGCCTGTCCCACTTGGCGATTTTTTCGGCGACTGCCGGCGTCAAAATCCAGTGGCGACAAAAAAAAAGTTGCGCCACTTGAGGAAACACCGCGCGTCAAAACGTCGTCACGCCACGATGACCTGATTCGGTGACCTGATACGTCAGTCAATGATGCCGGTAGTCACCTGAAAAAATCATCATGGAACAGGCCCTTTAGTGTGCCCTCTAGGGAATTTTATTGCAGAATAAAAGGATGTACCTTTAGAATGATGATGAGGAGGAATTTCTTTGGCCTGAGGGTGTTGAATCTGTGGAATTCTCTGCCACAGAAGACTGTGGAGGCCAAGTCAATGGATGTTTTAAAGGTGGAGATAGATAGATTCTAGATCAGTATGGGTGTCGGGGGTAGGAAAGTACTGCAGATGCTGGTTTAAATTGAAGATAGACACAAAATTCTGGTGTAAATCAGCGGGACAGGCAGCATCTCTGGAGAGAAGGAATGGGTGATGTTTCCAGTTGAGACCCTACGTCAGGGTGTCAGGGGTTATGGGGAGAAGGCAAGAGAATGGGGTTGTGGAAGCCAAAACTTTATGGATATTGATATATTCTTGATTATAAAGAGTGTCAAAGGTTACGGAGAGATGGCAGGAACACGGGGTTGAGGAAAAAATAAATCAGCCTTGATCGAATGGTTGAGTAGACTCGGGCTGAATGGCCCCTTTCCGCTCCTTTGCCTGGTGATGTCTTATAATACTTAATGGCTCAATGGTAATTTATTGCGACATGTACCAAAGAACAGTGAATTTCTTATTTTGCATACAGTTCAGTGACAATCCTATTCTACCACAGTCATACTAAGTATAAAGCTGTGAGATAGTAGACCACACTGAGTTGCCACCTTTTAGGTGCCATCTTGGGGTGGAAGATTGCAACCTTCACGTGGTCCGCCCTGTTTCGACTAATGCAATCAACTCGACGTGCACAAACAGAAGATCAAATTGAACAAGTTGTCCAACAACTTTAGGCTGTGCACGCCACATGAAAGAAGAAGAAGAAGGTGCCATCTTGTACCTCTCAAGTCCAAATTTCTTTCTACTGTTAGTCTTAACTTGGTTATAAAGGACCGTTGTCCTTGGGTCATCCTGGCACGACAATATGTCTATGTCCTCCACCACTGCTCCATTGCCGCAGGCTAGATCCATCCGCTTGGAGCGGCGCCCTGATCTAATGGAGCCCCAGGCTGCTGCAGGGCCTCCTGCGGCCCACTCTGCCGACTCGACCCAATCCAACGCCTCCTTGACAACAGCCCATGATCGTGCCGCCCTTCGTCTCTGACGGCCATCGCTCAGCCTCCCGTAGCCGACCCAGAGCGCCACCTTGGGGCAGGGGAGGTGAACTCCAGCCCGCTCACTCGCATTGATCTTTTCTTCCATCCACCACCATTGCTGCCTCAGTGAAAGACTCGGCAATCTAATGCAGCAACATGGCTTTCCACTTGTAGTCTGCCAACATCCATTCTGTAGCAGTGCGAAGAAAAAAAACAGTTTTGATATGGCGCATTAACAAAAGATTTGACACTTTTAAACCTCAAGATAGTTAAACTAAGTTTATTAGTATTTGCTTTAATAGTATTTATAGGTTACAACTATTCGATTCCTCTTTTCTACGATGTTCAATTATATTGCCAGATTTTCGGCTAAGAAGAAGTAACTAAGGATTAAGGTTTAAGGTAAAAAGATTTAATATGAATCTGGGGGGTAGGGTGTATGGAACAAACTGCCAGAGGAGGTAGTTGAGGCAGGGATTATTTTTGTCTTGTCGGGTCTCCGTTGTCATTGGGGCCTAGCACCGTGGAGCGGCCTCCAGCCGGAACGACCTGGGGGCTCCAGTCGCGGAGCCTGCGGACCTACCATCGTGGGGCTGGCTGGCCTCGGAGCGTGGGAAGCTGTGGTGATGCGCGGCTGTGGCCAGACCTCGGGGCTTCGGAGGCTCCAGCTGCAGGCCTGTGGACGATGACGTCGCGGGTCCCTGGTGGGAGACCACTTTTCGGAGCTCCCGCGGCGGCAGCTTCTCCCGCCCGTGTTGCGGGGCTGAAAATGACCCGGAGCAGGGCCTTACATCGCCGGCACGGCCTTAACGGCCGCGGGACTTACCATCGCCCGCCGGGGGCTTTAACATCGGGAGAGGATGGAGAGCAGGGGAGAGACAAGACTTTGCCTTCCATCACAGTGAGGAGGAGATTCACTGTGATGGATGTCTGTGTGAATTGAGTTGGTTGTGTGTCTTGTAAAATTGTTTCTTATTGTTGTATGGCTGCAGAAACCAAAGTTCCTAACGGATAAATAAAGTTCATTGAAAGTTGAAAGATTATCCAAATGTTTAAGAAACAATTAGACAGGTACATGGATAGAACAGGTTTAGAGGGATATGGGCCAAATGCAGGCAGGTGGGACTAGTGTAGCTGGAACATGTTGGTCCGTGTGGGCAAGTTGGGCCGAGGGGCCTGTTTCCACAGTGTAACACTCTATGACTCTATGAGATGAATTTTCACTTCACGTACACGGTGTAATCTAAAGAAAATCAACCAAACATTTTAAATTTAAATTTCTCAATAAAGTAAATCAGTACCATGCATGTTGTTTGATTCAAAATTGATTGTAAGGATCTTGGATCTAGGCCAGAGGCTTTCTAAATCTAGTGAAAGAAAGTGAGAGGAAATTTAAATGTGTTCATGCAATGACTGTCAAAGGTAACAGCGCCAGAGACCAGGGTTCGGTCCTGACTACAGGTGTTGTCTGTATGGAGTTTGTACGTTTTCCCTGTAACCGTGTGGGTTTTCTCCAGAATATCCTGTTTCCTCCCACACTCCAGAGATGTACAGGTTTGTAGGCTAATTGGCTTTGTATAATTGTAAATTGTCTCGAGTGAGCTGGATAGTGTTAGTGTGCGGGGGTGATCGCTAGTAGGCGTGAACTCAGTGGTCCGAAGGGCCTGTTTCCGCGCTGTATCTATAAAATCAACTCATAAGCCATCTGATACTTGGCAGATGGAAATCAACTTCACTAATAAATCAAATATCTAAGTTTTGCACCAAAATGATAAAACTATTTTTCTTATGATTTAAATACCGCACACAGAGCATAGTAGTAATAGGGGTGATCGTTGGTCGTCACGGACTCGGTGGATCAAAGGGCCTGTTTCCCTAAACTAACCTAGACACAAGACCTGGGTTCAATCCCCACTACGGGTGCTGTCTGTCCGAAGTTTGTACGTTCTCCCCGTGACCTGCGCGGGTTTTCTCCGAGATCTTCAGTTTCCTCCCACACTCCAAATAGGTTCATTGGCTTGGTATAAATGTAAAAATTGTCCCTAGCCCGTGTTGGATAGTGTTCATGTGCGGGGACCACTGGTCGGCGCGGACCCGGTGGGCCGAAGGGCTTATTTCCGCACTGTATCTCCACAACTAAAACTGAAGCTGAAATTAAACTAAACTTTAGGCTGGAAAGGGAGATGGGCAGGTGGCTGTTTGAGGTGGTGGGGATGAAAGCATTGATCGTTTAATCGGCAGAACAAGCGACCGACTCTGTCGATAGGTAGTACATTGAGCATTCATTCATCCTAACCAACAGCACTGCACGCACTCCCACACACAAGTACGCACCCCATTTGTTGTGTGGGCACAGTGACAACATGGACTCAGAAATAATAAAAAACACTTATCATGACATGTACCAAGGGAAGGAAGAGAAGAGAAAATGATAGCCCAATAGTTTTTTTTATTCTCTAGTAATAACATGAGTATAAAGAGTATTTAAAGAGTAACATTTTAGGCTACCAGAACGATCCCTGTGCCGTCATTATTAATATTTTTAAAATTATTTTATAACAAATGACTGAAAATATTTTGTAATAAGGTGAACCATAGTCTTTATGCAACTCTATATATATTATGATATCTAATACACAAAGTCGAGCCACAGTGATTCATCTATTCCCAAGCCTACTTAAAATCTTATTTATCTCATCTTGCAGAAGAAGCATACATGAAGACCAAAATATCAGTTCTGAATACAGATTTCAATGAGAGGATAGTTGGATGTAGCTTCATCTCCTGCATCACGCTGTTATGTACATGCATATTGGTTGATGAGGGCCATTAAAGGGGCGGCACGGTGGCGCAGCTGTAGAGTTGCTGCCTTACAGCTCCAGAGACCCGGGTTCGATCCTGACTACGGGTGCTGTCTGTGTAGAGTTTGTACGTTCTCCCCGTGATCTGCGTGGGTGTTCTCTGAGATCTTCTATTTTCCTCCCACACTCCAAAGGGTGCAGGTTTGTAGGTTAATTGGCTTGGTGTAAATAAAAATGTGTGTGTGTGTGGATAGGGTGGTGTTAATGTGCAGGGATCGCTGGTCGGCGCGGACTCGTTGGGCCGAAGGGCCTGTTTCCGCGCTGTATCTCTAAACTAAACTAAACTAAACCAAAGGGTGTGAAAATGCAATGTTGAGTGTTGGGATAGTTCATGTTATTATTGCCACTTGCACAGAGATGCAGTGAAAAGCTTGTTCTGCACGCTATCGGTCAATTCATGCTGTACATGATGAGTACAATACATCCTCTATTGGGTCACTATGCACAAAGTCGCCATGTTTCAGCACCATTTTCCAACTTCCAAGTTTCTGAGAAATCCAGTCTTGGTCCAAGTATATACGCAATTTCTTATTTTCTCAACTGGTGTCCTGGTGGCACAGTGGCGCAGTGGTAGAGTTGCTGCCTTACAGCGCCAGAGACCCGGGTTCGATCCTGACTACGGGTGCTGTCTGTACAGAGTTTGTACGTTCTTCCTGTAACCGCGTGGGTTTTCACCGGAATCGCTGGTTTCCTCCCACACTCCAAAGGGTTTGCAGGTTAATTGGTGTCAGTAAAATTGTAAATTAGCAATTCTTTATCCTTCTTGGGCTCACACCTGTCTTTTCATCACTGGCCTTTGTCCAACAATCTGCTTATAAAAAAAACCTCAACCTTGTTCACCTATTACCAGCCATACTCTGTCCTGGCACTCTTTTACAGCTTTCTTTCCTGCCCCCCCCCCCCCCCCCAGATCCCCGTCCCTCCCCCCATCCCCCCTTCCAGCAATCTGTCTAAAGAAGGGTCACCCAAAGCATCATCTGTCCATGTTCTCCAGAGAGGCTGCCTGACCCACCGAGGTACTCCAATGTATTGTGTTTGTCTTTGATGCAAACTAGCATCTGCAGTTCCTTTTTTTACAGTCTAGTTTAATTTAGTTAGGTTTAGTTGACTTTAGTTTAGTCTAGTTTAATTTTGTTTACTTTAGTTTAGTTTAGTTTAGTGAGACAACATGGGAACAGGCCCTTTAGCTCACACAGTCTACACCGACCATTCATCACCCATTCACACTAGTTAAATGGTGTCCCACTTTCTCATCACAGTGGGGACAATTTACAGAGTCTAATGAACCTACAAACCCACGCATCATTGGGACAAGGAAGGAAACCCATGCAGTCACAAGGTGAATGTGCAAACTCTATGCACACAACACCCAGGGTCAAAATCAAACCCCGATCGGCAGTAGCTCTACCATCTTTAGGATGTGGTTGGATTACACAGGTACAACGTGCAAACTCCTGATGTACAACAACCCAGGAGAGGTTTGAACTTGAGTTATCAAAGTTGTGCGGCTGCAACATTAATTAAGGGGTGGGGGGGGGGGTGTAGTTCAGTTAAATTTTTCGATAATCATAGTTTCTTAAAGGGAATAGTGGTTTCTTCCATCAATGAAGAACAACAGAGACCTGTTGTTTGCAATTGCTGCATTATAATGAAGGAATGGGACGGCAGGATGGCGCAGCGGTAGAGTTGCTGTCTTGTAGCGCCTCAGACCTGGGTTCGATCCTGACTATGCGCGCGGTCTGTACGGAGTTTGTACGTTCTCCATGTGACCACGTGGGTTTTCTCCGGATTCCTCCCACACTCAAAAGACGCACAGCTTTGTAGGTTAATTGGCTTGGTATAATTGTAAATTCTCCTTCATGTGTGTGGGATAGCATTAGTGAGCTGCTGCCTCAAACACAAGAAGAAGAAGTGAGCGGGGAGATTTTTAAGGCATGGATAGATTCTTGATTAGTACGGGTGTCAGGGGTTGTGGGGAGAAGGCTGGAGAATGGTGTTTGGAGGGAGTGATAGATCAGCCGTGATCAAATAGCACAGTAGACTTGGTGCAGCGCACCGTTCATTCAGCCAAGAAGGTTGTTGGCTGCAACCTTCCCCCGCATCAACAAACTGTACACCGCAAGGGCCAGGAAGCGAGCGGGTAAAATCATCTCTGACCCCTCTCACCCTGGCCACAAACTCTTTGAATCACTTCCCTCTGGAAGGCAACCCCGGACTGTCAAACCCGCCACAGCCAGACATAAAAACAGCTTTTATCCACAAGCAGTAGTTCTACTCAACACCCAAAAGTCTGTAGCCTCCTTATGCCCTGGTATTTTATTTCACTCTTCACATGTTTAAATTATAATGTTTTATTTTTATTTGGCTACTGTATATCGTGTTGTTACTTGCGAGCAAAGCACCAAGGCAAATAATAATATTTATTCAATTCAATTCAATTGGCCGAATGCTCTAATTTTGCTCCTATCACTGATGAAAATGATCGCAGGTCGGCACGGACGGGCCGGGCCAAAGGGCCCGTTTCCATGCTGTATCTCTAAACTAAACTCAACTGAATAAATCACTAGATCTTTGACTATTCACAGATTCAGGTAATGGTTCATGTGCAGGGAAGTGGTGCTGAGGTGGGAACCCACCCCTGCTCTTATTGAATGGTAGCACAAGCAAGACGGGCTGAATGGCCTGTCTCTGCTGACTTGGGACCTTCAGCACACTTCATGTGTCTTGTGTAATTATGTGTCTTTAGCTGCTTGAATTCTAAGCTCAGATTTCTGAGCAGAAGTTCTCGTATTGTTTAAATGCTCCTAAAGGTTTGGATGTAAATTTGATTAAGAATGAAATTGGAGGTTATATATGTAAATATCAAGGTAAAAGATCAAACATTGTGATTCTAATTATGTTGAAATAATCAAGGTTGTGGGATATAAATGCTAATAAAAGAGTGCCTTAGAACATATATTAATTATCATTCTAGAGTAGAGAAATATTTCATTGAATTAATTTTGCCATGTGGATTTGTATAAGGTGAGAGGGGCAAAGTTTAAAAGATGTGTGGGGAAAGTTTTTTATACAGAGTGGTGGTTGCCTGGAACGTGCTGCCAGGGGCAGATATCAGGCAATTAAATTATCCTAGAGAGCAGTCCTGAACTACTATCTACCTCATTGGTGACAGATTATCTTTGATCTGATGTTACTGGCTTTATCTTGCGCTAATCGTTATTCCCTTATCATGTATCTGTACACTGTAAACAGCTCGATTGTAATCATGTATTTTCTTTCCGCTGACTGGTTAGCACGCAACAAAAGCTTTTCACTGTACCTCGGTACACATGACAATAAACTAAACTGAAGGGGTGGTGGAGGTGGAGGCAGATACAATAGTGGCTTTTAAGAGGCTTTTAGATAAACATAGATATGCAACGAATGGAGGGGGGGGGGGATATGGATCACGTGCAGGCAGAGGAGATTAGTTTAACTTGGCATCATGTTCAGAACGATGTTGTGGGTTGAAGGGCCTGATCCTCTGCGGAATTGATCCATATCCCACGACTATTAGTTTCTCTTACGAGACTGAATGAACTGAAAATAGCTGCTCAGAGCTTTTGTAAAGAACAGACTTGAAGGGAAAAAAACACAGTGGGGGATTACTCAGCGGGTCAGGCAGCATTCCTGGAGAACATGGACAGGCGACCTTTCAGGTTGGGACACTTCTTCGGACTCCATCCATGGTCTTCAGAGATGCTGCCTGATCCGCTGAATTACTCCAGCGCTTTGGATTTTGCTCAAGATTCCAACATCTGCAGTTCCTTGTGTCTACCAGACTCAATGGACACACTGACCTTTACTCGTCAATCTTTGGATGCTACTTGTAATCATGTTTGATCTAGTTTAGTTTAGTTTAGCTTAGTTTAGAGATACAGCGCGGAAACAGGCCCTTCGGCCCACCGAGTCCGCACCGACCAGCGATCCCCACACATTAACACTACCCTACACACACTAGGGACAATTTTACATTTATACCAAGCCAATTTACTTACAAACCTGTACGTCTTTGGAGTGCGGGAGGAAACCAAAGATCCTGGAGAAAACCCACGCAGGTCACGGGGTGAACGTACAAACTCCTTACAGACAGCACCCATGGCCAGGATCGAACCCGGGTCTCTGGCGTTGTAAGGCAGTAGTTCTACCACTATGCCACCGTGCCACCTTTTATCATTATAATGATATTGATGTCATTGTAAGAATTTAAGCTACAACACTTTTAGATCATCTTTTCAGTGAATAACATTGATCCGTATTTGATTTGAAATCTACCTTTTTTTTAATTTGCTGCATTACGCTTTTCCTCAGTAGAATTGATATTGAGCAACTGTAAGCTTATTTAAATCTTTGCTTTTGCCGGTTTTAAGCTTTTAAACCCTTCAAAATCCATAAGATTAGGTTGAATTATTGAAAATTGGAGATTGACGCACTGGGAAATGATTTATCCAAATTGTCAATTTTCTCAACATTATTTTCCCAAATGAATGAAAATTGCCAAAACATAATATTCTTTCCTGCAATGGGAATGTATCAAAATCTAGAATGAATGAATGAATGAATTAATAAGTTTATTGGCCAAGTATATTCACATACAAGGAATTTGCCTTGGTGCTCCACCCGCAAGCGACAACATGACATACAGTGACAG
>JAXLNO010004238.1:0-126233 GCA_038087875.1 Malacoraja senta
TGCAGCCCATGGACTGCAGCTGCTGCCTCGCCCTTGGCCCCGTCGGTCGGCAGCCCGGCCAGCTGTCTGACATTCGGACCTTTGCTTACTGCTGACACCACCACCCCTCCTTCTCATGGCCGATCATCGGTTCATGAGTTGGACGGGGTGCCGGACTTTGCGAGCGACGTCACGCGGGCCAAAACTCCTCAGCTGGCCTGCCGGCTGGGCTTTGTGTGCCGTCCAGCACCCAGGCCAACTCATCATTCACCCAGCCAAGGCCGAGTCGGTCAACGGATTGCATCATGAATTTGTCCTGTATTTTAACCTTTTGTCCCTTATTTGGGAGTAAGAAAATATTAACCCTAGTCGAGACCAAAGTATCTTTGGTCGAGACCCTTCTTCAGACTGGGGGTCAGGGGTGGTGCGATCAGAGAGGAGGTGGTGGTGTTGAATTTTCCATCTGCCTCAGGCAGGGGTGAGGAGTCCTCCGGGAGCCAGGGGGCGCGGCAGTGGGAGTGGAGATGGGGTTGTGATGGGTCCTCCCGGTCAGCAGGGGGCACGGCAGTGGGAGTGGAGATGTGGGTGTGATGGGTCCTCCCAGCCAGCAGGGGGCAGGTCAGTGGGAGTGGAGATGGGGGTGTGATTGGTCCTCCCAGCCAGTAGGGGGCACGGCAGTGGGAGTGGAGATGGGGGTGTGATGGGTCCTCCCGGCTACCAGGGGGCATGGCAGCGGGAGTGGAGATAGGGGTGTGATTGTTCCTCCCGGCCAGCAGGGGGCACGGCAGTGAGAGTGGAGATGGGGTTGTGATTGGTCCTCCCGGCCGGCAGGGGGCACGGCAGTGAGAGTGGAGATGGGGTTGTGATTGGTCCTCCCGGCCACCAGGGGGAGTATCCAGAGAACTGGCCCCCACTGCCCTCTGAGGCAGAGAATTCCACAGACTCACAACTCATTGTGAAAAAGTGTTTCTTCGTCTCCGTTCTAAATATCTTACCCCTTATTCTTAAACTGTGGCCCCTAGTTCTGGCCCCAACATCGGGAACATGTTTCCTGCCTCTATCATGTCCAAACCATTAATAATCTTATATTTCAATAAGATATCCTCTCATCCTTCTAAACTCCAGACTGTACAAGCCCAGCTGCTCCATTCTCTCAGCGGAGGCGCTGGGGGAGAACATGAAGCAGTGAGTGGCGGAAGGAGAGGGGGAGGGTCGGAGCCTCGTCTGGGTTGACAATGTGACCACTGGCGAGGGTCTGGATGGGGAGTAAGAGGGGGAGGAGAGAGAGGGAAATGAGAGGGAGTAGGGGGGAGTGGGAGAGAGGGAAGGGAGGGGAGAGGGTGAGGGAGGAGAAGGGGGAGAGGGAAAAGAGGGGGGATGAAGAGAGGGAGGGGAGAGAGGGGAGTGAGAAGAGGGGGAGGGGGATGGGAGAGGAGGAGAGGGAGAGGATATGGTGGGGAGCGAAGGGGAAGGAGGGGTGAGGCTGAGATAGGTAGAGGGGTGTGGATGGAGGGAGAATGGGTTGGGGAGAGGGGGTAGAGGGTGGGGGAAGTGGAGGCAGAGGCAGGAAGGGGTAGTGGGGGTGAGGCGTGAGAGGAAGGGGTGAAGTGGACACATGGGTGAGGGAGTAGGGTTGAATGGGAGGGGAGGAGGAGAGGGGTTAGGAGAAGGAAGGTGAAAGAAGGGAGGATTACTGAGGAGGGGATGGGGGGAGGGTGGGAAGGGGTTGGGGAAGTGTGGAAGGTGGTGAAAAAGTGGTAGTGGGAGAGGGAGGAGTAAGGTTGGTGGGATATAGCAGAAGGGAAGGGGGTCAGAAAGAGGTGGAAAGGGGGGTAGAAGGAGCTAGGATGGCATAGAAGGAGTAGGATGAAAGGATGGAAAAGGAGGAATAGGTTGGTGTGGGGGATAGAGGGAGAGGAAGGAGTTGCCGGGCAAAGGGTGGAGGGGGTAGACAGAGGGCCGAAGGAGGAAAGGGGATGGAAGGAGACAGAGGGGGTGGAGCGAGGGATAGGGACTGAGAGGGGTAGATGGAGAGGAACAGGTATGGGCTAAAGATGTTAAAGGGAGTGGAGTTAGAGAGAGGAAGCGGCAGTGGGAGGGGTAGAGAGGGGGGGATCCACGTCAGTGCCGTGGGTTCTGAGGTGGTTGATGAGGCCACTAACTGATCCCCGGGTAGGGTTGTTGGGTAGTTTGTCAGCTGGTGTTCAGAGGTTCCCAGGACTCAGTGGCAAGGGAATGTTGGGTTGCTTCAAGGACCCTTTAAGAACAACCATGTAATTGTCTACCCTGTTAGAACTCACAATAGCATGTTTGAGAGTTGGAGGGATGGCAGGCTGGTTTGTGTGATAAACTGTGCTGTGATCATAACTCTGCAATGTCTTGCTGTCTCGGGCAGAGAAACAAGCGTTGGTGTGTCCAGATAGAATGCTCTCTATCATAGAAATTGATAAGAGTCATTGGAGATGTGCCCATTTTACTTAGCCTTCTGAAGAAGTAAAGGCATTAGTGCTTTCTTGGCTGTAGTGTCAATGTGGTTGAATCAGGACAAATTTACACATGGAAACTTGAAGATCTTGACCATCTCCACTTCAGCAACATTGATACAGACTAGAGCAGGGGTTTCCAACCTTTTTGTCCTGTTTACCCAAGGCAACTTTAATAGCACATAACAATGTTATTTCACTTATTTGTGAATAACTAATGATGAACCAGAACGAAACACAGTCAGTCAACAAGAGAAAATATGTACAATTCCAGAATCAACAAATGTATTCCCTGGGTTGGGAAAATGTACCCCCTAGGTAAATTACCAAGCCCTGTATCTCCATCTTGTACTCGGCTTCGTCATTGTTTGCAATAAGTTCATTAGTTGTAGGAGCGGAATTCGGCCCATCAAGTCTACTCCGCCTTTCAGTCGTGGCTGATCTATCTTTCCCTCTCAACCCCCTTCTCCTGCCTTCTCCCAATAACCCCTGACACCGGTACTAATCAAGCACCTATGAATCTCCTCTTTAAAATATCCATTGACGGCCTCCACAGCCGTCTGTGGCAATGAATTTCACAGATCCTCTGGCACACTTGCAGACAGTGGTCAGATGTCGTGGGACTTTGTCCAAGCCAAGGACAATGTGGCTGGTTATTGCACAAATGGAACATGCATGATGCAGAAGCATGCAGTTGTGGCCTCAAGTCCAACACCATAAGGCACAGCACGGCCTGCAGGGGGGAAGCTGGGAAGTCCCCGAGCTCGGCCCCGAGTAGAGTCGTGGAGGAGGGAGCCGCTGGTGACGACGGACACGAGGAGAGGGACCTGTGTATTGCCTCCAGCGCTTTCAAGGCCGGCTGCAGGAGGCATCCCCGGGACACAGGCAGTCGGGTGAGGAGAGGGACGTCGGTTCACGGGCCGAGCCAGTCGAGGGTGACAGAGGAGGTAAGCCTGGGGCTTACCGGGAACGGGAGCCTCTCCAGTACATCGAGCACGTGTTTGGACTGGACTTTAGTGTAAACGGTGCCAAAATATGGCAACTCGTGCATGTGTGAGCGATGCAAATAGAATTTCAGTGTGGAGTGAACATGTGACAATAAAACACCTTTGAGGAGCCATTTTGTTTTCCTGTATAGCATTTCAGGAGGGCATTGATATAATCCCCAAGGACAATATCCACTCCCTGATAAACACATCCAATTAAAGTCACACTTGCTCCTTGGCCTCCAGAAAGACAAATACTTTGTGACTTTTCTGCTAATTTCAAATCAGAGTTGAGAACACCCTATGCTTTAAATTCTGATCCATGTCCCTTTTGTCATGGTCTCTTGCTTCTGGAGACATTTTTGAAATAAATGCCTATAATTTCCTAATTAGGGGACAAATAACAGGAGGGGAAATTTAGTGCTAAAGTAAATATATTTTCAATGAATACAAATGAGGTTGGACAACGTTAAAAAAAATAGATATTATTGGACTTTACAACATCAATCTAGAATATTTGCCACGGGTTTTATATATAACCAGTTTCTGCATTGATGTTCAGTATCCTTCTATGTTATCTTTAATTTTTCTGCTGCCTCTGAACAAGTCATTGTAATCTCCTCCAGTATCTTCCCTCCATTATCCAACCTGATGGAATTGGTTCCACATTGATCAGGTTGTATTTTGAGTTTCTTCAGCCAGGGGATTTGTTCTAGGAAACCCCCAGGATTATCCTTGGCTCTGCATTTCTCACACATGTTGTTCCTTGGTAACGCAACCTGCAGATTTGGGCGTTGCCTCCTACACATCTAGTGATGATGTCCAGCTCCATCTTTCCAGCCATCCATGCAGAGTGTAGGTCTGTTATCCAGTATTAAAAGGATTTTAATACTTTTTTAGTATTTAATTTCTTCCAATTAAAATGTAATTTGATCAGTAGAATCTCTGCCTCACATCGCAGGGACCCGGGTTCGATCCTGACTACGAATTCATGTTGGTATGGAGATTTTACGTTCTCCCTGTGACCAAATCATATCAAATCAAATCAACCTTTATTGTCATCTTGCAAGCAACAGTTGTACAGTGCAAAATGAAAAGACGTTTCCCAGGGGATACCGGAGCATCGCACATGAAATTTAAAACATTTCACACATAATAACACTAAAAACAATCCAGTCCCTGATGGAACAGTATAAATAGTTAAAAAGTAGGTAAAAACAACATTAAAATACAGTAAAACCAATCATAAACATGTCCGGGGCAGCTGATTTGAGTGGCCAGTGCCAGTTATTGAAGTGTCCGTGCTAAGCCGCAGAATCAGGTGACTGTGAGTACAGAGTGGCTGTTTAGCAGCCTCACAGCATATGGCAGGAAGCTGTTTAGCAGTCTTGTGGGTTTCCTCCCACACTCGAAAGATGTGCAGGTTTGTAGGTTAATTGGCTGCTGTAAATTCATGTTCATAAGCTATAGTAACAGAATTAAGCCATTTGGCCCATCAAGTCTACTCCACCATTCAATCATGGCTGATCTATCTTTCCCTTACAACCCCATTCTCCTGCGTTATCCCCATAAACCCAGACACCCGTACTAATCAAGACTCTATCTGCCATAAAAATACCCAATTGACTTGGCCTCTGCAACCTTCTGAGGCAATGAATTGTCCTATTGTCCCTAATCTGTAGCATAGATCCAGTGTATGAAGATCGCTGGTCGGCCCAGACTCGGTGGGTTGAAGGGCCTGTTTCCACGCTGCATCTCTTAGAAAAAAATGTAACCCACTATTTTGGCTTCATACAGATTTTAAACACTTACGTGATTGCCTGACACTTTCTGAATCACAGTTCACATCCTCTTCACCGTAGCTGATCCCCAGCTTGAGCTTCCAGCTCTTCATCCTCCCCATTTCAAAAAGGATCAATCTCCGCTCATGTTTGCCCTTCTCCTTATTAACTTTAGGTAACACAAGACCTATTGAAATTAAAGAAAAAACTCTCATTCTTGACATAAAATTCCCTTTCCAATTGCTGCAAAGTTTTAATAACCCTCCAAGTCACCTACCCCCACAATAACATCTGGCATTTTCCCTCCATCCAATAGCTGCCCTCACTATCGATAACCGTGGATCAGTTGCGAAGGCTCAATTATTACTCTGGTTCTTAATTCCTCTATCCTGGGAAATAAGCAGTATGTATTCACCCTATTCCCCTCACTTTTTATACACCTCTGTAAGATCACCCCTCAGCCTCCTGCGCTCCAAGGAATAAAGTCCGAGCTTACCCGTTCTCTCCCTGTAGCTCAGGCCCACAAGTCCTGGCAACATCATTACATTACCTCAGATACAACACGGAAAGGGGCCTTTCGACCCACCAAGTCCGTGCCGACCAGTCCACTATCAATATCCTCCACACACCAGAGGCAATTTTTGCTGAAACCAATTAATTTACAAATGTCCATGTTTTTGGAGTGTGGGTGGAAACTGGAACCCACGTGGTCACATGGAGAAGGTACAAACTCCGAACAGACAGCATCCATAGTCAGGATGGAACCCTGGTCTCTAGTGCTGTGAGGCAGCAACTCTACCGTTGCTCTACTGTGCCACCCATGCAATGTGTAAAACTGTGCTTGTATTCCCTCATGCAGCCCTCCTTTTGTATTCATTCAAAATGTATCAAGGGTGCATCACAGCATGGTTTGGGAACAGCAGGCAACTGAACCATCCTATCACCGACTGGAGAGCGGTCCTGAGCTACTATCTGCCTCATTGGAGACCCTCGGACTATCTTTGTTCGGACTTTACTGGACATTATCTTGCACTAAATGTTATTTCCTTAATCATGTATCTACACTGGATGGCTGGATTGTAATCATGTATTGTCTTTCTGCTGACTGGTTAGCACGCACGCAACCTTGGTACACGTGACAATAAACTAAGCTGGAGTATTATCCAAGGGAAACAGGTGACACCCCAATTTCCCTCCAGGTATGTATAAAGTTTTATTGTATCGTAATACAGTAACTTGATGAACAACTCACCAGACTGATGAGGTATGTTCTCTCTCTGTTGCATGTGGGGATTTACTGTGAAATATATTTAGCTAATGTTCAGCTCAACATCCGAAATGTTCGGATAGTTTAGGTGAACATTGTCGATCGTGAGGCTAAAGTTAGCAAGGACAGTCTCACTGCAGCCAAATCCCTAAATGATTAGAGACAATAGATTCAGTAATACATTTTTTAATTGAATTAGATTTGTACATGAAAAGCAAATAATTTTGAGGCAGCAGGGAAAAGTGATGGGGTTGCCCATCTTTTTTTTGCATTGACAACCGTTTTGGTCTCAGATTAGCACAGACTTGGTTCTAAACTGTGGTGGATTAACCATGAATTTATTAAAGGAAAAATTCATTTTTGTTTTGCAGTGCATTCTCATAATGACTTCTTGCTTGCGATCCTCACGAGATGTCAGATTATGGTTTCAGCTCCAGGTAAATGAGATTTTAATACTTTCTGCAAAAATACACAATACTTATCTGTTTTAGTGCTTTTCTTAACTCATGCTGTGTCTTTATCCCTCTGCTTACGGACTTCTGTCTTCTAATTGAGATGTGGCAAATTAAAATTCTCATCGACCTTTTCAAATCCCTCCCTCTCTTCTCTATTCTTCAACCGTTACATTTGTAACTCATCCTACTCTGGCCGCCTCATTTTGCAGTGATCTTATGTTTCTCACAAAATGATTCATGAACATTTCCTACATCTATGCTATTTTTAAAACTTTCATCTTGTCCTCTTCCGGTTTGCTTTTTAAAAAATTTGTGCAAAAACGGTCCCCTATATTGCTAGGATTTTTCGCCACCTTATTCACCATTCTCCTCTGCTCCAAGCGCACCAAGTTTTGTTCCGATCGGTGGAAGACTACAAAAGTCATGAATGTTAAAAAAATCATGAGATCAGCAGATTGGTCTATTCGCCTGTCTGTCACCATGAAGGTAACGCCCCTTCCGGCACCCGCTGTTAATCACTGGGTGGGGCGAGGAGAATAAAACCCCGATTGCGGGCGGAGGAGAACAGCGAAGCGGCCAGCACCCACAGTGAGTCCCCATCGCACTTCCAGCCCCTTCCCCTCTGGCCTCCCTCGCTGGCTCCTGCCCACCTCCCCGTAATACCGAACTCTCTCCCATGGCTCTTCCCCCATCTTTTCTCCGAGCTCTCTCCCCCCTTCCCCCACACCCCTCCCCCCCATACCCCAACCACCCCAAACACACCCCTCCCTCCCACACAGCCCTCCCTTCCACACACCCCTCACAACCCTACCCTGCTCACACATGCCTCTCTCCCACACACCCCTTTCCCCCAAACCCCCCTGCTCACACATAGCCCCCCACACACCCCTCACCCCCCCACAACCCTTCTGCAAACACATACCCCCTCCCACACACCCCTCTCCTCCACACCCCCGCCCACACAACCCCCTCTCCTCCACATCCCTCCTACTCCCCCCTTCAGCCCACATAAACACTTCCTCTCCCACCGCACACCCTCCCCCCACCACACCCCCCCCCCCGTGGTGACTGGGACCCACTCAGTCTTGTTATTTAATAAAATGGGGGAAAGTCCTTCTGCCCTGCCCCTCTGCTCTTGGGTGGAGACGGAGAATGAGTGAATGATATAAGTGGTGCTGTTAGTTGAATGAACAGGGTGAAGGCTAGTGAATATCAATACATTTGGTATATCTGGGAAATGTAACAAAGATCAGCCTGAAGAAGGGTCCCGACCGGAAATGTCACCTATCCATGTTCTCCGTGGATGCTGCCTGAGCCGCTGAGTTACTCCAGCAGTGTGTCTCTTTTTTGTTAAACTAGCAGGTGCAGTTCCTTGTTTCTACTTCTGTTTATACTAGCCATTTCTCTGTTCTCTCAGCTGACACCTGCGCAAGTATCATTCAATCATCCCAGTCTCCACCCTTCATGTGATAGGAACAGAATTTGGTCATTTGGCTCATCAAGTTTACTCTGATTATGGCTGATCCAACTCTCCCTCCTAACCCCATTCTCCTGGCTTCTCCCCATTCTCCTAACTTCTCCCCAGAACCCCTAACTCCTGTACTAATGAAGAATATATCTACCCCTGCCTTAAAAAAGATTTATTAACAGCCTCCACAGCCTTCTGTGGCAATGAATTCTATAGATTCACCATCCTCTGACGAAATAAATTCCTTTTAAAATCAGTTTAAATAGTGAAAGCAACAGATTGTAGTCACCCAGCATATCTCCATCATGATTATGTAGTATAGGCTTTATTTGGTTTCCAGGCCTGGAGGATGGGGAAGACAAAAGATCTTATTAATTAACTTAAAGTGTTTATGGAGCTGTGCTTGTTTTAATGTGTTTGATTAGTTAGTTTTGGTTAACTAGTTATATTTCCAATTATTTACATCAACTTTATAAATAATATCAGTCTATGCTGGTCTCACATCAACAATTACAACCAAAACATGCCCTGATGATGGCTATTTAACCCAATCCATGGCTTTTAAAGATAGAAAGACTGACATTTTCATAGCTGAATCACATCCGTTTCAGTATATTTTTAAGGTGGAGAGTGACAGATACTTGATGGGTAGGGCTATCAAGAGTTATGGGGAGAAGGCAGGAGAATGGTGTTGAGAGGGAAGGATAGATCAGCCATGATTGAATGGTGCAGTAGACTCGATGGGCTGAATGGCCTAATCCTGCTCCTTGAGTTTATGAATAATGTCTCTGAGCATCAGAGGCTCCATGGAAAAAGACAGTGCTGGAGTAACTCAGTGGTCGGGTGGCATCCCTGGAGAGCATGGATAGGTGGCGTTTCGGGTCTGGACCCTTTATCAGACTGATTGCGGGTGTTGGAGGAAGGAAACCAGAAGAGTGGAGGGGCAGGACAAAGCATGGTAGGTCAGAGGTGAACACAGGCGAGGCAGGTTAGTGATGGGCAGATGGTTGGACAAAGGCCAGAGATGAACACGTACAAGGAGCAAAGTAAAAGAATTAGTGAGTTGTGAATTGTGAAGCTAGAGGATTGATGAGGTTCGAGTTGTGTAGGAATGAAGGGAGAGGGGAGAGATGATTGCAAGATCGGCTCAGGGGAGGGGGGAGGTTTATAGGGGAGGGGATGCATGCGATGGGGTGAATGGGCAGGGGTCCAGCAGAAATACTATCTGAATCTTGCTATTGTCAGGGGGTGGTGAAGCTGTGCAATTCATTGCCACAGGAGGCTGTGAGGTCCAAGTCATTGGATATTTTTAAGGCAGAGGTAGATCGATTCTTGTTTAGCCATGTGACAGAGGTTATGGAGGTGAGGTTATGAGGGAGAGTTAGATCAGCCATGATTGAACGTGGAGTAGACATGATGGGCCGAATGACCTAATTTTACTTCGGAGTCACGTTAGTGACTACGTGAAGAACCCCGCCAGTGCGCCTGCGCGTCATTACGTCAGACGCCTTGACGCAAACGGACGTGAGGAGCAGAGCTCCTCCAGTGGTTTGTAGTTTTTCAACTACAAGGTAAGTAAAAACTTTTTTCATGTTTTCCAGGTCCATTTACTGTGGGTCTATGGGGATTTTTTCCACAGACGCCATGGGAAAAAACGGACAGGGGGAAGAGGCGAGCGACACAGCCGACAGAAAGTCGGGAAAGTCGGGAGTCCGCGGTTAGAGACCAACCGCCTCTAAATCCCGGTACAGTCGCCAGCGGTGAGCATAGCGACTGTGGACCTGGGGCTGGTGAAAACACAGTCAGCGCCTGTCGGGCAAAAGACGAAGTTTAAATCCCAACGGCCCACGGAGGGAGTCCCAGGCAATGGAAATAGCTCCAGGGCTAGATACTGCTTTCGAGCGTATTGCCCAAATAGAAAGCCTTTTACATAGGCTGTTGGAGCAAAGTTCACTCAGTGAGGAGTGTACTGAAATCCAAGCTGCTGGAAGCAGCTCAAACAGCTCCTGGTACAGGGCTAGATACTGCTTTCGAGCGTATTGCCCAAATAGAAAGCCTTTTACATAGGCTGTTGGAGCAAAGTTCACTCAGGAAGGAGTGTACTGAAATCCAAGCTGCTGGAAGCAGCTTAACAGCACCTGGCTCAGGGCTGATGGAATGCACCCTCAGGGATGAGGAGCTGCTACGGGTCATGAGATTTCAGACCCCGACTCTGACGGTGAGGCTGTACAAGGCGAGGAACGGCAGCTGCCAGATGTTCCACCCATGGCAGTAGGATTCGCTGCCCCGTCTGGGTCAGGAGAGCCATTAGGAGAAGAACTGGCCTCCTTAATAAATTACTTGGTTTACCATCAGCTGGAACAGCAGGAGATGGATGAGACTGCAAGAAAGCAGGAGACCCCAAGTAACTGTGGGTTGCTGAAAGCAGAAGCAGTGAACCAAATTATCTGGAATCAGTTGCAGAGAATATTAAAGCTGCTGGGTTCTGGAATAACTGCTTTTACCAGAATAGCAGATAACAGCCAAGAGATGACGAAGTTGCATCAGGAAGCACTGGGGTTGCTATGCAGCACCCACTTCGAGATCAATTATCTGAGGAAGGTGCTATACGGCCTACTATGAATCCGAAATTCGCAGCACTCTGCAAACCAAGTAATATACAATTACCCAACTTACTCTTTGGAGAGGATCTCGGGAGACGTATTAAAGAGTTGGAAGATGAAGCGAAAACAGGATTGATGAAAACATCAATAGTTACAAAGTCTGTAAAGAGGAAGTATCCTTTCAGACGTCATACGGATCCTAGACCAGGACCAAGTCGCTCATCAACGCAGCGACGTAGCTGGCGGCCTGCAGCGGGAGTAAGAACCAGTGGTGGTGCTTCCGGGAGAATCCAGGGATCTCAGAATACTCAAATGACTCAAGAGGTAGGTGGACCTGGTTCTCATGGGAACATACTAACTGGATTAAGTCCAAAAGTTGGAGGCAGATTACGTCTCTTCTATAAACATTGGAAGAAGATTACTTCAGATGTGGTAATTCTGAATAATATACAAGGATTTTGATTTGAATTCAATCCAAATTATGATTTGCCTGTCCAGCATGTTCCTAGCAGAACTCTCCACTTTGCGAAGTAATGGAGGTTCAAGCTGCACTTCAAAACCCTATATATAAAAGGTGTTTTTGAAGAATCAGTCTACCAAATTCACCAATTTGGGTCAAATATATTCCCTTGATCAAAAAAGGATGGAGGATGTAGGATGATTATAGACTTGACAAGTCTGAATCCTTTTGTTCAGTGTCTGTTCACTTGCAAGATATGAAGTATCTTAAAATTTAAATGGATGAACCAATTAGGGCAGTTCAAAGCTCTGCCTAATGGGTTAACGTTCGCTCCCAGAATATTCATAAAATTGTTTAAATCAATTCTAGGGTTGCTGAGAGCCAGGGGCATGTACTAATGGCATACCTGGATGATGTCCTGATTATAGGAAGGACAAAACAGTCAACAGAAGCATCAGTTGCAGTTATGAAATCAAACTTTTGAAAGTTTGGGGGTTTCTAAATTCATCCAAAGAAATCAAGGTTAAAAACATGTTCCTCAATTGATTATTTGGGGTTCACAATTGATTCAGCCCAAATGCAAATTACTTTGACCAGTGAAAAAAGGGTGGAGTTGATTAAAGATTGCAGTAATCTGTTAAACGAGCAAAAACCTCTAATCAGACAGGTGGCTCGAGTACTGGGAAAATTAGTAGATTCTCAGCAGTCCAGTATGGACCATTACATTATCAACAGCTGCAGAGAAGAACAGGCACTGAGAATAAATGCTGCTCATTTTGATAGAACCATGCAAGTAGCAACAAATGCTGTTTCTAATCTGCAGTGGTGGATTCTACATGTCTCAAGCAGTTCAGGCAATGTGCTGATTGAACAACCTTCCATGATATTACAAACTGATGCCAATGCACTAGGATGGGGTGCAACTGACTTAACATCTAGCTACGGAGGCAGATGGAATCAGGAAGAGTTATTGTTACTGCAGACATGGGGAATTACCTATTTGGAGCTTTTAGGAGGTTTCTATGGACTCCAAGCTTGTGGTTCTAACACAACTAAAAGGAAGGTTCAAGTTAAAATTAATAAACACAACAGCAGTTGCCTATATTAATGATATGGGTGGAATTAAGTCGGTGTCATGTGACAAAATAGTTAAATCAACTTTGGTCTTGGTGTATTGAACAGAACATTTGGATTTCAGCTATCTATCTACCAGATAGAATGAACACGATAGCAGATACCAGGTCACGAAAGATCCATGATAATAAAGAATGGATGTTGAATCAAGAGGTATTCAATGATATAATAATCAGATTTGGAATGCCCGACATCGACGAATCATCAGCTATCGAGATATGTCTCATGGAAACCAAATCCAGGAGCAGTGGCGATTGATGCTTTCTCGCTACATTGGGGTGGTATATTTTCATATATATTTCCACCTTTCTTCGTCATAAGCCAATGTTTGCTTAAAATCAGGCAAGATGCTGCTTCAAGGGTATTGGTAGTACCAGATTGACCTACACAGCCATGGTATCCGTTGATATTAGAATTAACAACACAAATGTTGATGAAAGTCCCAAAAAGGAGTAATTTATTGCTGCACCCTGTAACAGGGTAACAACATCCATTATATGATTGTTTGGATTTGTTGATTTGCAGGTTTTAAGAATGCCTTTTCTGGGACGAGGACTGTCTGAGCGTACTGTGGACATGCTTACGGCAGCCTCGAGGAAGAGCACTCAAAAACAGTACCTGTCTTGTATTAAGTAATGGGAAGAGTTCTGTGTACAAAAGAATGTGCAATAATGTACTGCAGATATTTCAAATGTTTCGAATTTCTGTCAAAACTTTATTATGATGAAGGTCTGAGTTGTAGTGCAATTAATTCAGCCAGAAGTGCATTGTCCTCATATTTGGTTCTGGAGTCAGAAAGAAACCCAATTGGGTCACACCCAATTGTTTCCAGCCTAATGAAAGGAATCTTTAATTCCAAACCACCGAAACCTAGGTACATGACAATCTGGGATGTAAGTGTGGTACTGAAACTACTTCGTGAATGGTCATCAAGTGTGTCTTTACCTTTGGCTAATCTCAGTATGAAAGTATTAATGCTTATGGCATGAGTGACAGCACAACGAATGCAAACACTTGGAAAATTACAAATAGACAGTATGGAAGTAACTGAAGACAAGGTTACATTCTATATCTATGACCTACTAAAGCAAATTAGGCCAGGTGTGACAGGATTTAAAATTATGCTAGCAGCATATCCAAATGATCCATGTCTCTGTATTAAGACATATTTATTACAATACATTGAGGTCACAAAGAATTTGAGAATACGGAAACTGGGTTGTTAATCACACACAAGAAACCACACAAGAGAGTTTCAATACAGACTATTTCCAGATGGATAAAAGAAGTCTTAACAGCTGCTGGTATTAACACTTATGTTTTTACGTCTCACTCGACTAGGGCAGCAGAAACGTCGGCGGACAGGGCAAAAGACGTCCCTGTCGACCATATCCTCGCAGCCGCCGGGTGGTCCAATGAGTTGATGTTTCAACATTTTTACCATCGGCCTATTGTTAATGCGGGATTGTTTGCAGAAACTATTTTAAGTTCTGTGTAAATTCCTCTGGTTTAAAGGGGATCTGATTAATTTCATTATTGAAATGTATTACTGCATTTGTGGTACAAATGTTATTATGAATGCATGATTGATTATTTCTCGTTCCGAGTCAATGGCATGAAATCACAAAGCTTTAAAATCTTCACGTAGTCACTCACGTGACTCCGAAGTAAAATAGTAAGATTAAACGAGAACTTACCTAAGTTTGAAGTTTGATCTTTATTTTATGAGGAGTTACGTAGATGATTACGTGCCCGCCACGACCCTACCCTCTATCATAAAGGTCAGATCGAAGTTCTTGTATTACTCGTTTTATTATGAGACTATATTACTTCGGTTGTTGTTTTTTGTGATTTCACACCGCTGCTTTGAAGATTGACGCGCAGGCGCACTGGCGGGGTTCTTCACGTAATCACCTACGTAACTCCTCATAAAATAAAGATCAAACTTCAAACTTAGGTAAGTTCTCGTTTAATCTTACTATTCTGCTCATATCCCTTATGAACTCATACCTTGTAGCCTGATTGATGGGTACAAAAGATTAATAGGGATGGTCCTCCACAGGTCAGTATATGTGGGCAGTGACCCAGATCCAGCAACATTCAGCTAAACATTGCCCTGGTCCATCTACAATGGAGATAATGTTAGAATTGCTTATAAATAGCAAATTTTGAATAACATTGTACTTGATCTTTGTTGTCAAGTTAATGCCAGGATCAGATCCCATTTCTTTTCAGTAGATAGTGCGTGTGTAAACATATCATTTAATTTAGCAATCCGATAGTTTTCATATTTCATGAAGCTTTTTGCTGAAGTGCTTGCATCTTCCTCCAGCATCGTTTCCAAGCACAGAACCCTTTGTCAGGGGCACACAACTTTGTGATGAAGGATCCCCAAGAGGAGGATGATGTGAAGTTTTGCACTCACACCATGATGCACCCACAAGAGGGCAATTAGAAGGCCTGATGATCGTAACAGCATTTGAATGTGGGTTGGATAATGTTTCTGAAGATGCGGCGGTGGCAGTGGTGCATGCATTGGAGGTACTAAATTAATGTTCAGTTTTATTTCATTACAAACATATTTTGGTTCTTGTTCACTTAACCCGAGTTGCATCCTGCTATACTGCAGCATCATCTGTCTTCCATGTACTAGCAGTAAAGCTGGGCGGCACAGTGGCGCAGCAGTAGAGTTGCTGCCTTACAGCGCCAGAGACACAGGTTTGATCGTGATCACAGGTGCTGTCTCCCCGTGACCATGTGGGTTTTCTCCAGCTGCCTCAGTTTCCTCCCACACTCCAAAGACGTACATGTGTGTAGGTTAACTTGGCCTCAGTAAATTGTCTCTAGTGTGTAGGATAGTGTACGTGTATGGGGTGATTGCTGGTCAACACGGACTCGGTGAGCAAAATGGCCTGTTTATGTGTTGTATCTTTAAACTAAACTAAATAAATCTATGTTTTCTTCACCTGGGTGCTGGGAAGACCAAAGTTAGGACTTTAGTTTGCCACGGCAGTTTCTTTTAAATTGCCACCAATTCCGTCCTTCTCTCTGGTAACCATTTGACAGTTAACCTGACTGTTGGGGATGTTGTTACCCTGGTTAAACTGAATTTGTAGGCAGGTACTGAAGGTGCTGGTTAAACTGAACTTGGGCTTTGAACTGTATATCTCTGTCATCATTGCCTATATTTTTCTCTAATATTGCCTCACTCCATCTCAACTCATCTCATCTGCTATCTCTTTGTAACACTTAGACCTGGTATTCCAAATTGTTTCTGGATAAATGGAAACACAAGGAACTGCAGATGCTGGTTTACAAAAATAGACACAAGGTGCTGGAGTAACTCAGCGGGTCAGGCAGCTTCTCTGGAGAACAGGGGGAAGTGACGTTTCGGGTCTGATGAACGGTCCCGACCTGAAACGTCACCTATTCATTTTCTCCAGAGATGCTGCCTGTCCCACTGAGTTACTCCAGCAATGTTTTGGAATAAACTCTGTCTTCAACCCTCCAAGTTAATCTAGTATCATCATCCTAACTTGTATATTATCCTGATAACTCATCAGCTCACTGTTAACCACTTTAATAATAATAATAGATTTTATTTATATAGCGCTTTTCAGGACTCAAAGTCGCTTTACAATTGAGAGTCAGGAATAAACAAAATAAAATAGAGCAGTAAGACAGAGGGGAGGGGAACATGGGACTAAGGGTATGCAGAGGTGAAGAGATGGGTCTTGAGGCGGGACTGGAAGATGGTGAGGGACTCAGAATTTCGGACCAGTTGTGGGAGGGAATTCCAGAGCCTGGGAGCTGCCCTGGAGAAGGCTCTGCCTCCAAAAGTGCAGAGGGTTGATTTCGGAGTGGGGAGGAGACCAGCTGATGTGGATCTGAGGGACCGTGAGGGTTGGTAGGGGGAGAGGAGGTCAATGAGATAAGGGGGGGCCAGGTTGTTGAGGGCTTTGTAGGTGAGGACCAGGATTTTGTAGGTGATCCGGTGGGAAATGGGAAGCCAGTGAAGTTCTTTGAGAACTGGGGTGATGTGGTGCCAGGATTTGGTGTGGGTAATGAGTCGAGCGGCTGCATTTTGGACCAGTTGGAGTCGTTTGATGCTGCTGGAATTGATTCCGAGTTTAGAAGAATGAGGGGCGAACTCATTGAAACATACAGAGTAGTGAAAGGCTTGGATCGAGTGGATGTGGAGAGGATGTTTCCATGAGTGGGAGAGTCTAGGACTAGAGGTCATAGCCTCAGAATTAAAGGATGTTCTTTTAATGTGGAAATGAGGGGACATTTCTTCAGTCAGAGGGTGGTGAATCTGTGGAATTCTTTGCCACGGAGGGCAGTGGAGGCCAAATCAGTGGATATTTTTAAGGCAGAGATAGATAGATTCTTGATTAGTACGGGTGTCAGAGGTTATGTGGAGAAGGCAGGAGAATGGGGTTTGGAGGGAGAGATAGATCAGCCATGATGGGCCGTGGCCCTATTCTACTCCTATCACTTATGGCCATATGATTTTAAAGATCCTACCCTTGTTCTAATCTCCCTTTTCCAATAATTCTAATGAGCCTTGCAGATGCCTTCAGTTACAGCTTATAGTCACACAGTCACGGAGTGTTGAAACAGGCCCAACGACCACACCGGCCAACATGTCCCACGTGTCTGCGTTTGGTCCATATCCCTCCAAACCTGTCCTATCCATGTACCTATCTAACTGCTTCTTAAACCTCAAATACCTCCTCTGGCAGCTTGTTCCATACACCCACAACCCTTTGTTTGAAAAAGGTAGTCCTGAGATTTATATTAAATCTTTTCCCCTCACCATAAACCTATGTCCTCTGGTCCTCGATTCCCCTACTCTGGGCAAGAGTCTCTGTGTATCTACCCAATCTATTCCTCTGATGATTTTATACACCTCTATAAGATCATCCCTCATCCTTCTGCGCTTCAGGGAATAGTGTCCCAGCCAACACAACCTCTCCCTATAGCTCAGACCCTCGAGTCCTGGCAACATTCTTGTAAAACATCTCTGTACCCTTTCCTATAACATGGTGCCCAGAACTGAACACAATACTCTAAATATTTGGTCTTTGGTCATCTTCAATTTGTATCACTAAAATGGTAACTTACTTATATTAAGTTTTCTTTTCTCGGTACTGTTAAGGCAAGCTTGCACTGATGATACTGCAAGAAGTAATGAATAGCTCTGGCCTCAGCTCAAGAGACCCGGGTTTGATCCTGACCTCAGATGCTATCAGTGTGCAGTTTGTATGTTCCCCCTGTGGTTTTCCACCGGGTGTTCCAGTTTCCTCCCACATCCCTAGGACGTGCTAGTTTGTAGGTTATTTGGACCTCTGTAAAGAGCCTCCAGTGTGTAGGGAGTGCATGAGAAAGTTGGATAACATGGAACTAGTGTGAATGGGTGATCGATGGTTGGTGTGAAGATAGTGGGCTGAAGAGCTTGTTTCCATGCTGTATCTCTAAAACTAATGTCCACCAATTTACTTTTGTTAATTACTTCCAGCATGTTTATTGCTGCTTTTTTTTTGGTGAAAGTGACTTCTTTGGAACTGCTGGGGCTTTTGAAGCTATTATGAGGGGAACACAATATGCATGGTGTGTAGGAAAGCTGTTCCAGATGTCAACTTCTGTACATCGGTGAGACTCGACGATTGTTTTACTGAACACTTCCACTCAGTCCGCCTTAACCTACCTGATCTCCCGGTTGCTCAACACTTTAACTCCCCCTCCCATTCCCAACCTGACCTTTCTGGCCTGGGCCTCCTCCATTGTCAGAATGAGGCCCAGCACAAATTGGAGGAACAGCACCTCATATTTTGCTTGGGTAGCTTACACCCAAGCTGTATGGACATTGACTTCTCTAACTTCAAATAGCCCTTGCTTTCCTTCACTCTCCATCTCCTTCCCAGTTCTTCCACCAGTTTTACTGTCTCCAACTACATACTATCTCTATCTCACTCACTTCCCTGACATCAGTCTGAAGAAGGGTCTCTACCCGAAATATCGCCCATTCCTTCTCTCCAGAGATGCTGCCTGTTCTGCTGAATTACTCCAGCATTTTGTGTCTACAATATGCAGGGTAATAATTCACAGTTACTTACAGAGCAGAGTAATCCCTTTGACAACACAATGGAGTGGGAGAATGCCAAGAGTACTGTGATCCATAGTGAAATGCTTGTTACCATTTTGGTACAGTGTATTTTATACATGCCATTTGATATAACGAAAGATAACATGGCATATTGAAGGCTTGCAACCCAAAGAGCCAAAAGCATTTCAGTGAGAATTTGTAGTGAGCTTTCATACATCAAGGAAATACTATATATTTAAAAATGTTTTGTATAATTTATTTTTGAATGCTTCATAAAGTCAGGGCAATCAAAATCTTTCCATGTCCTTGACAACAAGAAAAGCTGGAGCGCTGTCTTGCTAGTTATCAGATATTAGGGCGGCACAGTGGTAGAGCTGCTGTCTTATAGTGTCAAAGACCTGGGTTCAATCCTGACTACAGGTGCCGTGTGTAGAAGTTTGTATGTTCTCCCCGTGACCGTGTTGGTTTTCTCCGGGTGCTCTGGTTTCCTCCCACATTCCAAAGACATACAGGTTTGTAAGTTAATCGGCTTTGGTAAAAATTGTAAATTGACCCTAGTGTGTAGGATGGTGCTAGTGTAAGGGGTTAAACGCTGGTCGGCGCTAACTCAGTGGGCCGAAGGACCTGTTTCCGCACTGTATCTCAAGTCTAAATCAGAGTTTTATTTTATCTGATTTGTGGGTAGGGTTGTTAAGACCTGCCCACGATGCATGCTGCCACTCTGGGTCCTGTCTTTTCAGATAAGTAGCTTGTTTTCCTGCAAGTTGGGGACAGGGATTCATACCTCAGAGAGAACACTAGCAGCCTACAAGTTTCAGTTCTGTATCTTTAGTTGCCGATGTAAAATTGATTGTAATCATGTATAGTCTTTTCACTGACTGGATAGCAGGCAACAAAAAAGCGTTTCACCGTACCTCGGTACAAATGGTAATAAACTATATTCAACTAAATACGGCTTCTTTTTTTTTTAAATTTGTATTTTATTAGAAGTACATTACATTACAACATACATTAGTACTTGTCATTTATATCTTCTTACAATTAATGTACTCCATTTATTTTTTACACTAGAAAAGGAAAAGATTGAAAGAAAGAAGAAAGTGAAGGAAAAAGTGAAAGTGTAGGAAATGTGACAACAAAAAAGGACGAAGACCCTATAAGAGCAAAATTAAAAACAAAAGAAAAAGAGTTAAGAAATAGACCCTAGGAAAGAAAGAAAGAGAGAAAGAGGAAAAAGAGAGAAACAAATATTTTTATGAGCATTACGTAAATGGGACATACCAGCTCTTCAACTATCATCCCCCTTTACCTGACCTCAATTTTTTTTTTAAAGTACTTTTGCACCCTATGTTTGTAATAATTCTATAAATGCAGACAATGTCAGGTGGAAGTGATCTGGTTTACCTGCTAGGAGGAGTCTTATCTCTTCTAGGTGTAATGTTTCAAACATATTTGAAATCCACATATTTATAGTTGGTATTGGAGCCTTCTTCCAAAATTTTAGAATTAGCTTTTTTCCAGTTATTAACCCATAGTCCATTAGTTTCTTTTGAAACACATTTAGATCTGGACCATCTTCCGTTATACCGAAGATAATCCATTCTGCTTTGGGTATCAGTCTTGTTTTAAATAACTTTGTAAAGATTTCAAAAATTTCATTCCAAAATTTTTGAATTTTTGTACAAGAAACGAATGAGTGCGCTATAGTAGCTTCTTGGGATTGACATTTATCACAAATAGATGATACATTTGGGAAAATTTTATGAATTTTAATTTTTGAATAATATAATCTATGTAAAATTTTAAATTGTATTAAAGTGTGTCTTACATTAATCGAGCATTTATGCACGTTTAATAAGTATTCATTCCAACTTTCCTTTGAAATTTTAATAGCTAACTCTTGTTCCCAGTCTCTTCTGATACCCTCCGTAGATGGTATTTGTGCATTTAAGATAATATTATACAAATATGATATTAAGTTTGCTGATTCCGCTTTTATCTGCATTGCCTCATCCAGTACATCTGCTGGGTTATTATGATGATCTTTTGTATATTTTTTCAAATAGTCGCATATTTGAAAGTATTTAAAATATTGATTATTTCCGAGTTTATATTTTATTTGTAATTGTTGAAATGAAAGTAATTTTCCAGTTTCATACAAGTCACCAAGCGTTTTAATTCCTAATACGGCTTTGGGAAGATTTCAGGACAAGCCCAAGTAACACAACATAATACTAAGTAAATAATGTGAAGAAAATTCAATAACATATTCATTTAATAAAGGTACAACATGGAAACTGGCCCTTCGCCTACTGAGTCCACACCGACCATTGATCACCCGTTCACCTTTGTTATCCCACTTTTGCATTCACTATACCAGCTGCCCTCAAAGGGATTTGAGAAAACAAAATCACTGGACCATTTCCTGAAATTATTTGACTTATTAAAGGACTAGAATGGTTAAAAGTGAATGTGAAAAATCCTCCACATTAACTTTGTTTCCCTTTGCAGAGTCACTACTGTTTTCTAGCATTTTCTGTCTTAATTGCAAAAAATTGTCCTGCGTCCCCCAGAATCACCTGAAGGACATCCTAACGGCAGTGATATCCAGGAGAAGATCATACCGTTTACGTGACGGCCATTTTAAATATGCGTTTGGAAGTAGCATCAATCCCCAGCGATATTTAAAGAACAGCATTATTGCGTACAACAACATTATTGAATGGTAAGGAATATGTCAAATGTATATTGACATGCTAATTTGTTGAAGAAAATATTATGGGAAAAAAAAGAAAATTAACATGTATTTGTGAGAGAAATCCCTAAAGGTTCATTGACATTAATTTGTTGAAGAAAATATAAATAAGAAAAACACTTAATATGTACTTGTGAGAGAAATCCATATTTAATTTGTTGAAGAAAATATAGATAGGAAAGTAAAAGGTTTACGTGTATTTGTGAGAGAAAGCCATAAAAGTTCACAAATAATGGTTTTGTCAGCTCAATCTCTGCAGTTATTTTAATCTTGTCATGTAATAATTGTTTTTCCCTCAGTTCATCTGCAATATAAATTGTTGCTGACTCCTCCAGCCAGCTGTGTTGTAGTATAAGGCATAGGTTTGGAATGTATATCTTTCATTCAGTCAATTTGTGTTTTGTTCCCAGCTTCAGAATCAATTAGACTTTGCGGTGACCTTTTTAAATTCAGGGGTTGAAATCGACCTCTGGATTACTTGAGTTCCTCGTTCAGGAAGCCAGTGATTCATCGGATGAGTTGAAAGGCCACTGACAAACATTTTTGGGTTTCTGGCACAGTCCTCAGTTACGCCCCTACCTCCGCTCAGCTTACTCCCCTACTCCCTCCCTTCCACTTCTCAGAAGTAAAGGAAGTTAAACTGGCATGGTATGGGGTGGTACTTAATTTATCCCATGTACCGAGTACAGTGAAATTCATTTTTGTATACAGTTCAGTACGTATCACCATACATAAGCACTTAGATACATGTTAGATAAGCATCTCAGGTAGAGTACAAGTGCGTAGCAGTAGTACACTGAGACAGTACACAGAGTCGCCAGTTTGGCCCCATTTTCAAGTCCCAGTTGTTGTAAGTGCAGGGATCTTGACCTGACCATGAAGCTCTGTTGTCCAGGCGGCGTTGCAGGGTCGGCCTGGCCAAGCGTAGCCGTTGCTGCTGTAGGCCGTGTGTGGTCCACATGCTTATTATATGTGCTTTCTGAAGCTGTAGGTGAATTATACACGTTGCCACATATTGTACTGCTGTAACGCTTCACTCAACTCTCTTTCCCTTCTCAGAACCAAAGGAATTTAAACTACAGATCATTATATGTGCTTGCTGAAACTCCAGGTGAATTATACACTTTGCTACATATTGTGTTGCTTCACTGTACTTACTTTTCCATCTTCAGCTCTGGTCTCATGGAATGACAGAGCTGTCTTTTGAGAAAAGATTTCGTGAATTGGACTTATTTTCGCTCTAGTTTAAATGAGTGAGAGGTTTAGTTTAGTTTAAAGATACAGTGTGGAAGCAGACCCTTCATCCCATGGAGTCCGCACAGACCAATAATCACCCATCCACCAATCCTAAGTTATCCCAGTTTCGCATCCTACACACGGTAATATTGGGCATTTTGGGTGCCTGACAAAATGGAGGATTTCTGCTTTTGTAAAGCCTGCTTGACATCTTATGCAAAAGCTGCAAAGACCATGAGGATCACGGCTCCAGAGTGTCTGTGGCCTGGGACGAGGTTGAATAAAGGTTGATGTCCACATGGCCTTTAATTGTTAACTAGACTAAGTGGGACCTGTTGGGTCCCATGTTCACACAGGAGGGCTGGTCCCCAACGCAATATTCCACCTCTCCACCAATTCCAATATTGGTGGTCAGTGGGGGGAGGGGGCTTTCTGGAGCGCTAGTATGGGTGTTGTGGGCCGAAGAGACTGGTTCAAGAGGGCTAGTATGGACGTTGTGGCCGAATGGATTCTTGGGCTGGCAGCTCAGTCACTCAGGCCTGGTGGGCTGGCATCTCAGTCACTCAGGCCTGGTGGGCTGGCAGCTCAGTCACTCAGGCCTGGTGGGCTGGCAGTTCAGAAACTACCAGAAATTCTGCCCAAAAACAGGTGAGAGACTCTGTGAGAGACCTACCTCATTGGCAGGGCCGGATTACGTATCAGCTTCACAAGCTTAAGCCTAGGGCCTCGAGATCTAGGGGGTCCTCGGCAGGGCCGGATTTACCTATAGGCTGAAGCCTAGGGCCTCTAAATCTAAGGGGCCTCCGGCCAAGGTGTTTTTCCAAGAGTAAAAAAAATCCAAGAAAAAAAAGATTGGAGCGCTATCAGCGTTTCCACTTTGACGGAAATTACCGGAAATTTCTGGTTCCGGCCCGCTGGACGTTTTAGGGGGAAAAATTGCGACCATCTGTGCCTGCGCAGTTGGGAGAAGCCGGTGACGCAGCAGCAACGCAAAATGACGCTGTCTCTCCGCGCGTGCGCAGTGGGCCCGGGCAGGTTCAGATCTCCATTTGCACTCCATACAATCACCTCGATGCCTCGTATCTACCAAAGATCCTAGGTGTCGTCCTCCAGGTAAGTAGCGGAATATTGCGTTGCGGGAGTGCCCGTTCCTCTGAGCCGGGGGGGGGGGGGGGGGGCTGCAGTGTCTGCGGCGCGGAGTCGGAGCTCGCTGCATGGGAGGGAGAGAGAGGGGGCGATGTGAGAGGGAGAGGGGGGAGAGAGAGCGAGGGGGGAGGGGAGAGAGTGGAGGGAGAGGGAGGGAGAGGGAGGGAGAGGGAGGGAGAGGGAGGGAGAGGGAGGGAGAGGGAGGGAGAGGGAGGGAGAGGAGGGAGAGGGAGGGAGAGGGAGGGAGAGGGAGGGAGAGGGAGAGGGAGAGGAGGGGGAGGAAAGGGGGAGAGGGAAAGGGTGAGATTGCAAAATTAATGTAGGTTTTAGAGTAATTATATTTTCTCCTCCATGTGAATATCAAACAATTGGAACTGCTTTCTTTTCCTTGATAACATACTGAAAAATATGAATTCCATAGTTTGTAACTTTCATTTGCATCATAATTTTAATGTGCACACACTGACACATTTGAACAGTAACAGGCAATCAAATCAACACACAAAACATTTTCTTAAAAATGGTTTTATTTTATTTTACATAACATTTTACAGTACAACTTGATTATTAAAACAAGGACAGCTTCAATTCTTGATTTGAAAAATGTATACAACAATGACCCCAATCATCCATTCCAACCACTCATTACTCTTGACTCAAGCAAAATTATTTCTGAAAATATTGGTGATAATTACGTGCAAAAAATGCTCCAAAATAAGGCTCAGATGGACCAGAGAGCATCTAAAACCCCAGGGCTTCTAGGGCGCTTAAGCGAGCCCTGGACCCGGGCCGCAGGGTCTTTGAGCTTCACGCTTGTGATATGTGCTGCGTGCACTTATTTCACATAAAACGTTTGTATCGTGCCATGTAATCCCCCCCCTTTTTGAAAAGCTTTGTACGGGCCTGGTGTATAATATTTTTGACACTGTCATAGGCATTTCTTACATACATTGTCATAACGCACTGCAGTCTCTAAACAACACTTCAGTAATTTTCCTTGCCCTACATTTCAGAATAATAGTGTTTTAAGCCAATAACTCAACACTAGCACTGGCAATAAATAAAAAGCGCAGCTTTCCAGCCCTTATCTCATTGGCCACGCTCGGCTGCACATCGGTGTCAATATGGTGGACTCTTCCAACTTCCTCTCGTCGTGGGGGTGGGGATTGGGAGGGGCCTCAAGTGGAATCGCCTAGCGCCTCTCTTCGTCTAAATCCGGCCCTGCTCATTGGTAACCCTTGATGGGACTTTGCTGGCTTTATCTTCCACTAAACGTAATTCCCTTACCATGTATCTATACACTGTTCCCTTACTATTCACAATGGCAGGCAGTGACTAGTGGGGTATCGCAAGGCTCAGTGCTGGGACACCAGCTATTTACAATTTATATAATGAACTAGATGAGGGAATTGAAGGCAACATCTCCAAGTTTGTGGATGACACTAAGCTGGGGGGCAGTGTTAGCTGTGAGGAGGATGCTAGGAGACTGCAAGGGTGACTTGGAATAGGCTGGGTGAGTGGGGCAAATGTTTGGGCAGATGCAGTATAATGTGGGATAAATGTGGAGGTTATCCACTTTGGTGGCAAAAAAACCTGTTACTGTTCAATTATCTAAATGGTGGCCGATTAGGAAAAGGGGAGATGCAGCGAGACCTGGGTGTCATGGTACACCAGTCATTGAAAGTAGGCATGCAGGTGCAGCAGGCAGTGAAGAAAGCGAATGGTATGTTAGCTTTCATAGCAAAAGGATTTGAGTATAGGAGCAGGGAGGTTCTACTGCAGTTGTACAGGGTCTTGGTGAGACCACACCTGGAGTATTGCGTACAGTTTTGGTCTCCAAATCTGAGGAAGGACATTATTGCCATAGAGGGATTGCAGAGAAGGTTCACCAGACTGATTCCTGGGATGTCAGGACTTTCATATGAAGAAAGAGTGGATAGACTCGGCTTATACTCGCTAGAATTTAGGAGATTGAGAGGGGATCTTATAGAAACTTACAAAATTCTTATGGGGTTGGACATGCTAGATGCTGGAAGATTGTTCCCGATGTTGGGAAGTCCAGGACAAGGGGTCACAGCTTAAGGATAAGGGGGAAATCCTTTAAGACCGAGATGAGAAAAACATTTTTCACACAGAGAGTGGTGAATCTCTGGAACTCTCTGCCACAGAGGGTAGTTGAGGCCAGTTCATTGGCTATATTTAAAAGGGAGTTAGATGTGGCCCTTGTGGCTAAAGGATCAGGGGGTATGGAGAGAAGGCAGGTACGGGATACTGAGTTGGATGATCAGCCATGATCATATTGAATGGCGGTGCAGGCTTGAAGGGCCGAATAGCCTACTCCTGCACCTATTTTCTATGTATCTATGTAAATGGCTCGATTGTAATCATGTATTGTCTTTCTGCTAACTGTTTTTAGCACACGACAAAAAGCTTATCTCTGTGCACGTGATAATAAACTGAACTGAACTGTGTAAGATCGCAGGTTTGTAAACCATCATAATCAGAAGTGACCTCATAATGTGCCTGGCCGGTGACCTCACAGTGAACTGCATCCGTAACCATGAGAGACAGGCTCCATTTCATCTGTCAACTTGGCAAACTGGCTCCATTTCATCTGTCAACTTGGCAAACTGGCTCCATTTCATCTGTGAACTTGGAGTGGGTACGCAATACCCCTATTGCCAGGCATAGAAACAGCCGGCAGCTACTAGAGGTGGAAACTCTAACCTTCACGGAGTGGATCAATAACCCAAGCAAGGAGTTTCGAGAATGCCGGAGACAAAGGACAGCGCCACGCTGACTTACAAGAGGAGATCTAAGTTAGATCTGAATCTGTTAATAGACCAAGATAAAAGGTGGAGTGACTCGGCGGGTCTTATTATTAAACTGTGACCCCTGGTTCTGGACTCCCCCTACATCGGGTCATAGGGACGTAGGGGTCTTCTGCCACCTCTGAGCTTTTCTTTATGGGAGAGAATCCAATCCATCCAGTGACAACCCTGTCTCCAACATTCCCCCACCTTCTCCCATCTCCCCCCCCCCCCCCCCCTCCCCCCCAGCCCCTACCTAGCCTTCTACTCTCTCTGGACCTTTTTATATCCACTGTGGGTGCAACAACTGTCTTGGCTTCTCTACGCCACTGACCCACTAAAACCGGAAGGGTCCCGACCTGAAACGACAAATGTCAAGGAGCATCTCTGGAGAACATGGATCGGTGACATTTCACAAAGTGCTGGAGTAACTCAGCAGGTCAGGCAGCATCTCTGTTGAACTTGGATAGGTGATGTTTCACAGGACAATGAAGCTAGTTGGAGAACTAGGGTGGGGGAGGGATGGAGAGAGAGGGAAAGTAAGGGTTACTTGAAGTTGGAGAAATCAATATTCATATCGCTGAGTTGTAATCTACCTGGCCCGCTGAGTTTCTCCAGCATTTTGTGTCTATCTTCAGTGTAAACCAGTATCTGCTGTTCCTGCACATTTTGTCTTGCCCACATTGACCAAGATGCTCCATCTACACCAGTCCCACTTGCTCCATATCTATCCATACCTATCCTATCCATGTCAAGAGTGTTTTTTTTGTCATGCTAGACTAAGTGGAACCCGTTTGGTCCCAGTCACACGGGAGGCCTGGTCCCCCAAGGCAATATTCCACCACTCACCTATCCCCCCCAACGCAACGGCGGGAGCGTTCTGTAGCCAGCGGACAGGGACGGCCTCAGGCGGGGAGCGTCCTGCAGCCAGGGAGGGTGACGGCTTCAGGCGGGGGTATGTGTGGGGGGAGGGGAAATGTGTGTGGGGGGAGAGAGGGTTGAGAGGGGGGTGGGCGTGGGAGAGGGGGTTGGGAGGGGGGGTGGGTAGTTGTAGGATGTGGGTCGGGGGTCGGGGGGATGATGGGGTAAGGGAGGGGGTGTATGTGGGAGGGGGTGCTGTGGGCCCCCGCTTGCAGAACACAGCCCCCGCTCGCAGAACTTAGCCCCCGCTCGCAGAACACAGCCCCCGCTCGCAGAACACAGCCGCGCTCGCAGAACACAGCCGCGCTCGCAGAACACAGCCGCGCTCGCAGAACACAGCCGCGCTCGCAGAACACAGCCGCGCTCGCAGAACACAGCCGTGCTCGCAGAACACAGCCGCGCTCGCAGAACACAGCCGCGCTCGCAGAACTCAGCCCCCGCTCGCAGAACTCAGCCCCCGCTCGCAGAACTCAGCCCCCGCTCGCAGAACAGAACACAGCCCCCACTCGTAGAACACAGCCCCCGCTCGCAGAACACAGACCCTGCTCGCAGAACACAGCCCCCGCTCACAGAACAGAACAAAGCCCCTGCTCGTAGAACAGAACACAGCCCCCACTCGCTGAACTCAGCCCCCGCTTGCAGAACAGAACACAGCCCCCGCTCGCAGAACACAGACCCCCGCTGGCACTTTGCTCTCTATGCTCATTCAGCTTTATTCTTGCGGCCGGTGATTGATAGCTGCTGCCGGAAGGGGGGTCGCCGTCCTGGCGAATAACAAACCAATAACTTTCCTAATATTTCACCGATCGGAACAAAACGTATTTGACGCAGCAGAGCAGAATGGTGAGTAAGCTGATATGGGGATCGTTTTTTGCGCAAGTTTAATTACAACGCAGACCGGAAGTGGTCAAGATGAGAGATTTAGTAGTAGTATAGATAGATGTCCCAAAATGGACAATTCTGACTTACGATGCGATAGAACTTTATCTATCCCACGAGGGAAATTGATCTGCCAACAGTGATAAAACACAAGATAAAGGCGGTCATGGTGGCACAGCGGTAGAGTTGCTGCTTTGCAGCGAATGCAGCGCCTGAGACCCGGGTCCGATTACGGGTGCTGTCTGTACGGAGTTTGTATGTTCTCCCCGTTACCTGTGTCGATTTTCTCCGAGAACTTTGGTTTCCTCCCACACTCCAAAGATGTACAGGTTTGTCGGTTAATTGGCTTCGGTAACATTGTAATTGTCCCTAGTGTGTGGAGTAATGCTAGCGTACGGGATGATCGCTGGTTAGTGTTAATGTGCGGAATCGCTGGTCGGCGCGGACCCGGTGGGCCGAAGGGACTGTTTCCGTGCTTTATCTCTAAACTAAACTAAACTGGTTAATTATGGTAGTGCTTTAGGAATGTTGGATACAGAACAGCGTACAGCCGAGTCTTAAACAATGCCTCTGGAGAATAATCTATTCCGTTTTGGACTAATCATGCTTTTTTTGTTGATGGTGTGAGAAAAAGTAAATCTTTGAGGCTGGGCAAATATCCATGGGTCAGGCAAACTAGTTTAAATTGGACAAATTGCATCTTCACTTCAAATGAAATAAATTGGCTTGTTTAACCGTTGCTTAATCTTCCACATGAACTCGTTTACAGCATCTGCAGACTTTTAATTACAAATTCTTTTAAAATAGGGTTCGACTTTGTCAAAGCTTCACGTAAACCCAACATTTTGCATCTTTGAACAATGAATTGGAGACTTAAAAATCTCTGTCGAATTGGTTATCAAAATTACCAAGTGCTCCCGGAATGTCACCAGCTCTTGGGAACATTTTCATTATAATTCTTAACTTTTCCTTTTAATTTTAAATATCCTTGGCAGACTCTGTGGGCTGAAGGGCCTGTTTCTGCACTGCATCTCTAAAACTAAAACTAAACTCACACATGGGCCAGAGATGGGAACTGAATATTCAAGGGTATACCTCGTATCGAAAAGACAGACAGTGGGCAGAGGGGGTGGGGTAGCTCTGTTGGTGAGGAATGAATTTCAGTCGCTTGCAAGGGGTGACATTGAAACAGGAGATGTGGAGTCCGTATGGATAGAACTGAGTTACTCCAGCACAGAGTGCTGGAGTAACTCAGTGGGTCAGGCAGCATCTCTGGAGAACATGGAAAGGTGACTGGAGGGGGACCGACGTTCTGACAGGCAGGTTTGCTAGTGCTACACGTGTGGATTTACACTAAATATTGGGGGGAGGGATTGACAAATTGGGAGTATAAAGATGGAGTTAAAGGGGAAGTGAGTACAGGAAAAGTTACAAAAGACTTCTGAATTAATGGGAAGGAAAGTTTGAGAAGGGATAAAAGAGTAAGATCAGGGCCATTTGTGAACGGTGCGAGGGGGACGTGAATACGGATGTCAAAGTGCTGTATATGAACGCGCAAAGTATAAGAAATAAAGTGGACGAGCTTGAGGCTCAGTTAGAAATTGGCAAGTATGATGTTGTGGGAATTACAGAGACATGGCTGCAAGAGGACCAGGGCTGGGAACTGAATATTCAAGGGTATACCTCCTATCGAAAAGACAGACAGGTGGGCAGAGGGGGTGGGGTAGCTCTGTTGGTGAGGAATGAATTTCAGTCGCTTGAAAGGGGTGACATTGAAACGGGAGGTGGAGTCAGTATGGATAGAACTAAGGAATAGTAAGGGTAAAAAGACCCTAATGGGACTTAACTACAGGCCCCCAAACAGTAGCCTGGATCTAGGGTGCAAGTTGAATCAGGAGTTAAAATTGCCATGTAGTAAAGGTAATGCTATGGTTGTTAAGGGAGATTTCAACATGTAGAATGACTGGGAAAATCAGGTTGGTACCGGACTCCAGAAGGAGTTTGTGGAGTGCCTCCTTGATAGATTCTTACAGCAGCTTGTATTGGAGCCTACCAGGGAGAAGGCAATTTTGGATTTAGTGTTATATAATGAACCGGATTTGATAAAGGAATTTGAGGTTAAGGAGCCATTAGGAGGTAGTGACCATAATATGGTCAAGTTTAATCTACAATTGGAGAGGGAGAAGGGTAAATTGGAGGTGTCAGTGTTACGGTTGAATAAAGGGGACTATGGAGCCATGAGGGAGGAGCTGGCCAAAGTTGACCGGAAAGATACCCTAGCAGGGATGACAGTGGAACAACAATGGCAGGTATTTCTGGGAATAATACAGAAGGTGCAGGATCACTTAATTCCAAAGAGGAAGAAAGATTCCAAGGGGAGTAAGGGGCGACCATGGCTGACAAGGGACATCAGGGACAGTTTAAAAATAAAAGAGAAGTACTACGTAGCAAAGATGAGCAGGGAGCAAGAGGATTGGTTAATGTTTAAGGAGCAACAGAAGATAACTAAGAAGGCAATACGGGGAGAAAAGATGAGGTACAAAGATAAGCTAGCCAAGAATATAAAGGCGGATAGTAAAAGCTTCCTTAGGTATCTGAAGAGGAAAAAAATAGTTAAGACCAAAGTTGGATCCTTGAAGACTGAAAAAGATGAATTTACTATGGGGAACAAGGAAATGGCAGATGAGTTGAATGGGTACTTTGGATCTGTCTTCACTAAGGAGGACACAAACAATCTTCCTGATGTACTAGTGGCCAGAGGATCTGGGGTGACAGAGGAACTGAAGGAAATCCACATTAGGCAGGAAATGGTGTTGGATAGACTGATGGGACTGAAGGCTGATAAATCCCCAGGGCCTGATGGTCTGCATCCCAGGGCACTTAAGGAAGTGGCTTTAGAAATCATGGACCAATTGGTGATAATTTTCCAATGTTCTGTAGACTCAGGATCAGTTTTTGTTGATTGGAGGGTAGCTAATGTTCTCCGACTTTTTAAGAAAGGCGGGAGAGAGAAAACAGGGAATTATAGACCAGTTAAGGGCCTGTCCCACTTTCACGACGTAATTCACGACCTCTGCCGAGTTTGCCCTTGACTCGTACTCGCAGCATGGTCGTCACAAGGTCGTAGGTAGGTCGTAGCAGGCCGTGATGCATGTCGTAGGTACTGGTGGCGTCAAGTAGGTCGGGGCTATTTTCTAGCATGATGAAAAATGTCCACGAGTAAAATAGGTCGTGAATAAAGTCGTGAAAGTGGGACAAGCCCTTTAACCTGACATCGGTGGTGGGGAAGATGCTGGAGTCAATTATAAAATATGAAATAGCGGCATTTGGATAGCAGTAACTGGATCGGTCCGAGTCAGTATGGATTTACGAAGGGGAAATCATGCTTGACTAATCTTCTGGAATTTTTTCAGGATGTAACTAGGAAAATGGACAAAGGAGAGCCAGTGAATGTAGTGTACCTGGACTTTCAGAAAGCATTTGATAAGGTCCCACATAGATTAGTGGGCAAAATGGGGGCACATGGTATTGGGGGTAGAGTGCTGACATGGATAGAAAATTGGTTGGCAGACAGGAAACAAAGAGTAGGGATTAACGGGTCCCTTTCAGAATGGCAGGCAGTGACTAGTGGGGGACCACAAGGCTCGGTGCTGGGACTGCAGCAATTTACAAAACACATTAATGATTTAGATGAAGGGATTCAAAGTAACATGAGCAAATTTGCAGATGACACAAAGTTGGGTGACAGTGTGAAACTGTGAGGAAGATGCTATGAGAATGCAGGGTGACTTGGACAGGTTTGGGTGTGTGGGCAGATGCACGGCACATGCAGCTTAATGTGGATAAATGTGTGGTTATCCACTTTGGTAGCAAAAACAGGAAGGCAGATTATTATAGACTAAATGGTGTCAAGTTGGGAAAAGGGGAAGTACAACGGGATCGGGGGTCCTTCTTCATCGGTCAATGAAAGTAAGCATGCAGGTACAGCAGGCAGTGAAGAAAGCGAATGGCATGTTGGCCATAACAAGAGTTGAGTATAGGAGCAAACAGGTCCTTCTGCAGTTGTATAGGGCCCTAGTGAGACCACACCTGGAGTATTGTGTGCAGTTTTGGTCCCCTAATTTGAGGAAGGACTTTCTGGCTTTAGTGGGAGTGCAGCGTAGGTTTACAAGTTTAATTCCCGGGAAGGCGGGACTGTCATATGCTGAGAGAATGGAGCGGCTGGGCTTGTATACTCTGGAGTTAAGGATGAGAGGGAATCTTATTGAAACATATAAGATTATTAAGGGTTTGGACATGCAAGAGGCAGGAAACATGTTCCCGATGTTGGGGGAGTCCAGAATCAGGGGCCACAGTTTAAGAATAAGGGGTAAACATTTAGAACGGAGATGAGGAAACACTTCTTCACACAGAGAGTTGAGAGTCTGTGGAATTCTCTGCCTTAGAGGGCAGTGGAGGCCGGTTCTCTGGATACGTTCAAGAGACTGCTAGATAGGGCTCTTAAAGATAGTGGAGCCAGGGGATATGCAGGGAAGGGAGGAACGGTACCCGGACATGGCGTTGAAGGACGAGAAGCCGAAGCAAAAAGTGAAAGCCAAATAACCAAACCGAAACGAAGCCGAAACGCCAACTAACCAAAAGGGTGGGACGCCTAAAAGCAAACTAACCGAACGGACATGACGCCGCCGGGGGGGGGGGGGGGGGGGCGGGACGGGACTGTACAACTTGGAGCTCGGGATCAGAGTGCCCAGTCACCTATAGCTTGTGTGGGAAAATGACCCCCACCCTCCCATCTCCATCGGCCAATGATGTGATGGACGTGGGGGTCTGGACCAATCGCTGACATGTCCCGCCCCCACCCGGCCGTTATTTGACTTTTCGCAGAGCGGCCATTTGGTAAGTTGCCTTGTAGGCGACGCAGCCTTTCGGTCAGTTGGCGTTTTGGCAGGGCGACCTTTCGGTGAGTTTGCTTTTAGGCGTCCAGCCCTTTTGGTGAATTTGCTTTTAGGCGTCCCACCCTTTTGGTGAGTTTGCTTTTAGGCGTCCAGCCCTTTTGGTGAGTTTGCTTTTAGGCGTCCCACCCTTTTGGTGAGTTTGCTTTTAGGCGTCCCATCCTTTCGGGTAGTTGGCGTTTCGGCTTCATACGCATTTGGTTATTTGGTGTTTCGGCTTTGTTTCCGTTCGGTCATTTGGATTCCACTTTTTTGCTTCGGCTTCTCATCCTTCGACGCCACGTCCACACATGGGCAGTAATGGGGTAGTGATAGGGGATGATCAGCCATGATCACATTGAATGGCAGTGCTGGCTCGAAGGGCCAAAAGACCTACTCCTGCACCTATTGTCTATTGTCTATTGGCTCATCCCTGGATTGTTACTGGGTTCTCTTCCTGGGAGCTCTTTGTAACCCGAACGGTTTGCAAATGGGAAATGTAGGTACGGGCCGATTTCCCACTTGGCAAAAGATGCCTTGAGTCCCATAGCAACCGCCAAATCCATCCGCTGGACTCCCAAACACTCTATTGGATGGATGGGCTGTACATAAAGAGGGTGACTGTGCAGTAGGTAGGATCTGCATCTAAATGTAGAGCAGACAAAATGTAAAGGAAGGAACTGCAGATGCTGATTTACACCAAAGATAAACACAAAATGCTGGAGTAACTTAAGGGCCTGTCCCACTTTCCCGAGTTATTCACGAATTCTCCTGAATTATTCACAATTTATCCCGAGTTTTCAAACTCTCAGAATGTTCGTAATGAGTCCGTAGGAGGCCGTAGGAGTCTGTGTATATATCGTAGAGGCTCGTTATGCCAGCCGTAGGTACTCGGGGCTATTTTTTTACTCGTGGACATTTTTCATCATGCTAAAAAAAGTCCCGACTTGCCTGATGCCCCGATGTTGGGGCGATCCAAGCTCCAGTGGCTTGGAGTTCCCGATGTCTGTCTCTCACCAGAGACCGCGGGCTCCGCGATGTTAAGCCCCACAGGCTGCTGTGGTGGAGCCGCCCTGTAATGAGCCATGTAATGAGAAATAAATACCTCCCGGCCAAATAATCTTTGGTGCAAGCATTGAATTTGGCAGAATAACTTCATTAATTTGTCCAACTTGTGTTTGTTTGCCACTCTGTAGCAACAACGTGCCGATACAAGTCGCACATCATCAATTCCCAGGAAGAGCATGGTAAAGCGGCTCAGTCGGTGAGTAGAATAAAATAGCACTGCATCTGGTTAACCCAGAGAGCACGGTCCCTCATTGATGTGTGGGAAGGAGCAGAACTGCAGATGCTGGTTTAAACTGAAGATAGACACAAAAAGCTGGAATAACTCAGTGGGTCAGGCAGCATCTGTGGAGAAAAGGAATGGGTGATGTTTAAGATTGAGACCGTTCTTCAGACTGAGAGTCAGGGATGAGGGAAACGAGTGATATGGAAGACATTTGAAAGCAGACGATGTTCAAGGTATAGTAGATTGGTTCATTCGAAGGTAGACAGAAAATGCTGGAGTAACTCAGCGGGACAGGCAGCATCTCTGGAGAGAAGGAATGGGTGACATTTTGGGTCGAGACCCTTCTGTAGACTAGAATGGTTCATTGGTCAAATATATCACTCCTCTTATCTCTCCAAAACCAGAGGCACTGCAATTTTACTTCGGAGTCTCGTGAGTGACTACGTGAAGACCCTGCCAGCCCACATGCGCATCATATCGTCTAATGCATTGCGCAACGACGGCTGGTGGGAGCGCTGCTCCACTAGCGGTCAAACCTAAAGGTAAGTTTTAACTTTTTCCAGGTCTGTTTTCTCCTTGCAGGAAGCTCTTTACAGAGTTCCAGCTGGAGACGTTCCGGGGTCGAAATCCCGGCTTCACCCGGCTCCATTCTACAGGGACCACGGGGGGGGGGGGGGGGGGGAGGCGGAATCCCGGCTGCGAAAACTGCGGGGATCCGGCTCGGGGGAAGCCCGACCACAGACATCGCGGGGAAGCCCTTCTACTGGGACCACGGGTAACCCGCTACGGAGACCGCGGAATGCGGGTAGCGGGTGGTGGTCGAATTCGCCTTTTCGTGTCGCTGGCGGTGGAGCCAGCGGCTTCAGACTGGTGCCGGTAGCACCCAGGCAAACCCGCTTGGAGGGTAAGCCACTACATTATCTACAGAGATGCCGGCTACGGACCACGGGAGAGCGGATAGCCGGTGGCTGTCGGGTTCGCACGGTGGAGCAGGACTCAAGGTCAGCGACTTCGACTTGGGCAGCTCAAAGGTAGGCAACCAAACAAAGTCGTAGAGGCCCGGGCTGGACGAGCCTGGCCAGGAGGGTTCCCCTCTGACATTCTAGGGTAGGTCCTCGGACATCTTACCCAGCCTGATATGGTCCACTAAAAGAGGGCCATATCAGCACAAGGTCCACGGAGGTTTACGGCAGCACCTGTGTACAGGGCTGCTCACAGATCTCCCTCTCGGTAGAGAGGCATGCATGAGTCAGTGTGTGACTGACCCCAACCCCGGAGGAATGTCCATGGCACTTGCTGCCATTCATGAGCGTCACTAACGGCATAAACACCCCTATGCCTCCATGGCAGTAGTAGTTATAGTGTATTATTTCAAGTATATGGCCATACAGGGTAGGCACCATTATGCTGATACCCTCTGATTGATTGATTGATTGATTGATTGATTGATTTTTACTTTATTAATCCCCTTATTCAGGGGAAATTCAGATGTCCTTGCAGCACACTAATAAAAATACAACATAGCATTAAAGAAGTTTAACATTAAAACATAAAAACATCCCCCCACAATGGTTCCCACTGTGGGGGAAGGCACAAAGTCATAATTGTTTCAGTTCTACACATAGTGGTGTCATGGTACTTCCGCTCATTATAGGGACTGTGGAAGATTCTTCCCCGAGACGCAGAGTTTAGTCATATCAATAAAGTAATCAAATCTTTGATTTAACTGGGTGGGCGTCTTCGTTTATGTAAACGTCTTTGCCCATGACAAATATCTGGCAGGTTTTTCCAGCATTTCTCCCACTAGGTCTGGCATACGGGGCACTCCAGTCCTTCCCTGTAGACTGCATTGGCATCAGAAAGGAGCAACTAGTCCTGGCGGCTGCTGAAGGAAGCAACCTGACAAACCCCAACTCAGAGTGAGTGCCAAGTCTTGGGCATCTATGTCAGACAAGATTGCGACTCGTCGCAGTCAAGAACGCTCCATCCTAAGGCATGTCAGGCAGCAGCTCCTGGTTCAGGGTTGCAAATTTCCTCCCACTCAAAGGAACGGAGTGGTAGAGGGTACTACAGAAGTGCACATGTGCCTGAAGCGACATCTGTTTCAGGGTTGCAATTCCTCCCACTCGATCGAATGTAGTGATGGAGATGGTGCTAAAATACATGCACACATGCCTGAGGCAGCTCCTGGGTCAGGTTGCATAAGTCCTCCCATTCGGATGTAGGAAGGATGAAGCTGGTTGAGGCAGCTCCTGGTTCAGGTTGCATAAGTCCTCCCATTCGGAGGTATGAAGGATGAAGATGGAGCCATATGATGCCTCCTGTCACGGATACAAGTTGGTAATATTTACACTTGTTTTTTGTACAGATAACAATGATAACATGAGATAAGTTTATACTGCACAGAATACAAGCAAGAGAGGCTCGCAATTATGGCAGATGTGGCCTGTTCATTGTCAACAGGTTCAACTCGCATGTACAGTATAGACATTTCTGAATAGGAAACTTCATGGCTGTTTAACTTCCATGGGATCAGTTTCCATTCACAGGGCACCGGAGATATTTGAAATTTAGCTGGATGGGGCAATGATACAGTTAGAAGCGTTGCAAAATGGACTAATTCAGCTCCCAGGTTATTTACCAAATTACTAAAACCAGTGCTTCAACTGCTCAGAGCAAAAAAAACAATTGTTATGGCCTAACGGGATGACATTCTAAACGCTGTATTTTGCTAAATTAGCTGTATCAGCCACCAAACTATATTTGAGAAATTGGGTTTCTCACCCATCCAGTTACATTTAAGTTGTACCAACTGAAATGATTTATTATTGGGATCTACCTTTAACTCTATTAATTTGTCTGGGACTCTGCCCTGAGCCATGATATTGGAATTAATTGAAGCCTGTAACAACCTTGTTGTTGTTATCAAGCAGCCTTCTATTCATCAATTATAATTGGCAATATATTGGCTTTCAGCTGTGCTATTTGGCCTTTGCATTATCAGTATACACATGCAAAGGAGCAAGCTCTCAAGTACCACGTAGGTCATTGTTACCAGACCTATGCTATTCCAGCTGAAACTATCAAAGTCACCATGGTGGACAAACAGTATTGAGCATTGCTCCACTAACTTTTCAGCAGTAAAACTTCAGTTAATTACAAACTGATGCAATTGCTCAAAGATGGAAAATTACTAATACCATCTCTAATTACGGAGGCGGATGGGATTGCATGAGTTGCCAATTCTTCAGTTATAAGGTATCAACTACCTATAGACACTAGGTGCATTCTATGGGTTAAAGGTTTGTGCGGTTATGCATGATCTGCATGCTCAAGTCCAAGTTGATGCACTTTGGTGGTGGTATGTTAATCACATGGGTGCAACCAAGTTAAAGTATCCGGTGATAGTTTACCTACCCTCATTTAGCACTGGTGTATCATTATGTAAAATCAATGATAACACAGAATGGATGTTGGATCACAAAGTATTTAATGACATTGTGGCTCGATGGAACTAAAAGATCCAGATATTTGCATCCAGGCTCAATCACCAGTTTCAAAAAATATGTGGCATATCAGTGGCGATGGACGCATTCTCGCTACACTGGGGAGGAATGTTCTTTTATGTCTCCTTCCATTTTGCTTCATCAGATGGGTCTTGCAAAAAATTCAGCAAGTTCCCGCTTCAGGCTTCTTCGTAGTGCCTGACTGGCACTTACAGCCATGGTTCCCGCTGATGTGGGGAATGATCATAGAACCTTATATGGTTATTTCTAGACACAAAGATTCGCTGGTTTAGCCATGACTTGGGAAACCATCCTCTGCATGATAAAATCAATTAATTGACTTGCAGACTCTGAGAAGACCGTTCCTGTGGCTCGGGTTGTTAAACCAAACCATGGACATGCTCACTGCAGATTGTAGGGATAACACCAAATAAGCTGTATTTTCCTCATAAGGAGATGGGAAGTAGTAGTTTTATGTTAATATTACATATGTTTAGGCACGGATGACTGACGTCTTGAAGTTCAGGTTATATGGGTTTTGACAAATATTAAGTTAAAGTGCCATTTATTGTGCCGAACATGCCTTCTCATCATATTGGCTGCGGGGAGCAGAATCCACTCTGTCGGGTCTCGCTCTCTGATATCTAAATTATGAAGGGTATCTTCAAACGCAAAACCTCCCAGGCCCAGGTACGCAGAAATATGGGATGTTAACATTGTGCAAACGCCGCTTCGCCGGTGGGATCCAGCTACATCCCTGTCCTTGGTCAAACTCACTTACAAAGTGGTTATGCTCATGGTGCTGAGTCCAGCGCAACGGGTCCAGTCATTGCATAAGCTAGGGACTGGACAGAATGATTATATCTGCAAGCAAAATAACATTTTATGGTTATGTCTTAGTCAAGCAGAATAGACCAGGGGTATCAGGTCTTAAACTATACTTGTTGGCATATCCCTTGGACCTTCGGTTGTTTGTGGTCACACATCTACACCAGTATGTTAAGGTCACTAAGAGCTTAAAGACTCTGAACTAGCAATATTTGTTAGGTACATAACGCCTCATAAGTAGGTATCACTACAGACCATCTCCAGGTGGTTAATGGGTTCTGGCTTATACAGGAGTGAACACTGACATTTTTAAGTCTCACTCCACCAGGGCTGCAACAACATCAGCAGCAGGGTTATGGACGTTTCGCGGGACTACATCCTAGCGGCTGCAGGATGGTCAAACGAACGATCTTCCAAACATTTTAGAACTAACCCATTGCCAGGCCTGGGGTATTTGCCAACTCTATGTGCGGTTCTGTTTATAGTTTCCTCCCGGTTGAGGGAGGTTACTATTATCATTAATTGTTCATTAAAAGCATCAACATGTCTATATCTATGTCATGTCTGAATGCATTATTAATGTTCACTCATCATTGGTCAACTGATGCAGTGTGTGACGCATGGACTCGTTTCCACGGCATGAAATCACAGAGCTTTGAAATCTTCACGTAGTCACTCGCGTAACTCCGAAGTAAAATAGTAAGATTAAACGAGAACTTACCAGTTTGAAGTTTGATCTTTATTTTATGAGGAGTTACGTTGAGGGATTACGTGCCCTCCACTACCAACCCTCAATCATAAAGGTCAGCTGGTATGCTAGTTCTCTTATCTTACTATGTTTAGTTCAACTACTGTTATCTTTGATTTCACACCGCTGCTTTGAAGATTGATGCGCTTGCACGTAATCCCTCAACGTAACTCCTCATAAAATAAAGATCAAACTTCAAACTGGTAAGTTCTCGTTTAATCTTACTATTATAATCCATAAGGGCATACCATTTAAACATAAAAACACCATAGCGGACAAAGATGGTAGGTACGTCATAGTTTCTGGGGAGATATACTCTACCCCATTCACTGTGGTAAATATCTATGCTCCTAACTTTGACAACCCACAATTTTTAAATAAAATTTTGAATATAATTTCAGACTCCACCCAGCAAAACCTGATAATTGGGGGAGATTTCAATTGTGTTCTGGATCAATACTTTGATAAATCTTCACAACAAAAGAGATATAATACAAAATCAAAATCCAGCGAACTCTTAAATACGTATATAAGAAATACAAATATAACAAACGTATGGAGGATTGCAAACCCATCCGGAAGAGAATACTCCTTCTACTCATCAGTACATAAAACCTATACACGTATTGACTATTTTCTAGTGGACACTAATTTAATACCTTTCACAATTAATCCCAAATACCATAATAGTACTATTTCCGATCATTCCCCGCCAACCTACTCCTTAAAACTAGAAGGAATGTTAAATAAAAAATCGTTCTGGAGGTTTAACCCTCAAATACTAAATAATCTAGATTGCTGTAAATATTTAAAACAACAGATGGAACTCTTTTTTGAGACCAATGATACCCCAGGTATTTCACCCTCGTTATTATGGGAATCTTTTAAGGCTTTAATAGTAAGATTAAACGAGAACTTACCAAGTTTGAAGTTTGATCTTTATTTTATGAGGAGTAACGTTGAGGGATTACGTGAAGAAGCCCCGTCCAGCCGCACACGCGTCAATCTTTCAAAGCAGCGGAGTGACAATCACAGACGATAATTACTGAAGTATGATAGTAAGATGCATAAAGACTTAGAACTACCAGCTTGATCTTTTTATGAGGGTGGGAGCGGAGGGCACGTAATCCCTCAACGTTACTCCTCATAAAATAAAGATCAAACTTCAAACTTGGTAAGTTCTCGTTTAATCTTACTATTTTACTTCGGAGTCACGTGAGTGACTACGTGAAGATTTCAAAGCTCTGTGATTTCACACCGTGGATTCAAATCCAGGTGTTCACTGCATCGATTGACTCTATTTGAGTAAGCACAATCAACAATGCATAACCACAACATTTGAATGTAATCAGTTAATGGTTTTATTTATTTTAATAAAAATAACTAAAATTAGGCCCATTTATAATGGGGGATTTAATACTGTATCCAGCACGGCATCACCAAACCCTCTGAGATCTTTAATCTCCTTGTGGTAATACTTGTGAAACATCTGTTCACTTGCCCATCCTGCGGCCGCGAGAATAAGGTCTATTGGCACGCCGAATCCCTGGCCGCTGATGTTGATGCCGCCCTCGTGGAATGAGATTTAAATTTATCAGTATTAATACCCGAATATCTCAACACCTGTTTCAACCATCGTGAAATTGTTTGTGTTGATACTTTCCTATGAGGCTTTTTATGACTAATAAAAAATGCCAATTCGGCGCCTCTTAAAACTTTTGTTGATTCTATGTAACATTTCACATATGTTACTACACACAGTCGTGAATCTGTAGGTAATGCTAAAAATTCCAACTTGCATCCTGTGGACCCAGGTCTACTTTGCTTCAGTAAATCATAGACATAGAATGTCACGGCATTTTGCCCTACTTTCATTCTATCAATTCTGAGTTTCTGTAATGTTTGAACTCTCTGCGCTGAAACTAATGCCATGATCATAACCAATTTCATGGTAATTTTGGATAATGACAGGGTTTCAACTGGATCCCAACTCCTTAGGAACATCAGTACATCTTTTACATTCCAAATTTCTGTATACCTGGGTCTGGGAGGATTAGAGTTGAAATTCCTTTCATAAACCTACAGACCCAAGGATGTTCTCCAATTGGAGTTTGTTCTGATTCACTGCTTAAATATGCAGAGAGTGCACTTCGTGCAGTATTAATTGCACTATAACTTAATTTCAATTCATAGTGTAGAGTTGAAAGAAACTCTATTACATCTGAAATTTCTACTGTGTTATATGCAATATTCTTTCCTGAACAAAACACCTCCCATTTCTTTATATAGGAAATGTACTGCTTCTGGGTACTATTCCTCCAGGCTGCTGTCATAACCTCCACCGTACGGTCTGATAATCTTTTTCCAAGATATGCCTTCTTAGAATCTGCAAATCAACAAACCAATACGATTATGTAAAGGATGTGATTCATTAGTCACAGGGTGTACAAGCAGTTCAATCTGCTTTGGAATAACCATAAGGGGGTTTTTGATCATTTTTAACACCAGTGTGTACCATACCTGTGTAGGCCAATCTGGTACTACCAAAATCCCATAGGCTTGAATCTTGTTTAATTTTCTGTATGCATTTGTGGATTAAACAAAATGGTGGAAAAGCATACAGAAACATACCACCCCAATGTAGCGAGAAAGCATCCACCACTACTGCTCCAGGATCAGGTTCCCATGACACATACTTAGTCAACTGGTGGTTCAATCTTGATGCAACCAGATCAATTTCTGGCATTCCAAATTGTGTGATAATTTGTGTGAATATTTTCCGATTTAACATCCATTCTGTATTATCATTAAATTTACGTGATCTTTTGTCTGCAATTGTATTAATTTTTACCTGGTAAATATATTGCTGACAGCCAAATTTTTCTGGCAATACCCCAGGTCCAAATTTCATTTGCCAATTTATCACATGATTCTGATTTTATACCACCCATGTGATTTATGTATGCTACAGCTGTAGTATTGTCAACCTGTACCTGAACATGCACATTTCCCATATCAGTGCAATAAGCTCTAAGGCCGTAAAAAGCGCCTAATAGCTCTAGATAATTGATTCCCAGATTTTCCAGCAAAGGTACTTCATTCACATTCCACCTACCTCCACAGCTGGAAATCATGTTAGTAGCGCCCCAACTCAGCACACTTACATCAGTCTGTAGAGTGACGGAAGGTGTTTCTACCAGAACATTTCTGGAAGCATTAGAAACATTGTTAATCCACCATTCTATTTCTGTAATGGATTGAATTGTTAATTTCATGGGCCTATCAAAATGCCCTCTATTCATTTTTTTTTTTTTTTTTTTAATTTTTATTTATTAGAAGTACATTACATCACAGCCACATACATTAATACTCGTCATTTATATCTTCTTACAATTAATGTACTCCCTTTATTTATTTTTTTACACTAGAGAAAGAAAAGATTGAAAGAGAGAAGAAAGTGAAGGAAAAAGTGCAAGTGTAGAAAAGTGTAGAAAATGTAACAACAAAAAAGGACGAAGACCCTATGAGAGCGAAATTAAAAACAAAAAGAAAAAGAGTTAAGAAATAGGCCCTAAGAAAAGAAAAGAGAAAGAGAAAAAAAGAAAAACAAATGTTTTTTTTGAGCATCACGTAAATAGGACATACCAACTCTTCAACTATCATCCCCCCTTACCTGACCTCAATTTTTTATTTTTTTAAAGTACTTTTGCACCCTATGTTTGTAATAATTCTATAAATGCAGACCACGTCAGGTGGAAGTGATCTGGTTTACCTGCTAGGAGGAGTCTTATCTCTTCAAGGTGTAATGTTTCAAACATATTTGAAATCCACATATTTATAGTTGGTATTGGAGCCTTCTTCCAAAATTTTAGAATTAGCTTTTTTCCAGTTATTAACCCATAATCCATTAATTTCTTTTGAAACACATTTAGTTCTGGATCATCTTCCGTTATTCCGAAGATAATCCATTCTGCTTTGGGTATCAGTCTTGTTTTAAATAACTTTGTAAAGATTTCAAAAATTTCATTCCAAAATTTTTGAATTTTTGTACAGAAGACAAATGAGTGCGCTATAGTTGCTTCTTGGGATTGACATTTATCACAAATAGATGATACGTTTGGGAAAATTTTATGAATTTTAGTTTTCGAATAATATAATCTATGTAAAATTTTAAATTGTATTAAAGTGTGTCTTACATTAATCGAGCATTTATGTACTTTTAATAAGTATTCATTCCAACTTTCCTTTGAAATTTTAATAGCTAACTCTTGTTCCCAGTCTCTTCTGATACCCTCCGTAGATGGTATTTGTACATTTAAGATAATATTGTACAAATATGATATTAAGTTTGCTGATTCCGCTTTTATCTGCATTGCCTCGTCCAGTACATCTGCTGGGTTATTATGATGATCTTTTATATATTTTTTCAAATAGTCGCATATTTGAAAGTATTTAAAATATTGATTATTTCCGAGTTTATATTTTATTTGTAATTGTTGAAATGAAAGTAATTTTCCAGTTTCATACAAGTCACCAAGCGTTTTAATTCCTAGTCTATCCCATTGTGTATAAGCTTTATCTATAATAGAAGGACTAAACGAAGGGTTATTGACTATAGGTAATAAAAGTGATAAGTTTCTTAATTTTAAATTTTGTTTTATTTGTTTCCAAATACGGATTGTACTATGAATAATTGGGTTCTTATTATAGTTTATGTTATTCAATTTCATTGGAGAGAGGAGGATCGCTCCAATGTTTCTAGAGGAGCAATCCTCTTTCTCCATTACAATCCAGTCTACTTGCTGGGCGGAGTTATCCATCAGTTGAATCATGTTTTTAATATTTACTGACCAATAATAATACATAAAATTGGGTAGTGCTAGACCCCCCAATACTTTAGATTTATTCAGATGGGTTTTTTGTATTCTATGTGATTTATAGTCCCATATAAAATTAGTGATATCTGAGTCGAGTTTTTTAAAAAACTTCTTAGGTAAGTATATAGGAATTGATTGAAATAGGTATAAAATTTGTGGTAAAAAGATCATTTTTATTGCGTTTATTCGGCCTATTAAAGACATCGGAAGCGTTTTCCAGAATTTAATTAATGTATTCAGTTTATTAAGTAGGGGGTCAAAATTTGCCCTGAGCATACCTTGATATGCTCTGGTAATTTCGATTCCCAAATATTTAAATTTTTCTGTAGCTATTTTAAAAGGGAATTTTAAAAGATGTGTTGAATCTTTCGGTTTTATTGACATAATTTCACTTTTATTCCAATTTATTCTATATCCAGAAAAAGATCCGAAGTCTTCAATTAAATTTAATATATTTGGTATAGTGATTTGAGGTTTTGTAATATACAATAATATATCATCCGCGTATAAAGATATTTTATTATATGAGTCTTTAGTATTATATCCATGAATATCAGGGTGTATTCTAATTTTTTCTGCTAGCGGTTCAATAATGAGAGCAAACAGCTGTGGTGATAATGAGCATCCTTGTCTATTTCCCCTTGATAGTTGAAATTTCGAGGATAATATGTTATTAGTAAGTATTCTAGCTGTAGGTTTGTTATATAGTAACTTAATCCATAAAATAAAATTCTCTCCCAGTTGAAATTTTTGTAATACTTTATCCATATAATTCCATTCTACTTGATCAAATGCTTTTTCAGCATCCAGCGAAATAATTGATAATTCTTGATCTTCAGATTTGTGTGAGTGCATTATGTTGAGTAGACGTCTCATATTATTAGAAGAGTATCTCTTAGGGATAAACCCTGTCTGATCTGGGTTTATTAATTTACTAATGTATTTACTTAATCTTCTGGCTAATGTTTTCGCTAATATTTTTTGATCTGTGTTTAACAATGCTATAGCTCTATATGAGCCAGGTTCTTCTAAATCCTTATTTTTCTTAGGTATTAATGTAATCGTTGATTCCGCTAATGTATCAGGTAGTATTCGTTTTTTAAAAGCGTATTGGTACATTTTTTGTAATCTTGGTATTATTTTATCATAAAAGCTTTTATAAAATTCATTAGTAAATCCATCAGGGCCTGGTGTTTTTCCATTTTTTAGTGAGTTTATTGTATCTTCTAATTCCTTAATTGAGATTTGTGCACCCAGTTCCTCTTGTTCCTTCAGCTCTAACTTTGGAAGATTACAGGTATCCAAGAACTTTGTGATATTATTGGAATCAATTATCGTTTTAGATGTATACAAATTCTCGTAAAATTGCGCAAATCTTTTATTAATATCCTTCGGTGTTGTTAATAATTCCCCTTTATCTGATTTGATCTTTGGTATAGTATGTTCCTTTTCTCGTTTTTTTAGCTGGCGAGCCAAAAGTTTATGCGGTTTATCCCCAAATTCAAAGTGCTCTTGTTTTGTAATTTGAAAAAGTCTTATAAGTTAGGCAGATAATAATTTATTTAATTTAAATTTTAAAATTATTATTTTATTATGTTTATCTATTGATGGATCTTTAGCATTATCTATATCCATTTGTCTAATAAGTTCTTCTAACTGTCTTTGTTCATTCTTATTCTTTTTATTTTGAAAAGCTTGATATGAAATTATAATACCCCTAATGTATGCTTTAAAAGATTCCCAAAGTAAAGTAGGCGATATATCTGAAGTATCATTTGTTTGAAAAAAGACCTCCATTTGTTCTTTTAAATATATACTCGCTTGTGGATCTTTTAAAATTTGAGAGTTAACTCTCCAGAATGAATTATTCTTAGACAATCCTTCCAGTTTTAAAAAGAAAGTTAGTGGAGAATGGTCTGAAATTGAATTTGTATGATATATTGCATTAGCCTCTATTCATTTTTAACGCTTGTACCTTAGCTCTCTGTAAACATTGATAATGCAATGGTCCAAACGTGACCGCTGGAAACCCTGCAATTAATTTGCCTAGCAAACTTGCCACTTCTCTAATTGAAGGTGTGTCCTCGTTAATGGGTTTTATGCAACCTTCAATTAACTGCAGCTTTTTTTTTATCTTTTGGCAAAGTGATTACCATGTGTTCGGAGTTAATTGTGAACCCTAGGTAATCAATCTTTTTGCTTGGTAACAATTTAGATTTTTGTAGGTGAATAATGAAACCTAATTTCTCAAAATGTATTTGACTCTGGATACTGACAATTTTGCAGCAGCCAAAGTGTCCCCTGCAATGAGGATATCATTTAAATAAGCCATTAATACATGGCCCTCAGCTCTTAACAGAGCTAAAATTTGGTTTGAGCAATTTAGTGAATAATCTTGGTGCTGAAATCAGACCACTGGGCAATGCTTTAAATTGCCATAACTGACTCATCCATCTAAATTTCAAATATCTTTGATCATTACCATGCATTGCCACAAAATAATATGCATTTTGCAGATCTATGCTTGCCTTATAGCAATTCTTTGTGACTAGCTAAATGGCATTAGTAAATGTTTCCATTTTGAAATGTTTCTATTGTACATAAAGGTTAAGATTTGTCAGATCGGAAATGATTCTATATCCACCATCCCTTTTCTAGGAGAATATTCCTAGGAGAATATTTGACACAAACTGATGGTGTTGTTCTCCTGACATTTATATCATCCTTTTCTGCATAAAATTTTTCAATTCTCCTTTGATCAACCCATTCTCTTCCTTTGAGAAAATCCGTGACCAGTTTGAATTATGCTGAATTGGAGGATCCAAACGTGGAGAGAACTCAATTTTGAATCCTACAATGCTACATAGAATAAATGAATCATTTGTTATTGATTGCCATTCTTTTAGGAAGAATCGTAACCTTCCCCCTATTTGTGAGTGTGAAACATTTGTTGTGTTTCTTACCAGACCAAGCCCCCTAACCTCGGGGTTTGCCACCGGCAGTTGTTGTCCCCTTCTAGTAGGCACATTGTAACCTCCACGTATCCTCGGTGCAGCACGTCAACGTGTATACGAGAATGATAGGATTGTTCCTTCTCCAGCACCACATTTCGCCTGTAGGGATACTGCCTTCTCACCGCTCTGCTCAGCATAGGTAATCCTTTAGTTTCTTTGCTAGATTTTCTCCAAAACAGATTTAGGCATTTGTATATTGCATGGTTTGCAGAGCCTGCATACTTAGGATGAATATTTGGTCTTATTGCATTTTTATGAATACAATTTATTTCAAAGTGCACACTACACATGAGTGCTACATTTTGTTGTGAATACGATATATAACCTTCATCCAATCCACTGACCCCAGAAATTTCAGCACTTGTGTAATTTCAATTCTTGTGAGCGTAAACCACTGCTCAAATTACCCATATCAAGTTTATTCACTGCTGTAACTGCTACAATTTCCCGGGTCTCATATTTTTTGATAGTCTCATCCATGGTTAATTCCTGGGCTGATGGGAGAGTAGATAATTTATAGTCATAGCTATTTCCTCTCTCAAAGGTTCCCCTGTTACTCTGGGAACAACAAAGTTTTGTGCCAGCCTTGGAACATTTTTGGCTCTGATAATGGGCTCTGGTCCTCATTTAAATCATCATCTAAATCTAGATATTCATTTTTATGTTGGGTAATTTCTGGCTCCCCTGTTTCAGGTAAGTCTCTGCCAGATTCCCCCTGCGCGGGCTCTCTTGTAGGCCCACGGACAGGCAGCCCTGCTTCAGGTGCTGCTGGCGCTGGCTCTATTCTAGGCCAACGCTTCATTATTTTTACTCTTTATATTTGTTGGTGCTGGCACATTTATCATTGCACGTTTGTGCTGCCTTTTGTTCAGGCATTTCTAGTACTGGCTCTCCAATAGGCCAACACATAACTTGCCTTTTTTCTGGCATTTTTGGGCACTGGCTCTCCTGTAGGCCAACCTCTTTAATGTTTCTGCACAGGCACTGATGGCTCTCCGGTAGGCCACCCTTGTGCCTGTTCCAAGGCACCTCCTGTGCTATACTTCATTGGCCAACACCGACTTAAATCCTCCTGTGGGGGTTCTTTACAAATCATCTGCCCCATAAGGAGTAAAAACGTTTTTGACCCTTGCAGTGTAATACTCTTTCCTGCCTGAGGAGGGCATACCTCCGGGTCTGACTCATCCGAGTCTACAGGTCGGGCCGATTTTTTTTTTTTTTTTTTTTTTTTTCTCAGCCTTGCGCCCGACCGTGGCGGTTTAACGCACATTCGACCACAACGGGAGCTAATGGCTTCGCTGCCACTGACTCCCCTAACTGACGCCCGCTACCCTTAGGATCTGGGGTTTTACTACGGTGCGTCCCTGGCCTCTCCTTCCCATTTCACCATAATAAAGTTGAGTGGAGCTCCACCAACAAGTCTAAACGGGAAGGAAACGCTCCTGTAAGTGAAAAGTAACTCCACTTACCTTCCGACTTTTGTTTTACTTTTGTTTTACTCACCGGCTGGAGGAGCTCCTGCTCCTCCACACACAGTCATGAACGCTATGCGTCTGATCGATAATGACGTGTGTGCGGCTGGACGGGGCTTCTTCACGTAGTCACTCACGTGACTCCGAAGTAAAATTAGTTCTATCATTTCATATCAAGCATATCAAAACAAAAAGAATAGGATGGAACAATTGCAAATAGAAGAACAGATCAGACAACTTGACTTAGAAAACACGATGGATCTGACTATAGATAAACATAACAAGATAGCAGTATTAAAATTTAAGCTAAATCAAATTCTATCTGCAAGAGTTATCAGATTATTTCAAATTACTAAACAGGAAAATTTTGAATTTGGCGACAAACCACACAAACTTTTAGCACGCCAGTTGAGAAAAGTTAAAAAGGACCATACTATCCAAAAAATCAAATCAGAAAAGGGTGAATTGTTAACACTTCCAAAAGACATTAATGAAAGATTTGTCCAATTTTATAAACATTTATATACATCCAAAACATCAACAGAAAGGAGAAAAATTACAAACTTTCTTGATAACTGTAAACTTCCAGCACTTAATCCGCTGGAACAAGAGGAATTAGGAGCACAGATTTCAATTAAAGAAATAGAAGAGACAATCAATTCATTGAAGAACGGCAAAACACCAGGACCAGACGGGTTTAGTAACAAATTTTATAAAAGGTTTTATGAGGTAATTTCCCCACGTTTATACAACCTTTATACATACGCATTTAAAGAACAGACATTACCACAAACACTAGCTGAATCAACTATCACACTTATACCCAAAAAAGATAAAGATCTGGAAGTCCCGGAATCAGAAAGAGCAATCGCCCTGTTAAATACAGATCAGAAAATATTAGCGAAAACTTTGGCAAGAAGATGAACTAAATACGTTATTAAATTAATACACTCAGATCAAACAGGGTTTATACCCAGACATTCGTTTAATAATTTGAGATGCCTTTTTAACATAATGTACTCACACAGAACTAAAAAAGAAGCCTTATCAATAATTTCATTAGATGCAGAAAAAGCATTTGAGCAAGTAGAATGGAAATATCTTTTTACAGTATTGCAAAAATTTCAGTTGGGAGAACATTTTATCTCATGGATAAAACTGTTATATGATAAGCCGTCGGTGAGAATACTGACTAATCATATATTCTCTCCTAAATTTCAATTATCCAGGGGCAATAGACAGGGATGTGCATTATCACCCCTGTTATTTGCCCTTGCGATTGAACCTCTAGTGGAAAGTATAAGAGTACATCCGAACATTCACGGCTATAATTCTAAATACTCCAATATTAAAATATCATTATATGCAGATGTATTATTATATATCACCAATTCCCAAGTTAGCATTCCAAATATATTAAATCTTATAGAGGAATTTGGCTCCTTTTCAGGATATAGACTAAACTGGAACAAAAGTGAAATTATGTCAATAAAACCTCAAGAGCCGACACACCTTCTAAAATTCCCTTTCAGAATTGCTACGGAAAAATTCAAATATCTGGGTGTTCAGATAACCAGAAAATATACCTCTCTATTCAACGCAAACTTCCCTCCTTTAGTTACTAAATTAAACGCACTTATTCAATTCTGGAAAACACTCCCGATGTTTCTAATAGGCAGAATAAATGCTATAAAGATGATCTTCCTCCCACAAATCCTGTATTTATTACAATCAATACCGACATATCCTCCTAAAAAAATTTCAAAAAACTTGACTCTCTAATTACAAAATTTATTTGGGATTATAAAACATATAGAATTCATAAATAACATCTATGTAAACCCAAAGAAACTGGTGGATTGGCTCTCCCCAACTTCTTATACTATTACTGGGCAACGAATATTAAAAATGTAATCTACTGGCTGGACAATACAGGCCAACAGGTAGATTGGTTATTAAAGGAGAGAGAGGATTGTTTGCCTTTTAATATAGGCACGATTCTTCTCTCCCCAATAAATTTGAAGAATACATTATATGATAAAAAAAATCAGATTATTCACAGCACTCTACGAATCTGGAGACAAGTGAAATCAACTTTTAAACTAAGAAATGTATCTCTTCTTTCACCAATTGCCAATAACCCTTTGTTCAAGCCATCTATTATAGATAAAACGTTTACATATTGGGAAAGACTAGGAATCAACAAACTCGGAGATCTTTATGAGATTGGAACTCTTCTCTCATTTCAAGAATTACAGTCGAAATATCACTTGAAAGGTAATCAATATTTCAGATATCTTCAAATTCGAGACTATCTGAAAACAGATACCCAAGACTACCAAACTTTGCTGCCAGATATACTAGACGAATGTATGAATAGAAATTCGGAGTCAAACAAGTTAACATCATATTTGTATAACACCTTCTTAAATATAGAAATCCCATCGTCAGAAGCAATTAGAAGAGCCTGGGAAGAGGAACTATGCCTATAAATTCTAAAAGACAGATGGGAAGAAAACCTTTTATATATACACAATTGTTCGATTAACGTTAGACATTCGTTAATTCAATTAAATAAATTGCATAGACTATTCAAAGTCTAAACTGAATAAGATCTTTCCAAATGTATCTCCTATTTGTGATAAATGTCTCCTTCAGGAAACAACTATAACACATTCCTTCGCCTCTTGCATAAAATTACATAATTTTTGGAGAGGAATTTTTGAAATTTTCTCAAAAACACTAAAAACAAAATTGGACCCCGACATGAAATTGATTATTCTAGGTACGTCAGAAGCCTGCTTTGAGCTATCATTATTTCAAAGACGTTTCCTCAATTATGGCCTGATAACGGCGAAAAAACTAATACTCAAATTTTGGAAACATACATCTGTCCCTACTCTTAAAATGTGGATTACAAACATGTCTGAGATGCTACATCTTGAAAATATTAGACTTGTCTTAGCAGATCAACCACAGCATTTTTCAAAGACATGGACACCATTCATTGATTTATTACAAGGATAGTATGGTACAACACAATTTTGGAGTTAAATCTAATTACGGGTTGGGTGATGGGTGGGAAGGGATGCAAGGCAGGTTTTTTTTTCTTTCTGTTTTTGCCTTTTTATTTCTCTATGCCTTTCTTATTTCTTTTACTTACTCTTTGGCTACATCACTTTGGTACTCTAAGGGTTCTATCCTTGCACATTTCACTTTTTCTCTCTCTTGCTTTTTCTCTCGTCTTTTCTCTTGACTATAGCTAAAAGTCAAAATTGAAGCTGTACAATAACTATTATGTCATAAGCCATTGGTTATATTTTTGTACACTTGCTTCTAATAAATATAAAAAATAAAATAAAATAAGAAAATAAATAAAAAATAAAAATAGGATGATTCATTGTTGGCGGGGGAGAAGATGACAACAAGGCATACAATCAGTAAAATTAATCAGGGCAGTGTATTCAGACCCGAAACGTCACCTGCCCTTGTTCTCCAGAGATGCTGTCTGTCCCGCTGAGTTCCTCCAGCCCTTTGTGTCTATCTTTGGTTTTTCATTGATCTTTGACATTGCCCTCCATGGTGAGTAGAGCCTTTTGGTTCCAGAGCCTTTCTGGATTATCCTCCGAGACTTTACTGGAGAACCTACCTGATCTCCTGGTTGCTCAACACTTAATTCTCCTCCCTTTCCCACACTGACCTTTCTGTCTTGGGTCTCCTCCATTGTCAGTGAGGCCCATTGGTTTGTGCGATCAATTTGAAATTAGCTTCCTTGAAGTTGATCCCAGGAGATCTGTTTAAAGAAGATTAAATAATTTAGGGGGTTTAGCATGAGCATTGGCTGCAGCCAGGCATGGAAATCGCTATTAAAATATGGAGACGGACGGACGGACACACACGCGCACGCACACGCACACGCACACGCGCACACACACACACCTCGGAGGCTCAATCCAGCGCTAAATGCAGATCAACTCTGCCTGTCTCGCCGGGTTAACCTACAGCCCTGCCTGGACACCAGCGCTGCTTCTCCGCGCTGGCTGTAAACCTGGGCAATATTTCCTGTAAGTCCAGCCAGGGCTGTAGGTTAGCCTGGCGGGACAGGCAGAGTTGAGCTCGGTTTAGCGCTGCTTCTCTGCGCTGGATGTGGGCCTGGGGGCACAGATCCCGTCTGACTCCCAATGTCTCTGGCCACCCACGGGCGTCGGGGGGGGGGGCACTCGGGTGGGGACGGGACAGCGCCGGAGAGCCGGAATCAATCCTGGCTGCGGATGAGGCGCAGGTCTGTGCCGAGAGTGTTTTGGCACATCTCCCTCCATTCATCGCGCTGAATTATCATGTCCCGCCCCCATTGCCTGCTGACCGATGTCTCTCTCGTCCAATCGGCGCCCTCGATCAGCAGTCCCACCCCCACTGTCTCGCGGAAAGCGGAGATTTCACCGGGTTTTAAAATCCGGATTACAAAAAATGGGGGGGGAGGGGGACTGTCCCCCACCTCTCAAAACAGGGGGGGACATGTCCCACATGCCCCCCACCCCCCCGGATATCCGCCCCTGGCTACAGCTCATTGCATTGGCTATAATTAGCAATGTTGAATACATGTAAACATGTATGACTCCAGAGCCCTGACATTAGGGTGGTTGGAGGTACCCAGTTGTCTGAGACTGGTTTCACAATTGCTGCTAGTCAGAGGGTGGTGATTGTGTGGAATTCTTTGCCACAGAAGGCTGTGGAGGCTGTCAATGGATATTTCGATGGCAGAGATAGATAGATTTTTGTTTAAGAAAGAAACTGCAGATGCTGGAAAAATCGAAGGTAGACAAAAATGCTGGAGGAATTCAGTGGGTGAGGCAGCATCTATGGAGAGAAGGAATAAGTGACATTTCAGGTCGAGACCCTTCTTCAGACTGACAAAGATAGATAGATTTTTGATTAGTGCGAGTGTCAGCGGTTATGTGGAGAAGGCAGGAGAACTGGGTTAGGAGGGAGGGATAGATCAGCCATGATTCAATGGCGGAGTGGACTTGATGGGCCGCATGGCCTAATTTTGAACTTATGAACAGAACCTCAAATTTTGCTTGGGCAGCTTACACCCCTGTAGTATGAACATTGACTTCTCTAACTTCAAGTAGCCCTTGCTTTCCCTCTCTCTCCAACACACCCCCTTCCCAGTTCTCCCACTAATCTTACCGTCTCTGGCTACGTTTTATCTCTGTGCCGCCCACTTCCCTGTCATCAGTCTGAAGAAGGGTCTCAACCCAAAACGTCATCCATTCCTTCTCTCCAGAGATGCTGCCCATCCCACTGAGTTACTCCAGCATTTTGTGTCTTAACTTCGATTTAAAAGACATTTTGACGTACGGAAATAGGAAAGGTTGAGAGGGATATGGGCCAAATGCAGGCAGGTGGGACTAGAGTTTGTATGTTCTCTCTGTGACTGCGTGGGTTTTCTCCGGGTGCTCCGATTTCCTCCCACTTTCCAAAGACGTGCAGGTGTGTAGGTTAATTCTGAAAATTGCCCCCAGTGAGTAGAGTAGACCAAGTGTACAGGTGATCACTGGTCGGCGCGTACTTGGTGGGCCGAATGGCCTGTTTCCATGCTGTATCTCAAAAGTAAGCTTATATGGAATGACAGTGTTTCATTTCACCACGTTGAGCAATACTCTCTGTATCCTGGACATCACCACAATCCCATTTACTTGTCCATCATATGTTAACACCTCAGTTAACATTGAACCCTCACTCATAAGTTACAGGAGCAGAATTAGGCCATTCAGGCCATCAAGTCCCCTCTGGGGGTACATTTACCCCAGGTTGGGAACCCTTGTCCGAGACTCTCCCATGAGTGGAAACATCCTCTCCACGTCCACGCTGTCCAAACCTTGCACTATTTGGTGAATTTCAATGAGCTCCAGTGAGTACATAAATGCTCATCGTTGGTTAACCCACTCATTCCTGGGATAATTCTCGTAAACCTCCTCTGGACTCTGTCCTGAGCCAGCACACCCTTCCTCAGATATGGTGTACAAAATTGCTCACAATACTCCACACTCCACAACACTCCCAAGTCCCTTTGCACCTCCGATTTCTGGATTCTCACCTCATTTAGACATTAGTCCACGCCTTTTTTGCCCATTCATGTTTCTCTCAAATTCTGTTTTACACCATCCCTTGAACACCAGTTTTTAAACATCTGTTCATTATTCACTCTGCCATAATTTGTTTCTAGCATCCTTATCCATCTCAATTAGCTCCTATCCCGCACATATGCTGAATCCTCCTTATTTTAGTTTTAGAGAAACAGCATGGAAGCAGGCCCTTCGGCCCACCGTGTCCACGTTGACCAACGATCAACCACACGCTAGTTCTATGTTATTCTACACACTCGGGGATAATTCAAAGAAGCCAATCAGCATCAGAGCTGCTGCCTCACAGCGCCAGAGACTTGGGTCAGTTTAGTTTATTGTCACGTGTACCAAGGTATAGTGAAAAGCTTTTTGTTGCGTGCTATCCAGTCAGCGGAAAGACAATACATGATTACAATCGAGCCATTTACAGTGTACAGATGCATGATAAGGGAATAATGTTTAGTGCAAGATAAACCCAGTAAAGTCCAATCAAGGATAGACCAAGGACGATCAATGAGGTAGATAGTAGTTCAGCACTGCTCTCTGGTTAGGGTAGGATAGTACAGTTGCCTGATAACAGTTGGAAAGAAACTGTCCCTGAATCTGTGCGTTTTCACACGTCTATACATTTTGCCTGATGGGAGAGGGGAAAAGAGGGAGTGGCCAGGGAGTGGCTTGTCCTTGATTATACTGCTGGCCTTGCCGTGGCTGGGAATGAGTTTGATGCTGATCTCGAGTGCTGCGTGTGTGTGTGTGGAGTTTGGACGTTCTCCCTGTGACCACGTGGCTTCTCCTCCGGGTGTGTGTGCTGACGGATTGTGCTCCCTACCCGCAGGGTGTTTGAAGGGTTGGAGGTCAAGAAGAACAGCTCTCCCACTAAGAGCTGCGATCAGCCCAAGTCCCCGCCTAGAGGCAGCTCTGGGGAGACCATGGACTCCGTCGGCATTTCATCATCGGACTACAACAACTGGAAAATCGAAGAGACCTGCATGCCCACCGACATGCCCAATGACACACCCACCCACAGACATGTCCACCAACATGCCCACTGTCACGCCCACTGACATGACCACCGACACGCCCACCAACATGCCCACAGTCATGCCCACCGACATGCTGACAGACATGCCCACCGACACGCCCACCAACATGCCCACCGACGCCCACCGACGCCCACCGATATGCCCACCGTCATGCCCACCGTCATGCCCACCGTCATGCCCACTGACATGGCCACTGACACGCCCACTGACACGCCCACCGACATGCCCACTGACATGCCCACTGACATGCCCACTGTCATGCCCACCGACATGCCCACCGACATGCCTATTGTCATGCCCACCGACACACCCACTGACATGCCTACTGTCTTTCCCACCTACATGCCCACTGACATGCCCACTGTCACGCCCACCGACATGCCTCCTGTCACGCCCACCGACATGCCCACTGTCACGCCCACCGACATGCCCACTGAACTTCCCACCAACATGCCCACTGACATGCCCACTGACTTGCCCACTGTCACGCCCACTGACATGCGCACTGAAATTCCCAATGTCATGCCCACTGACATGCCCACCGACATGCCCACTGACATGTCCACTGAAATTCCCACCGACATGCCCACTGACATGCCCCCTAACAATCCCACCGATATGCGCACCGACATGCCCACCCGTCAAAGGTAATGGGAGAACCCCTCCCTCATGTACCGCACGGTGGAGCAGACGTAGTGTTGCTGCCTTGCAGCACTTGCAGCGCCAGAGACCTGGTTTTGATCAAAACAGCAGGTACTGTCTGTACAGAGTTTGTACGTTCTCCCCATGACCTGCATGGGTTTACTCCGGGCTCTCCGGTTTCCTCCCACACTCCAAAGACGTGTAGGTTTGTAGGTTAATTGGCTAGGTATAAATATAAATTGTCTCTAGTGTATGTGGGGTAGTGTGAATGTGCGGGGAGCACTGGTCGGTGCGGACTGTGTGGGCCAAAGGGCCTGCTTCCCCGCTGTGTCTCTAAAACTAAAAAACTAAAACACAGCCGTGAGGAACTGTAGATGCCTGCATACTTTTTTTTTTAAACGCAAAGCAACTCATAACTCAACTGGAGTAACTCAGTGGAGTTTCATGCACAAAATGTTTTATGACGAGACTGTTCTAACTTTGAGAAAACAAAATGTTTTCCCGGAATACTGCCTGGATTAGAGGGCTTCATCTACAGGGAGAGGTCGGATAGACTTGGATTGTTTTCTGCGCCACATCAGAAAATGAGAGGAGACTTGTGTGGACTCGGTGGGCCAAAGAGCCTGTTTCCGCACTGTATCTGTAAAGTCGCTCAAATAAGACTTGGCTGCTTTTTAAGCAGTTATGTTATGCAGAAGCAATACAGTGCAAGTGAAGTTTTGCATGTTGCCAATATTTAGTTTAGTTTACCTTAGCTAGAAGATTAAGTAAATACATTAGTAAATTAATAAACCCAGATCAGACAGGGTTTATCCCTAAGAGATACTCTTCTAATAATATGAGACGTCTACTCAACATAATGCACTCACACAAATCTGAAGATCAAGAATTATCAATTATTTCGCTGGATGCTGAAAAAGCATTTGATCAAGTAGAATGGAATTATATGGATAAAGTATTACAAAAATTTCAACTGGGAGAGAATTTTATTTTATGGATTAAGTTACTATATAACAAACCTACAGCTAGAATACTTACTAATAACATATTATCCTCGAAATTTCAACTATCAAGGGGAAATAGACAAGGATGCTCATTATCACCACAGCTGTTTGCTCTCATTATTGAACCGCTAGCAGAAAAAATTAGAATACAACCTGATATTCATGGATATAATACTAAAGACTCATATAATAAAATATCTTTATACGCGGATGATATATTATTGTATATTACAAAACCTCAAATCACTATACCAAATATATTAAATTTAATTGAAGACTTCGGATCTTTTTCTGGATATAGAATAAATTGGAATAAAAGTGAAATTATGTCAATAAAACCGAAAGATTCAACACATCTTTTAAAATTCCCTTTTAAAATAGCTACAGAAAAATTTAAATATTTGGGAGTCGAAATTACCAGAACATATCAAGGTATGTTCGGGGCAAATTTTGACCCCCTACTTAATAAACTGAATACATTAATTAAATTATGGAAAACGCTCCCGATGTCTTTAATAGGCCGAATAAACGCAATAAAAATGATCTTTTTACCACAAATTTTATACCTATTTCAATCAATTCCTATATACTTATCTAAGAAGTTTTTTAAAAAACTCGACTCAGAAATCACTAATTTTATATGGGACTATAAATCACATAGAATACAAAAAACCCATCTGAATAAATCTAAAGTATTGGGGGGTCTAGCACTACCTAATTTTATGTATTATTATTGGTCAGTAAATATTAAAAACATGATTCAACTGATGGATAACTCCGCCCAGCAAGTAGACTGGATTGTAATGGAGAAAGAGGATTGCTCCTCTAGAAACATTGGAGCGATCCTCCTCTCTCCAATGAAATTGAATAACATAAACTATAATAAGAACCCAATTATTCATAGTACAATCCGTATTTGGAAACAAATAAAACAAAATTTAAAATTAAGAAACTTATCACTTTTATTACCTATAGTCAATAACCCTTCGTTTAGTCCTTCTATTATAGATAAAGCTTATACACAATGGGATAGACTAGGAATTAAAACGCTTGGTGACTTGTATGAAACTGGAAAATTACTTTCATTTCAACAATTACAAATAAAATATAAACTCGGAAATAATCAATATTTTAAATACTTTCAAATATGCGACTATTTGAAAAAATATACAAAAGATCATCATAATAACCCAGCAGATGTACTGGACGAGGCAATGCAGATAAAAGCGGAATCAGCAAACTTAATATCATATTTGTACAATATTATCTTAAATGCACAAATACCATCTACGGAGGGTATCAGAAGAGACTGGGAACAAGAGTTAGCTATTAAAATTTCAAAGGAAAGTTGGAATGAATACTTATTAAAAGTGCATAAATGCTCGATTAATGTAAGACACACTTTAATACAATTTAAAATTTTACATAGATTATATTATTCGAAAACTAAAATTCATAAAATTTTCCCAAACGTATCATCTATTTGTGATAAATGTCAATCCCAAGAAGCAACTATAGCGCACTCATTTGCCTTCTGTACAAAAATTCAAAAATTTTGGAATGAAATTTTTGAAATCTTTACAAAGTTATTTAAAACAAGACTGATACCCAAAGCAGAATGGATTATCTTCGGAATAACGGAAGATGATCCAGAACTAAATGTGTTTCAAAAGAAATTAATGGACTATGGGTTAATAACTGGAAAAAAGCTAATTCTAAAATTCTGGAAGAAGGCTCCAATACCAACTATAAATATGTGGATTTCAAATATGTTTGAAACATTACACCTTGAAGAGATAAGACTCCTCCTAGCAGGTAAACCAGATCACTTCCACCTGACGTGGTCTGCATTTATAGAATTATTACAAACATAGGGTGCAAAAGTACTTTAAAAAAATAAAAAATTGAGGTCGGGTAAGGGGGGATGATAGTTGAAGAGTTGGTATGTCCTATTTACGTGATGCTCAAAAAAAAAAACATTTGTTTCTCTTTTTTTCTCTTTCTCTTTTCTTTTCTTAGGGCCTATTTCTTAACTCTTTTTCTTTTTGTTTTTAATTTCGCTCTTATAGGGTCTTCGTCCTTTTTTGTTGTTACATTTTCTACACTTTTCTACACTTGCACTTTTTCCTTCACTTTCTTCGCTCTTTCAATCTTTTCTTTCTCTAGTGTAAAAAAATAAATAAAGGGAGTACATTAATTGTAAGAAGATATAAATGACGAGTATTAATGTATGTGGTTGTAATGTAATGTACTTCTAATAAATAAAAATTAAAAAAAATAAAAATAAAAAAAAAAGTTTACCTTAGAGAAACAGTCTCTTCGGTCCACTGAGTCTGTGGCAACCAGCGATCACCCCATTAATTAGTCTATGCTACACACTAAGAACAATTTACAGAAGCTAAATAACCAATAACCCTGCACATCTTTGGGATGTGAGAAGAAATGGGATATGGCAATAAAACATTCTTGACTTGAAACTGGAGGAAACCCACGTGTTCACATGGCGAATGTGCAAAATTCGCACGGGCAGCTCCTGAGATCAGGATCGAACCCGGGTCTCTGGATCTGTGAGGTAGCAACTAATCTCATGATTTTATACACGTCTATAAGATCACCACTCATCCTATATGGAGGATGGGAGCTGCCTGGCTTGATAATAGAACTGGAAAGTTGGATTGGAAATATCTAAATTCCCATCCGTACTGTTTTGTTTTCCAGCTGAATGAATCATTAGCATCTTCCTTATCCCCCCACGCAATGGACATGGCAACTTCGGGACTCTTGTCGTTGATCCGCACCATTTCCTGCTTGCCTTTTTTCCACCACAAGGACCACAAGCACACCATCTCGTGGACTTCCCGCAGCTCCAGGGCACCATGCCCTAAGTACAACAAGCGGAACGAGGAAAATTGCATCATCCACGTCAGCCTCGAGAACGGCAATAGGAATCGCTACAAAAGCATTGTGGTACGTGAATGGCATTCTTCCACGGCTCAGATACTACTTTATAGCAGAGATACAGCATGGAAACAGGCCCTTCGGCCCACCGATTCCACGCCAACCAACGATTGGATAGGATGCACTAGTTCCTGCACTCTAGGGACAATTTACTGAAGCCAATTAACCTGCAATCCCCTATATCTTTGAAGTGTGGGAGGAAACCGAAGCACTGGTGATGAGTCAGGGGTTATGGGGAGAAGGCAGGAAAATGGGGTTAGGAGGGAGAGAAAGATCAGCCATGAATCAATGGCGGATTAAGCTCGATGGGCCGAATGGCCTAACTATGCTTCTATGAACGTATGAGCACCCGAAGAAATTCCCACGCCGTCACTGGGAGAACGTACAAACTCCCCACAGTCAGGATGGAACACGGGTCTCCAGCACTGTATGGCAGTAACTCTACGATTGCTGCAATATATTTATGACTTCTGAATATAAAAGTTTGAAATCTGAAAAGTTAAAAACCCAAGAGCTTGTTTCCGTGCTGTTTAGCTCAAAGTCTACAACAGACCCAAACTTTAACGAGATTCTGGTTTCTCTCATAAGGGCAAGAGCCAGAGGACATAGACTGATACATTGTGGCACTTTAGCCCATCTTGCCCACACCGGCCAAAATGTCTCACCTGCCTGCATTTGGCCCATATCACTCCAAACATGTCCTATCCATCGACCTGTCCAATTGCTTCTTAAACGTTGCAATAGTCCCTGCCTTAACTTCCTCCTCTGGCAGCTTGTTCCATACACCCACCTCAATGTGAGATGGGATAGATTTAATAGGGACCTGAGGGGCAGCTTTATCACACAGAGGGTTGTGGGTGTAGTGGTACAGAAGGCTGAGAGGTGATCATATACAGGTGTATAAAATCATGAGGGGAATAGAAAGAGTGAATGCAGAGGGTCTTTTACCCAGGGGAGGGAAATCAAGAACCAGAGGACATGGGTTTAAGGTGAGAGGGGGAAGATTTAATAGGAATCTGGTGGGTGTTGGGTTTTGGGAGTGAGCTGCCAGAGGAGATAGTTGTGGCAGGAACAATACAATATTTATAAATCAACTAAACAAGTACATGGATAGAAAATGTTTCGAGGGATATGGGCCAAACATGGGCAGGTAGGACTAGCGTAGAAAAGGGGCATCTTGGCCGGTTTGGGCAAGTTGGGTTGAAAGGCCTGTTTCCGCAGTGTATGGTGCTAAGGGTATAATGGTTTGAAAGGTGCGCTGTATATGACTCCTGGAATTTCATTGGGCACACTCTTATCTTTCAATGTCTTGGATTCCCTGTAGTTTGAAATGGGAGGAGAGAATATAGATCCTAATGTGTTAAAGAAGAAACTGCAGATGCTGGAAAATCGAAGGTACAAAAAAAATGCTGGAGAAACTCAGCGGGTGCAGCAGCATCTATGGAGCGAAGGAAATAGGCAACGTTTCGGGCCGAAACCCTTCTTCAGACTGATAGGTGGTGGGGAGAAGAAAGGGAAAAAAGGAAAAAAGGAAAAAAGGCGGAGGAGGAGCCCGAGGGCTGGGGGATGGGAGGAGACAACCAGAGGGCTGATGAAGGGGAGGGGACAGCAAGGGCTAGCAGAATTGGGAGAATTCATTGTTCATGCCCCCAGGATGTAGACTGCCCAAGCGGAATATGAGGTGCATTTCCTCCAAATTCCGGTGTTGCTCGCTGTGGCCATGGAGGAGACCCAGGACAGAGAGGTCAGATACGGAATGGGAGGGGGAGTTGAAGTGCTGAGCCATCGGGAGGTCAGGTTGGTTATTGCGGACCGACCGGAGGTGTTCGGCGAAACTATCGCCAAGCCTCCGCTTGGTCTCACCGATGTAGATCAGCTGACATCTAGAGCAGCGGATGCAATAGATGAGGTTGGAGGAGATGCAGGTGAACCTCTGTCACACCTGGAACGACTGCTTAGGTCCTTGAATGGAGTCGAGGGGGGAGGTGAACGGACAAGTGTTGTATCTCTTGCGGTTGCAAGGGAAAGTACCCGGGGAGGGGGTGGTACGGGAGGGAAGGGAAGAATTGACAAGGGAGTTACGGAGGGAGCGGTCTTTGCGGAAGGCAGACACGGGGGGCGATGGGAAGATGTGGCGAGTGGTGGGGTCACGTTGGAGGTGGCGAAACTGACGGAGGATCACTTGTTGTATGTGACGGCTGGTGGGGTGAAACTCCCATGGCTATCTGGACTACACTTCTTTCCACCCTGCTTCCTGTAAGGACTCCATCCCCCACTCCCAATTCCTCTGTCTACGCCGTATCTGCTCCCAGGATGAGGCGTTCCACACCAGGGCATCCGAAATGTCCTCATTCTTCAGGGAACGGGGGTTCCCCTCCTCCACCATAGATGAGGCTCGCACCAGGGTCTCTGCCATACCCCGCAACACTGCTCTCTCTCCCCATCCCCCCACTCACAACAAGGGCAGAGTCCCCCTAGTCCTCACCTTTCACCCCACCAGCCGTCACATACAACAAGTGATCCTCCGTCAGTTTTGCCACCTCCAACGTGACCCCACCACTCGCCACATCTTCCCATCTCCCCCCATGCCTGCCTTCCGCAAAGACCGCTCCCTCCATAACTCCCTTGTCAATTCTTCCCTTCCCTCCCGTACCACCCCCTCCCCGGGTACTTTCCCTTGCAACCGCAAGAGATGCAACACTTGTCCCTTCAACTCCCCCCTCGACTCCATTCAAGGACCTAAGCAGTCGTTCCAGGTGCGACAGAGGTTCACCTGCATCTCCTTCAACCTCATCTATTGCATCCGCTGCTCTAGATGTCAGCTGATCTACATCGGTGAGACCAAGCGGAGGCTTGGCGATCGTTTCGCCGAACACCTCCGGTCGGTCCGCAATAACCAACCTGACCTCCCGGTGGCTCAGCACTTCAACTCCCCCTCCCATTCTGTATCTGACCTCTCTGTGCTGGGTCTCCTCCATGGCCACAGCGAGCAACACCGGAAATTGGAGGAAATGCACCTCATATTCCGCTTGGGCAGTCTACATCCTGGGGGCATGAACATTGAATTCTCCCAATTCTGCTTGCCCTTGCTGTCCCCTCCTCTTCATCAGCCCTCTGGTTGTCTCCTCCCATCCCCCAGCCCTCGGGCTCCTCCTCCGCCTTTTTTCCTTTTTTCCTTTCTTCTCCCCACCCCCTATCAGTCTGAAGAAGGGTTTCGGCCTGAAACGTTGCCTATTTCCTTCGCTCCATAGATGCTGCTGCACCCGCTGAGTTTCTCCAGCATTTTTTTGTGTACCCTATATAGATCCTAATGTTCATTAGGGTTGATTATTTGTTCAAAACATGATGTTTTGCCAAACAGGGTGTAAAAGCATCCGAAAAATCAATCTATGTCAATAATTTAAAATTAACAAGACCTTTGCCTACTGCAGTGGAAGTTTTACTTTGGACTTACAGTGTTGGAAACAGGCCATTTGGCCCACTGAGTCCACGCCGACCATCAATCATCCCGTACACTAGCACTATCCTACACACTAGGGGTAATGTACAATTTACAGAAGCCAATCAACTTGCAAACCTGCACGTCTTTGGAGTGTCGGAGGAATCCGAGTCACACCCGGAGAAACCCCATGCGGTCACAGGGAGAACGTACAAACTCCGTGCAGACAGTACCCGTAGTCAGGATCGAACCGGGTCTCAGGCGCTGTAAGGTGGCAGCTTTGTAACACCCAATTGTTAGCAACCTTATCCGCATCTGTTGGAGACCAAATAAACTATACAAAGATTTCAACTCCACCCGATTAGTTTCTTTGTAATACAGTCCACTAATATTTATTGCCACAGAAGGCTGTAGAGGCCAAGTCAGTGGATATTTTTAAGACATAGGTTCTTGATTAGTATAGGTTATGGTCAGAGGTTATGGTGAGAGGCAGGAGAATGGGGTGAGGAGAAAGAGATAGATCAGCCATGACTGAAGGGCCTAATTCTACTACTATACGTTATGACACGGCAGCAGACAGCACCCGTAGTCAGGATCGAACCCAGTTATCTGGTGCTGTATGGCAGCAACTCTGCCGCTGCTCCACCATGACTCCCTACATTTCCTTGATTTTCTGCCTTGTGGCTCTTTTGAAAGATTACAGGTACATTATCTAATTACAAACTGAAGGCAAGAACCCTGCAGAGGATCCAGGGATGTCATCTTGGGTTAAATTTCAATGGTCTGTTTGCTGATTTTTCAGAGTAAATTGCTTCTGTAGGAAGCTTAGTTTAATTTAATGTCACGTGCACAGTGAAAAGCTTTTGTTGCATGCTAACCAGTCACCGGAAAGACAATACATGGTTACAATCGAGCCATCCACAGGGTACAGAAACATGATAAAGGAAATAACGTGAATAACGTTTAGTGCAAGATAAAGTTCACTAAAATCCAATTGAAGATAGTCCGAGCATCTCCAATGAGGTACAGTAGCTCAAGGCCACTCTCTGGTTGTTGGTGGAATGGTTCAGTTGCCTGATAACAGAAAGTGGGATAACATTGAGCTGGTGTGAAAGGGATGGTGTGAACTCGATGGTCCAAAGGGCCTGTTTCCATTCTGTATCTCTAAACTTAACTGATCGCAGGCCTGAGGAGTGATTGCGAAAGACAGGTCAAATAATGGGGTAGCATTTCTCTAAGATACACACAAAATACTGGAGTAACTCAGCGGGTCAGGCAGCATCTGTGGAGAGAAGGAATGGGTGATGTTTCGGGTCGAGACCCTTCTTCAAACTGAGAGTCAGGGGAAAGGGAGTCTGGAGATATGGAAGATTAAGGTGTGAAAATGACAGATCAAAGCAGACGATGCAGGTCGAAGCGGAGCATTTTTCTAACACTTGTTTGTTTTCTGGTAACAGGTAACCCTTATTAAATCTCTTTCAGAAGATCCTCAGTGTCCCACTCCCTCTTAATACACCCAAGCGTCTGAAGTAAATTCTTTTTCCCTTCCTCTCCAGGTGACCAACCAAGACAGGTCCCCGGTCGTAATCCAGAAAGCCATATCAATGCACAAACTGGAAGGAGATTCGAAGGACTATCAGCTTGTCCTGATCCTCTCAGAAGACAGAGGTGAGGAATAAAACATAGGTTCCTTGATGCTGGAAGATGTACAGTTTTCCCCATAAACTCAATGTGTTGGAGGAGCTCAGCAGATCAAGGTGGCGCAGTGGTAGAGTTGCTGCCTTACAGCGTTAGAGACCCCGGCTCCATCCTGTCTCCAGTTGCTGTCTGTACGGAGTTTGTATGTTCTCCTCATGACTGCGTGAGTTTTCTCCGGGTGCTCCGGTTTCCACCCACCCTCCAAAGACATGCAGGTTTGTAGGTTAATTGGCTTCCATAAAATATTTGTCTCTGGTGTGTAGGATAGTGCTAGTGTACAGGTGATCGCGGGTCCGCGTGGACTCGGTGGACCGAAGTGCCTGTTTCCAACTGTGTACACTAAAAAACTGAACAAAACTAAACTAAATTATCTGTGAAGGGAATGGGCAGGCAATATTTCAGGTCGGAACCTTTCATACCGGATATAGAAACCATATCCAGTTACTGTTGAGTCTGAAGAAGGGCCCCTACACAAAACGTCACCTGTCCATGCCTTCCAATGTGTGGAAGCAGGCACTTCAGCCCTACACGCCCCTGCCGACCGACATGCCCCATCTACACTAGTTCCACCTGCCTGCATTTGGCCCAGGGCCCTCTAAACCCATGCTATCCATCTCGCTGTACAAAAGGTTTTTAAATATTGTGATAGTTTTCTTTAGAGATACAGCATAGAAACCACTGGCCCATTGAGTCCACGCCGACCATCCTTCACACTAGTTCAATGTTATCCCACTTTCTCACCCACACCATACACAATAGTGACCAATTTTACAGAGACCCATTAATCTACAATTGTATTTAAGAAGGAACTGCAGATGCTGGAAAATCGAAGGTACACAAAAAAGCTGGAGAAACTCAGCGGGTGCAGCAGCTTCTATGGAGCGAAGGAAATAGGCAACGTTTCGGGCCGAAACCCTTCTTCAGACTCTCCTTCACAAACCCTTCTGAAGAAGGGTGCTGCTGCACCCGCTGAGTTTCTCCAGCTTTTCTGTGTACCTTCAACCTACAATTGTAGATGGGTATGAAGGAAACCGGAGCACCCGGAGGAAACGCATGCGGTCACGGGGTGAACGTACAAACTCCACACTTACAACACCCGTGGTCAGGATGGGACCCAGGTCTCTGGCGCTGTGAGGCAGTGGCTCTGCCTGCTGAGGATACACCACAGAAACAGGCCTCTCAGCCCACTGAGTCCACGCTGACCATCGATCACCTGTCCACACTAGTTCCATGTTATCCCACTTTCTCATCCTCTCCCTGGACACTAGGGGCAATTTAGAGACCAATTAAAGAACTATTGACATTATAATATTATTGAGTGCAAATCAGTGATGTAACCCCTTTTGTAGTGTGCTGCAAGATTTGAGACATTATTGCAACTAAGCCCCACTCTGAATCATTTAGAATTCTATAACTTCTACAGTACATACCTTTAGAAAGGAGATGAAGAGGAATTTCTTTAGCCAGAGGGTGGTGAATCTGTGGAATTCATTGCCACAAATAGCTGAAAAGGCCAAGTCAATTAATATTTTAAAAACAGAGATTGCCAGATTCATGATTAGTGCGTGTGTCAGGGTTATGAGGAGAAGGCAGGAGAATGGGGTTGAGATTGAAAGATAGATCAGCCACAATTGAAGGGGGGAGTAAACCTGATGGGCCGAATGGCCTAATTCTGCTCCTATGACTTACAAACTTGTTCACTGGGTATGTAGCTTTCTAATCACAAAGCAAGACTGCAATGTAAATAAGTGTAAAAGCAAACAACTGCAGATGCTGGTTTAATACCAAAGATAGACACGAAGTGCTGGAGTAACTCAGCGGGTCAGGCAACGTCTCAGGAGTAAATGGATAGGTGACGTTTCGGGTCGGGACCCTTCTTCAGACTAAATGTAGGTGGGGGTGGGGGGGGAGGAAGAGGTGAAGAGCTGGAGGTGAGAAAATCAGGAGCCATCAGGGTTGGCCACATATGAGCTCAGGTGGGGCAGTGCCTGGTAGGTCCATTGTTGAATGTTGAAGGTGTGATCTCAAGTGAAACAGTGTGGAGAACTGTGGTAAAATGACTAGGGAGGAGGAAGGGGGGCATGGGTGAAGGGGGAGTGGGTGTAAGATGAAGTTAGTTAAAATTTGGCAATTCAATGTTCATAGAGCAGTCCTGAACTATCTACCTCATTGGTGACCCTCAGACTATCCTTGATCAGACTTTGCTGGCTTTACCTTGCACTAAACTTTATTCCTTTATCATGTATTTATACACTGTAAATGGATCATTATCATCTGCTGACTGGTTAGCACGCAACAAAAAGCTTTTCGCTGTGCCTCGGTATACGTGGCAATAAATTAAACTGTAACTAACATAAAGCTATGTACAATTTGCCCAAGTGAAATATGAGGTGCTGTTCCTCCAGTTTGCATGTGGTCGTACTCTGGCAGTGGAAGAGATCCAGGACCGAAAGCTCAGTGTGGGTCATGAGGAATAGGAGTAGGATTAGGCCATTCACCCCATCAAGTCAAACTCCGCCTTTCAATCATGGTTGATCTATGACTCCCTCCTAACCCCATTCCCATGCCTTCTCCCCATAATCCCTGACACCTGTACTAATCAAGAATCTATCTGGGCGTTGTTCATTGACGGCCTCAACAGCCTTCAGTGGCAAAGAATTCCACAGATTCACCACCCTCTGACTAAAGAAATGTCTCCTCATCACTTTCCTAAAATAACATACTTTAATTCTGAAGCGGTGTTCAAAGAAGGGATGAAGGTATAAGTTATTTGCCTTGCAACACAGTGGGGAATGTGAGGTTGCTGAAAAAAACAAGATGGACATGCTGCCTGCACTGATGAGGACTCGGAGGGACTGCTGTGTGTGCGGTGATCTTGGTGTTTATGGGGTCATGGCGCCATGAGAACTTCCCGGAGTCTGGTGCGAGTGTGGACAGCTTTCTGACTGTTTGGCTGGACAGGGACTGCAGAGAGAGAGTGATAGTGGTTGGTACAACTCTGGTCACGTCACGGTGAAGGAGCGTGTGTGTGTGGCCCGGACATTGAACTGATGGCTGTGGATCTCCACTTATACTGTGTGACCTGGGGATTCTTACACGCCGTTGTGGTGCATGTTTATGTTTAATCTTTAAGTAGTTTTGTATCTTGTTGCTTTTTTGGTGTGACTGTATGGTAAATCAAATTTCACTGTACCTCGGTACACGTGACAACAAAGGACCATTGAAATGTTTGTCAGACGGGCGATCACGTAGGCCTCGTAGGCCTAGTGTTCAGCGAAACAGTCGCCCAATCTACGTTTGGAAATGTACTCATTGGGTTTTTTTCTCTTCTGCCCCCAGAGTTGGTCATTCCAGATGACGACAACATATATTACGCGGTGCAAACTTTGACTTCATCCTGAGGAAGTGGAAGATAGCATATGAAATGCAACAACCTCTCCAGAACGGTCAAGAAGGGAATCATTGCAGACAGAATCTTGGCAAGCAGAATGAGCAAGGTCCAGCTGTGAGAGGAGGCCGGGATCGCCGTCAGTGCTTCCACACCCTCTGGCGGAGATGAATCTTACCACTAAGTATTGAGAGCCCTGGAATATATGTGAATACATTTGCCTTGACTGTATTTACCCAACAATGTGGATGGCGTTGAGTAAAAATCCTACCCTCCTCCTTGGGAAGGCAACACTTGTCCATTGTTGAAGATTGTTTTGCACACCAGCCCTGCTCGGATCTGACTGAGATGTACTCAGGCTGGAGAGCGGTTGACAGCTTCCCCTGCGACCCTGTGAACTTCAATTGGGAGAAGGCAAGGAAAAAACATGTATTGGCCAACTCAGTTGACTAAATGTGGTTGTTTGACTTTGTTTCCTGCAGAGCCACATTCAAACTAGTGAACCACCTTCTCTCCAGTCAGTGGCCAGATGATGAATGCTTTTGGAAAGTGTTTAGATTAGCCTTTTTGAACTGCTGGGCAGATATTTCCTGTCTATTTCCCCCTCCCTCCCTCCCTGCCTAATAATTTAATCTCCTCTTGGATATACAGAACTAGACCCACCTTCAACAAAGGACATCTGAAAAGGGGGTGTTGGTCTCCAATGATATTGCGCTTGTCTCAAAATTCTGGTCAGCTTTATAGAGAACTGTTATTTTGTGTGTACATTTGTAAATGTGATCTGTGTCATGGAGAGACCAGTGGAGCCGTAGCAGATGCTGAGCGTCCCAACTATCTGGAAGGTGACTTTTATAGCTTTTCTGTCCTTTTATTCTGGAACAAGGTTGGTGTGTTCTGCACAATTCTCACACACACGCACTCTCTCACTCACGCTCACTCACCCACTCTCACCACTCTCTCACTCACTCACACTCACTCTCTCTCTCACTCTTTCACTCACTCTCACTCACTCTCACTCACTCACCTGGGCTGCCAGATTGAAATTTTAATTTAGAGCCAAACAACACCAAGGAAAAAACATTAAAAAAACCCAAACCCAAACCCATTACCAGAAAAACACATAAAAAAGCCAAACAATCGTTAATATATTTTTCATACACACATCACATGAAAAGCTCCAGATCCAGATCATTACTATCCCCCCCACTGGAATGAGTGGAACATACTGCATAAATTGTGTCCGATGTGAAGTTTATCAACATTTCTGGAGATGCAGTGTCCAATATTTCTGCCCTGATTCTCACAATAGCATCAAGAAGATTCAACTGCATTCTGTTTCTTGCCTTTGTTTTAACGGAGGATACAAGAGAAAATATCCTCTCAACTACAGCATTGGTGACAGGGGTAATTAGGCAAGTAAGGGCAAAGGTGGCAAGCTCTTTAATTGCCTGATGCTGAAGTACACCAATCCAGAACTGTTCAGTGTCTGTAGGGAATCTATATTTCTTAAATGGAGCTTCTTCTTTCCATCTATTGTGGCTATCCCTCGAGGTCGAGAATGATGGTCTACGTTCTGTTGTTTTTATGGACTCTCAGGTGGCTTATGAGTGCAATCCTGGCTTTGAAAGTTCCTCGACATTCAGGACAGGTAATTCCAGATGGCAGATCGGGCTTTGGTTGTTGCTGCATTTCTTTCCGTATTCTTCTCATTTCTTCTAATTTTGCGCATCTCTTGGCTTTGAATGTCGCTGTTCCTTCTTGGATGATGGTTCACCAGAGTTTCCTTCCTTGGCATTGGTACCATAACATTCTTGAAGTAACCTTCTTGCCTCTTGATAGCCTTGGCTGTCAGACTTATTTTGACAACTTTCTGCAAGTACCTTAGCACTTCCGCTTGTGTAATACGCCAGAAATCGTAAGCGCTCTTTTTCATCAGGAATTTTCATTTCTACTACTTTGTCAAATACCATTATGAAAGCTTCATACCGCAAAGGATCACCATTATATGTAGAAATTTCTATTAGTGGTAGGGTGAAAGAGAGGTTTTCTTTAGCTACGAGCTTGTTGAATTCAGCTTGCTACTCCGCCAATCCACGTAATCCATCTCAAGATTCTTGGCTTGGCGCAAACAAATGATAGACAGTTCTCTGATAATAATACTGGCTTGCTCGAGCCTGTGTATCAGGCCTCAGAAAAACATACTGAGCTGTTGGTTTGTCCCGAGCCTCTACAGATACCCAATCGGTAGTTTGCTTCGGTCTAGCACCCAGTTGCTGAGATGAAGTTTTGTCCATATTTTGGCTACGTGCTAGTTCTGAGTCACGGGGGCGGATATCCTCTGGCTGCAGATTTGATTTAGCTGTTGTTTCCTCTTGAGCAGTTCCTTTTCTCATTGTTTTAATATACTCTTTTATTGGCATTCCACAGCAAACACATTTCCATAAAACGAGTTTCAGGTATAATGCTATATGTATACATCATCCACTTATGCTTGTCTTGAATTGCCTCTTTTTGAGATATGTACAAAACAAATAATGAAACAAGAACACAGTAAAAACTACGAACACTTAGGGAGTGATCCTTTCTTTATCATATAATCAAAAATTTGTAAGAATAAAGTCTGGCCTATGAGGCGTTACATAGTTAACCCAATTTCCCCAGCGTGACACAAATAAATCCAGTTTAAAGTTAACATATGCTGTTATTTTCTCAATTTTATAAATATCCATGCATTCAGAGTTGGGCTCTCCTGTGATAACCATTTCTTTGTGAGAGCTTTTTTACCAGCTACCATCAATATATTCAGTAAGTATTTGTCTTTTTTCCGCCAGTCTTCAGGTATGTCCAAAAAACATGGTCTTACTCTCCAGGGGCACATGACATCTAAAAATGTAACTCTCTCCAAAAACCATCTAAAAAGTCTTGTAAGGCATCATGTGACTCTCTCCAAAAACCATCATCCAAGAATAACAGGGCAATCCCAGAGAACATGGTAATGATCTGCCTTTAAATTTCCACATTATCTCCAACAAACTGGAGAGTTCCCACCGTAATAGGATTTCTGAGAAGGCGTAATAAAATACGGTCTCAGGCATTTCCAACTAAACTCCCTCCAGTTTTGTGAGCTGGTACACTTCCATTGATACCTCCATACTGCTTCTTCCTCGCATATGATTATCCCTCCTTCCTTCTCCCATTTCATTTTAATATATAAGGTTGATGTGATTTAAGGTGATTTAAGATATATAAGGTGATTTAAGATTCAATAACCCTTTATACATACATGAAATAATTTTACTACCAGTATTTGAGTTATGCACTTTCCTAAATAATCCCATCAAACCTATATTCGACTCCGTTTTATTTTTAACATTTTTATTAACATAGTTCCGCATCTGTAAGTATCGATAGAAGTCTTGTTTTTCTAACAGGAATTTTTCTTTAAGCATTTCAAAATTTAACAGTGTTCCTTCGTTTACTATGTTACAAAGAGCAGTTATGCCTTTAACTGTCCACTCTTTAAACCTACTATCTAATTTATTAGGAGTAAAGTCTGTGTCAAATGCGCACCATATAAGAATTCCTCTAAATTTTACTTCGGAGTCACGTTTGTGACTACGTGAAGAAGACCCGTCAGGGCGCATGCGCATCATTACATCGGTCGCATTGGCGCACAGACAGCGGGAGGACAGAGCTCCTCCCGATGTAAGTACTTTTAGGGTATTTTAAAGAGTTTTAAAGCTCCAGCTAAGTCTGAAACTTGTCAGAAATTTAGCTGGAGTAAAATAAGTTCCTTGACTGTGGTGCTGTGCTCTGTGTTTTATCACAGGCAGCACCATGGTGAAGACGAGCAGGGGAGGATAGAGCTCCTCCTGTAGCAGGTACTTTTAAAGTACTTTTATAGTTTTAATGCTCCAGCTAAGTGGGAAGCTTAGCTGGAGGGGAAAGTTTATTTTGTGGTGATCTGTGTTTTTGATTACAGGCAGCACCAAGATGAAGACGACCAGGGGGAGGTCAGCCGCCGGTAAAGCATTGGAGAGCCGCGGGAATGCGGTCTGTCAGCGGCTGCCTCGTACCCCTGCACAGTCGCGGACAGGGAGCGGGGCGACTTCAGACTGAGCGCTAAAAAGCACCAAAGCCAGCTTTTAAACGGTTCTCCCAAATGGAGCACCTCATCCAGAGGTTGCTCCAGAAACGCACACTCCGGGGAGGAGTCGTGTAGGCGGTAGGCTGCAGAAAGGCCATGCCAGCAGCACCTGGTAGAGGGCTGCTTAAAGCACCCTCATGCATGAGGTGAGTGCAGAGGGTCAGCTAAGGTCTGACCCCGACTCTGACTGAGACTTCGAAATAGCGAAGAACGGCCGTTGTCAGAGGTCCATTCTCTGGCAGCACGATTCGCTGTCCAGTCAGAGTATGGAGGGCCACTGGGAGAAGAGCTGGCCTCCACGATAGGGTCAGCTCAGTTCTGACCCGATTCTGACGGAGACTTTGTTGAATAGCGAAGAGAGGCCGTTGTCAGAGTTCCCATCTCTGGCAGTACGATTCGCTGTCCAGTCAGAGTCTGGAATCACCAAGAGACGGGGTAACTGCTAGTTGCTGAAGGTGCCAGCAGTGAACCGGGTGATATGGAGCCAGATGGGCGTGGGCGTGCAGTGCCCAGGAGATGAAGCTGCAGAGAATCCTGAAATTACTTGGCTCAGGAATCACGGCGTTCGCGAGAACGGTGGATGGAGGGCATGTGTCGGAGACACAGCAAGAGGTACTGGGGTTGCTTTGTAGCACCCATTTTTTAGATAAATTGTCTCGGGGAAAGTGCCATTCGGCCCACCATTAATTCCAAGATTGCAGTATTTTTCCAGCCTAGCAACATACAGCCGACAAACCTACTCTTCGGAGAGGACCTCGCCAAGAGTGTCAAGGACATGGACGACGAGGCAAAGACGGTGGGCTTGATCAAGCCACCGGCAGTCGGCAAGTTTTCAAAAGAAAGTACCCCTACAAATGAAGTGGGAACATGGTCAAACATCCACCAGGTACCAAGGAGGTAGGTGGGCCTGGTTCTCAGGTGCACATATCAAATGTGACACAACTTAAACTGGGGTACATTACATCTGTTTCTGGGATGAATGGAAGCAAATTACCTTAGCTCTGTTTATACAGAGTGTTATTCAAAGGTTTCGAATGGATTTCAATCCAAATGGTGATTTGCACATTCAGCATGTTCTTGGTAGAACTATTCAGTTTTCATTAACAGAACAGATGGATGTTCAGACTGCGCTTGCAAGCTTATGTGATAAAGGTGTAATTATAAGTTTGTTCACCAACCCATCAATTTGTGTCTAATATTTCCCCAGGCCAAAAAAGGATGGGGGATGTAGTATAGACATTGTAAGATGGAATTGTCACTGCCAAGCAACTGGGCAAGAGGATGCTATATGGCGACTCTAGAGCTTAAAGATGCGCATTACTCAATGTCTGTTTATTTGCAGAATATTTGAAATTCATCTGGATGGATCAACTATGGCAACAAAATTGTTAAAACCTATAATAGGCATGCTGAAAGGCCAGGGTACAGGTGTTCATGGCTTATCTCGATGATATCTTGATTACAGGCGTATCCAAGAGAACAGCTGAAGTAACAGGTGATAGTTGTTAAATCCAATTTTCAAAGATTGGGCATTAGTCATCCAGAGGAATCCAAATTAACACCTGACTATTTGGGTCACAATTGATTTAATTAAGTGACTCTGCCCAGGGAAAAAAGGGTAGAGCTAATTGACAGGTGTATCAAGCTAATTGAGGCAATAAGGATACATTCGGGTCATTATAATAGACCTATGCAGTTATCAGTAAAGGCTATTTCTGATTTGCAATGGTGGATTCACCATGTGTCCAGAAGTTATAGCAAGGTAATACTTGACCAGCCTTCCATGATTTTGCAGATGAATGTCAGTGCACTCGGGTGAGGTGTCACGGATACGAGTTTCAGCTGTGGAGGCAGATGGACTGAGCAAGAGGCATCGTTTGTGCAGACATGGGCAATTAACTATAAAGAGGCTTATAGCTCTAACAAATGTAATCTGCATGTTCAGTTTCAGATTGACAATAATACGCAAGTGGCATATACATTAATGTGACAGATTGGCTAATCACATTTGGGCTGGTGCATGGAAAAATATATTTCAGCTATTTATCTACCAGGTAGATTCTACATAGTAGCAGACGCTAAGTCACGAAAGTTCCATGACAACATAGATTGGATGTTGAACCAGGAGGTGTTCAATAATATAGTACTTGTATATGAATGCCAGATATCGATTTGTTTTGCATCAAGGTTCAACCATCAGCAGCCTAAATAGGTTTCATGGAAACCAGACCAGGTGGCAGTTGCAATTGATACTTTGACGTTACATTGGGGTGGTATGTTTTATATGTTTTCCTACCATTTTGCCTAAATAGGTCGGAGTCTGCAAGAAATCAAGCAGGATGCTGCTTTGGGGGTGCTTGTAATACCTAATTGGCCGAATCAAGTATGGTTCCCTTTGATGTTGCAGTTAGGGATCCAACCTCTTTTTGGTGGTTCCCAAGCGTAGGAATTGACTGGAGCATCCGCTAACAAGGGAAAGTCATCTGTTATGTGATTGTATTGACTTGTTAGTTTGCAGGTTTTAAGAAGGCCATACCTGAAGCAAGGACTGTCTGGGTGAACGGTGGACATGCTCACTGTAGCCTGGAGAAAGAGTACTCTAAAGGGGAACATTACTTTTGTAAAAAAATGGGAGCAATATTGTGTACAAAATAATATTGACTATAGTACTGCAGGTATTGTGGATATTTTAGAGTTCCTGTTAACACTCTAAGATGATGAGGGGCTCAGTTATAGCACCATTAATACAGCTTTAAGTGCTTTGTCATCGTATGGTTTTGATGGGGTCAGGAAAGATCCTATTGAGTTTCATCATATCATAGCTGGATTGATGAAAGGAATTTCAACTCTAAACTTCCTAAACCCAGGTATATGGCGATCTGGGATGTAAGTGTGTTCCTCAAGATTCTTCGACAGTAGGTTCCTGTCATGTCTCTGAATTTGCCAGACTAATCATGAAAGTGTTTATGCTCTTGGCATTGGTTCAGCATAGCAAGTGCAGATTTTGCAAAAACTTCTGCTAGACAGGATGGAAGTGCCTGAAGAGAATGTTATGTTATAGAATTGTGTACTGCTTAAGCAGAGCAGGCCAGGTGTCACAGGTTTATGAAAATTGTGTTTCAGCATAACCTACTGATCCATGTTTATGTGTAATGGCATATTTATTTTCATTATATTGTAGCTATAAAGACCTTAAGAAATGTGGAAATAGCATTGTTTATCAGTTACATGAAGCCACACAGGAGAGTGTTAGTACAGATTATCTCAAGGTGGATTAAAGCAAATGTTGGTTAAGTCAGGTATTAATACTGAAGTGTATATATCCTTTTTTCCACTATTACAGCAGCACCGTCGTCGGCTAGGGCGATGGATGCTCACAGCGGCCATATTTTTATAGGTGCCGGGTGGTCAAATTAATTTATTTTTTAATTTTTTTATTTGACCATCGGCCGATCGCCGATCAGAGAAGAGGCTGTTTGCAAATTCAGGATTAAGTCCTGTTTAGTTTCCCCTGTGATAGAGGGGTTACTGGTTGTTTTGATTATTCAAATCAATTGTTACTGCATGATATTCACATTTCATGTTTAACGCATTATTGATTGTTTCTCATCGAAAGTCAATCAATGCAGTGAGAAGCCGGGATTTGGATCTGCGGCATAAAATCACAGAGCTTTGAACCCTTCACGTAGTCACAAACGTGACTCCGAAGTAAAATAGTAAGATTAAACGAGAACTTACCAAGTTTGAAGTTTGATCTTTATTTTATGAGGAGTTACGTTGGTGATTACGTGCCCGCCACGCCCAACCCTCTCTCATAAAAAAGGTCATATGGTAGTTCTCATGTTGCTCATCTTAATATGTTACTTCAAATATTGTATTATCTGTGATTTCATACCGCTGCTTTGAAGATTAACGCGCATGCGCCCTGACGGGTCTTCTTCACGTAATCACCAATGTAACTCCTCATAAAATAAAGATCAAACTTAAAACTTGGTAAGTTCTCGTTTAATCTTACTATTATAACTTACTTACTGTTATAACTGTTTTCCACATATTAAGAGTCAATTTTATCCAAGGATTTTCAATAGCATTTATATAGTCTTGTAGGTTGCTATCAGCTATGATCGCTTGTCCAGGAATGGCAAGTGTTCTCTCTTCAATATTTTTCCATTGAGCATCATATGATGGGTTGCACCAGCATATCATAGATCTTAACTGTGCTGCCTGATAATAGTCTTTGAGAGAGGGTAGACCCCATCCCCCCTTTCCTTTTGTTAACTGTAAGGTTTTGAGACGGGTCCTAGGTCTTTTACCTTGCCATAGATATCTTGATAATATTTTGTCCCATTCATTAAATTGTTTTTGATTAATCTCTATTAGTAGGGTCTGAAATAAATATAACAGTCTTAGCAATATGTTCATTTTAATAGATTCAATTCTCGAGCTGAGACCAAAGAAAGGAATTTGGTTCCATCTAGCTATATCCTCCTTAATTCTTTGGTGTGTAGGTGAATAGTTGCATTCTGATAATTCTGTAAAATCCCTTGGTTTAATTATGCCCAAATATTTGAGATGCTCTGCTTGCCATGCCAGAGGGTACCTACTTCTGACTTCTGCTGATGGCTGTAGTTGTATGTAAGCAGTTGTGTTTTACCTATGTTAATCTTGTATTCAGATAGTTGACCGTATTGTTCGAGTGATTGCATCAATTTAGGTAGAGAGTTTGTCGGTTGCCCCAAATAAATCAAAATGTCATCCGCATAACAGGCCAGTTCAGTCCCTTGAATAGTAATCGACCTTTTATTTCTTCATTTTATCTTATACAGTATATTGAGCTAGTGGTTCCAAATATAATGCAAAGAGTAATGGTGACAACGCACATCCCTGTCTTGAACCCCTTTCTGGAGAAAAACTCTTTGATAAATATCCGTTAACTTTAATTCTAGCAGTGGGCTTATTATATAGTGCCTGTATGGTTTTAATAATAGAGTCATGCAGGCCAAATCTATGTAGAACTTGGTAGAGAAAATTCCAGTTCACAGAGTCGAATGCCTTTTCAGCATCCACCTTATCACTATTGCTTCAATTTTATTTTTTTGAATGTAGTCGACAATATGTAGTGTCCTGTGTTTGACTTTGCCAAATAAACCCTGCTTGGTCATTCTGTATTAATTTAGGCAAGAACTGTTCTAACCGTTTGGCCATGATAGAAGTGAATGATTTATAAACTACATTAAGAACTGATATCGGTCTAAATGACCCACACTCCATTTTATCTTTACCTTCTTTTGGTATAGCAGAGATAATTGCCTCCCTCCAGCTCGGTAGTGTTTGTGCCTTTTTTTAAACCAGTTTAATGTATGGAGTATAATAGGTGCATGGTCACTTAAATCTATTGTTCCAATTCCACAGGTGTGTATTTTATCTGTATCCTTTCCAAATGTTATAAAATAGTCTATTCTTGTGTATAAAGAGTGTGGGGCCAAGTAGTGGGTGTAATCCCTTCTATTAGGGAAAAGGTCCCGCCTTATATCAATTAAACCAACCTCTTTAAAAAGAGTTTTGACTTTCTTATGTAAAGACTTTGTATCATGAGTTTTTCTACTGGACAAATCTAGCTCTGGTTGTAAATGTATATTTAGGTCTCCCCCACAAATAAGAAGGCCTTCTGTTTCCATTATCATGATATTAATAATTCTCTGGAAGAAATTAAAATCACTTCCAGGAGCTGCATATACATTCAGCAACGTAACTTGATTCCCATCTATATTCCTCCTTACTAAAATAAATCTACTGTTCTTAGCACTCAGTTCAAATACTTTCTCAAAATTTAACTTGCTTGAGATGAGAGTAGCTACTCCTCTCCTACATCCCGATATATATGAGGAGAAAAAGAGGTTAGTGAAACCCATTCTTTTAAGTTTTTCATGTTCTTTGTCATTTAGATGGGTTTCCTGTAAATATACTAAATGGGCTTGTTCTTTCCTCATTTTAGTTAGAATTTAGCTGTGTTTAATTGGGTTTGACAGTCCGTTCACATTAAAAGAGATTAATTTTACCTTGTCATTAGCCATTTGTATTTAACTTTCTGTGTATCAGTAACATGGTGAAATTAGACATAACAAATCTACTCCCTGAACAATCAAAAACAAAAGAACATATGAAAAAACAAAGGCGTGATTCCAAGGTAGGGGTCTCCAGTGGATGACCCTGGGCTAGGCTTGAGGAAAAAGCCTAGTTGTGGGGGAGAGCCTCTCTCATCTGTGAGCTGAGGGCCCCCACTGCAGCATTCAAAAAGAAAAATAACTCCATCCATAAGGCAGAACACACTTCCCTGTGCATTCCTCCCCTGTATTTATCTTCATTTAAATAGGGGAAAACTGATGAAATAACGCACCGTCAACTTTTAAGTTCTGTTCAGCTCATCTACATTTTAAAGGTTATCCATAACTTAAAGTTCTTCTGAAGATGAGGGCTGTCTTCTGAAGACCCGTAGTCTATCCACGATGTCCTTCTCCCACTCCTTGACCATCCCCTGCGGTCTTGATCTTCCCACCATCTCCCACGCAGTGCGGGACAGTTGCTCAGCCAGGCTCTCTTTTGGTGAGGTCACTCTAACGGGCAGTCCTCTGTTCCTCATGTCAGATAGAATGCAGTCGGAGACAGTAAGACTGGTGGGAGAACTGGGAAAGGGGAGGGGATGGAGAGAGAGGGAAAGCAAGGGCTATTTGAAGTTAGAGAAGTCAATGTTCATACCGCTGAGGTATAAGCTACCCAAGCGAAATATGAGGTGCTGTTCCTCCAATTTGCGCTGGGCAATTTTTTATTTATTTTATTTTTTATTTGTATTTATTTATTTATTTTACTCAGAGCTCCCGTGGATTTTGAAGTAACAGCAACAAAGAGAAGCAGGAGAAAACACTGATTGGCTCTAGCCCGAGTGGGAGGAGTGTTAGAAGTGAGTCAGAGGGGGAAAAGTTGAAAAGGAGAGGCAAAGCACAGGCAGACTTTATTCAGAGTTCCCGTGGATTTTGAAGCAACAGCAACAAAGAAGCAGGAGAAAACACTGATTGGCTCTTGCCCTACTGGGAGGTGAGTTAGAAGTGAGTCAGAGGGGGAAAACAGATTAAAACTGAGGAATTTGGTTTGTAAATTGGTAAATTAGGCAATTTAGCGGTCAATAAAAGCAAGACGGCTCTTAGAGAGCGGCCTTGTGAGGGAAGTGCCCTGTGACAAAAGTGTGAGTCTTTGGCTCGAGAGTCTTCGGCGAGGAGGCTGAGGAGAGGAGGCTACGCAAACGCTGGAGAGGGAGAGACGAAAGAAGGAGATGTCAGTCAAGCTGATTCAGTGTGATGCTTGCATTATGTGGGAGGTCAAGGACACTGCTGGTGCGTCTGGCTGCTACAAATGTGAGAAGTGCATCCAGGTACAGCTCCTGAAGGACCGTGTTGGGGAACTGGAGAAGCAAGTGGATGACCTCAGGTTCGTCCGAGAAACTGAGTCATTCCTCGACAAGTCCTACAGTAAGATTGTTACATCTAAGGTAATGGAAGAGAGAAAGTGGGTGACGTTGAGAAAGGGAGGGAAACTTGGAATGCAAAGGTCCCCGGTTGTTGTACTTCTTGTGAACAGGTTCGCCCACTTAGAAGCCGTCGGGACAGAAGACGTTATCACACTGAGCGTCGGACGGGCTTGCGAAGCAAAAAGGGCTGTTGAGCCAAAACCAAAGAGGCCAACGTCAGGCAACACCATTGTAGTTGGAGACTCCATTGTGAGAGGTATGGACACGGGTTTCTGCGGCAACAGACGGGATTTGAGGATGGTGTGCTGCCTTCCTGGTGCCAGGATGCAGGATGTCACGGACAGAGTGCAGAAAATCCTCAAGGGCGAAGGTGAACAGCCGGAACTGGTAGTGCATGTCGGCACAAACAATGTCGGAAAGAAGGGGATGAATATTCTGCAGCGTGACTTTAGAGAGCTCGGAAAAATGCTGAAAAGCAGGACATCCAGGGTTGTTATCTCCGGTTTGCTTCCAGTTCCTCGTGCTGGCGAGAGCAGGAACAGGGAGATACGGGACCTGAATGTGTGGCTGAGGAACTGGGGCAGGGGGCAGGGATTTAGATTCTTAGATCACTGGGATCTGTTTTGGAGTAAGGGGGAACTGTACAAAAGGGACTGATTGCATCTTAACAGGTGGGGGACCAGCATTCTGGCAGGCAGGTTTGCCATCGCTACACGGGTGGTTTTAAACTGAATAAGTGGGGTGGGGTGTCAAATGGGATAGTCGAGGATGGAGTTAAAGGGAAAGAGAGTAAAGGGATGGTTAATGACCCCAGAACTAACGGGAAAGGAAGCTCACAAAGGGATAGGAGAGTATGGCCAAGTGTAATGGGGATCGATGTGAAAGGTGAGATGCGTAAGGAATTAAAAGTATTGTATATGAATGCGCGAAGTATAAGAAGTAAAGTAGATGAGCTTGAGGCTGAGTTACAGGTTGGTAGCTATGACATTGTGGGGATTACTGAGACGTGGCTGCAGGAGGATCGGTCCTGGGAACTTAATATTCAGGGTTATACATCCCATAGAAAGAACAGGCAGGTGGGCAGAGGAGGGGGGGGGGGTAGCTCTGCTGGTGAGGGATGGAATTCAGTCCCTTGCGAGGGAGGACATAGGGACTGACGAGGTAGAGTCACTGTGGATTGAGTTGAGGAATTGTAAAGGCAAGAAGACACTAATTGGTGTTAATTACAGACCCCCAAATAGTAGCCCGGGTGTAGGGTGTAAGTTGCTGCAGGAGTTGAAACTGGCATGTAACAAAGGTAATGCAACTGTGGTGATGGGGGATTTCAATATGCAGGTAGACTGGGAAAATCAGGTTGGTTCAGGACCCCAAGAAAGAGAGTTTGTAGAATGCCTCCGAGATGGATTCTTAGAGCAGCTTGTAATGGTGCCGACCAGAGAAAAGGCAATTCTGGATTTAGTGTTGTCCAATGAACCAGATATGATAAAGAGAACTCGAGGTAAAGGAACCGTTTGGAGGTAGTGATCATAATATTAGTTTTAATCTGCAATTTGAGAAGGAGAAAATTAATTGGGAAGTGGCAATGATGCAGTTGAACAAAGGGGACTATGAAGGCATGAGAGTGGAGCTGGCCAAAGTAGACTGGAAAGGGATCCTAGCAGGAATGACGGTGGAACAGCAATGGCAGGAATTTCTGGGCATAATCCGGTAGATGCAGGATCATTTCATTCCAAAAAGGAAGAAAGATTCTAAGGGGAGTAGGAGGCAACCGTGGCTGACAAGAGAAGTTAGGGATAGAATAAAACTAAAAGAAAATATGTATAACACAGCAAAGAGTAGCTGGAAGCCAGAGGATTGGGAAACTTTCATAGGACAACAGAAGGAAACAAAACGGGCAATACAGGCTGAAAAGATGAAGTATGAGGGGAAGCTGGCCAGGAATATAAAGAAGAACAGTAAAAGCTTCTTTAAATATGTTAAGGGAAAAAGAGTAGCAAAGTCAAATGTGGGTCCCTTGAAGGCAGACACGGGTGAAATTATTATGGCCAACAAGGAAATGGCAGAAGAGTTCAGATCTGTCTTCACTAAGGAAGCACAACAATCTCCCAGATGTACATAGATACATAGATACATAGAAATTAGGTGCAGGAGTAGGCCATTCGGCCCTTCGAGCCTGCACCGCCATTCAATACGATCATGGCTGATCATCCAACTCAGTATCCCGTACCTGCCTTCTCTCCATACCCCCTGATCCCTTTAGCCACAAGGGCCACATCTAATTCCCTCTTAAATATAGCCAATGAACTGGCCTCAACTACATTCTGTGGCAGAGAATTCCAGAGATTCACCACTCTCTGTGTAAAAAATGTTTTTCTCATTTCAGTCCTAAAAGATTTCCCCTTTATCCTTAAACTGTGACCCCTTGTTCTGGACTTCCCCAACATCGGGAACAATCTTCCTGCATCTTGCTTGTCCAACCCCTTAAGAATTTTGTAAGTTTCTATAAGATCCTCCCTCAATCTTCTAAATTCTAGCGAGTACAAGCCGAGTCTATTCAGTCTTTCTTCATATGAAAGTCCTGACATCCCAGGAATCAGTTGGTGAACCTTCTCTGTACTCCCTCTATGGCAAGAATGTCCTTCCTCAGATTAGGAGACCAAAACTGTACGCAATACTCCAGGTGTGGTCTCACCAAGACCCTGTACAACTGCAGTAGAACCTCCCTGCTCCTATACTCAAATCCTTTTGCTATGAATGCTAACATACCATTCGCTTTCTTCACTGCCTGCTGCACCTGCATGCCTACTTTCAATGACTGGTGTACCATGACACCCAAGTCTCGTTGCATCTCCCCTTTTCCTAATCAGCCACCATTCAGGTAATAGTCTACTTTCCTGTTTTTGCCACCAAAGTGGATAACCTCACATTTATCCACATTATACTGCATCTGCCATGCATTTGCCCACTCACCCAGCCTGTCCAAGTCATCTTACAGCCTCCTAGCACCCTCCTCACAGCTAACACTGCTCCCCAGCTTCGTGTCATCCGCAAACTTGGAGATGTTGCATTCAATTCCCTCGTCCAAATCATTAATATATATTGTAAATAGCTGGGGTCCCAGCACTGAGCCTTGCGGTACCCCACTAGTCACTGCCTGCCATTCTGAAAAGGACCCGTTAACTCCTACTCTTTGCTTCCTGTCTGCCATCCAGTTCTCTATCCACATCAATACTGAACCCCCAATACCATGTGCTTTAAGTTTGTAGACTAATCTCTTATATGGGACCTTGTCGAAAGCCTTCTGAAAGTCCAGATATAAAACATCCACTGGTTCTCCCTTATCCACTTTACTAGTTACATCCTCGAAAAGTTCTATAAGATTCGTCAGACATGATTTACCTTTCATAAATCCATGCTGACTTTGTCCAATGATTTCACCATTTTCCAAATGTGCTGCTATCCCATCTTTAATAACTGACTCTAGCAGTTTCCCCACTACCGATGTTAGACTAACTGGTCTGTAATTCCCCAATTTCTCTCTCCCTCTCTTTTTAAAAAGTGGGGTTACATTAGCTATCCTTCAATCCTCAGGAACTACTCCAGAATCTAAAGAGTTTTGAAAAAAATATCACTAATGCATCCACTATTTCTGGGGCTACTTCCTTAAGTACTCTGGGATGCAGCCTATCTGGCCCTGGGGATTTATCGGCCTTTAATCCATTCAATTTACCTAACACCACTTCCCGGCTAACCTGGATTTCACTCAGTTCCTCCATCTCATTTGACCCCCGGTCCCCTGCTATTTCCAGCAGATTCATTGTCTTCCTTAGTGAAGACAGAACCAAAGTAGTTATTCAATTGGTTTGCCATGTCCTTGTTCCCCATGATCAATTCACCTGTTTCTGACTGCAAGGGACCTACATTTGTTTTAACTAATCTTTTTCTCTTCACATATCTATAAAAACATTTGCAGTCAGTTTTTATGTTCCCTGCCAGTTTTCTTTTCCCTTTCCTAATTAAGCCCTTTGTCATCCTCTGCTGGACTCTGAATTTCTCCCAGTCCTCTGGTAGGCTGCTTTTTCTGGCTAATTTGTATGCTTCATCTTTTGTTTTGATACTATCCCTGATTTCCCTTGTTATCCACGGATGCACTACCTTCCCTGATTTATTCTTTTGCCAAACTGGGATGAACAATTGTTGTAGCTCATCCATGCAGCCTTTCAATGCCTTCCATTACATACCCTTTAAGAATCAATTGCCAGTCTATCTTGGCCAATTCACGTCTCATACCCTCAAAGTTACATTTCTTTAAGTTCAGAACCCTTGTTTCTGAATTAATTATGTCACTCTCCATCCTAATGAAGAACTCAACCATATTATGGTCACTCTTGCCCAAGGGGCCACGCACAACAAGACTGCTAACTAACCCTTCCTCATTACTCAATACCCAGTCTAGAATAGCCTGCTCTCTCGTTGGTTCCTCTACATGTTGATTTAGAAAGCTATCCCGCATACATTCCAAGAAATCCTCTTCCTCAGCACCCCTGCCAATTTGATTCACCCAATCTATATGTAGATTGAAGTCACCCATTATAACTGTTTTACCTTTGTTGCACGCATTTCTAATTTCCTGTTTGATGCCATCCCCAACTCCACTACTACTGTTAGGTGGCCTGTACACAACTCCCACTAGCGTTTTCTGCCCCTTAGTGTTTCGCAGCTCTACCCATATCGATTCCACATCCTCCAAGCTAATGGCCTTCCTTTCTATTGCGTTAATCTCCTCTCTTACCAGCAACACTACCCCACCTCCTTTTCCTTTCTGTCTATCCCTCCTGAATATTGAATATCCCTGGATGTTCAGCTCCCAGCCTTGGTCACCCTGGAGCCATGTCTCCGTGATCCCAACTATATCATAGTCATTAATAGATATCTGCACATTCAACTCATCCACCTTATTACGAATGCTCCTTGCATTGAGACACAAAGCCTTCAGGCTTGTTTTTACAACACTCTTACCCCTTATACAATTATGTTGAAAAATGGCCCTTTTTGATTTTTGCCTTGGATTTTTCTGCCTACCACTTTTACTTTTCACCTTGCTACCTATTGCTTCTACCCTCATTTTACACCCTCTGTCTCTCTGCTCACACATTTAAGAAACCCACCACCTCTTATTCTGTTTATTATCTTTTTCTTCTTTCTACATGTTGGGTCTGAGTGCTTCCCTTCTCTGCCTCCTGCCTCACACACTGTCTACTAGCTTTCTCCATTTGAGTCCCTCCCCACAACCGTTCTAGTTTAAAGTCTCCCCAGTAGCCCTGGCAAATCTCCCCGCCAGGATATTGGACCCCCCTCGGGTTCAAGTGCAACCCGTCCTTTTTGTACAGGTCACACCTTCCCCAAAAGAGGTTCCAATGATCCAGAAACTTGAATCCCTGCCCACTGCACCAGTCCTTCAGCCATGCATTTATCCTCCACCTCGCTCCATTCCTACTCTCACTGTAGTAACTCTTTCTTGTAGTAAATCTTTCTAAAACATAGCAAAAATCTAAGTGAGGAAGGACTCAGGGGTCAGTCAGAAACTGTGGAGGGAATGTGGAGGGAATGAGCAGATGGCATTTTGGGTTGAGATCCATATTCATGGTGATGAAGGGTCCCAATGTGAAATGTCATCTGTACGTTTCCTTCACAGATGTTGCCTGGCCCTCTGAGTTCCTCCATCTCTTTTGCACTTATTTGCTCAAGATTCCAGCATCTGCAGTTTCTTGTGTCCCCATTCCTAAAACATAAGTCTTTTTCCAACATGCTCTGCTGCCAACACCTCGCAATGAAGGTCCACATTGAAGCTCTGGAAAAATATGGACCACTTCACAGTCCTTAGGAGCCTCCTCTCAGAGAAGTGATGATGAAACTCCATGTTCACTTCAGTGCCATCTGAGGAAATCAGTGTTTGCAAATCAAGAGCCCCAACCAAGCTTAAAGCTAATAATCTATAAGTTAGTAGTGATCTTCCACCTCCTACACATTTCTGAGACACGGTCTACTCACAGCAGACATCTTATTGCAGATGTGCCATAAATGTTGTATCTGAAATATCCTCATAATTCTGTTTTGATAAGTGAACCAATCTCTGTGTCCTTTCCCAAGTCCAACATCTGAATTTAATGGAATAGCCAACCATATAATTCACTTTCTTTACCTCAGACTCAGAGCTACTTCACGGCAAGTGACTATTCACCAGACAGAATAAATGATTCAAGGATGTTCTCAAAGCCTTTTTAAAAGCACATATTACCCCTGTGATGTGGGAATCCCTGTCCCGTGATGACTCACTATGAAGGAGCATTTGGTAGGCGCCTCCAGTTCTTTTCTCAGAAGCATGAAGCCGAGTGTAAAGATGAAGCCGAGTGTAAGGATGAGTGTAAGGATGAAAGAGGGTGCAGCACCTCGTAAACTAACCTGCTGTTCCATAAAGCAGTTCCTGTCCTTTGTTGGAGTGGGGGATTCAGAATTTAGCCTATTCAGCAACCTGCAAATCCTCAGAACTGGAGCAGAAGGAGTGATCTTCAGTAACTTTGTTGGTGCCTTTGTGACAACACTTTTGTGTACTTAATGCAAAGACAAAGAATTTCACTATATAGCTAGGTACAAGTGATAATTAAGAATCTTCATTATCAAAGCATGAGAAGGTAGCACAAGAGACTGCAGATGCTGGAATCTGGAATGACAAACAAACTGCTGGTCAGGCAGCATCTGTGGAGGGAAATGGACGTTTTATGTCGAGCGCCTTCATCCAGATTCTTCATTTGATCAGGTGGAGATGAAGGGTTCAGATGAACCTGAACTAGTTGCATGCAGCAATTCTGATGCACGAAAAGGGTGAAATGGTTTGAAAGTATGATGTTGTAATGAGGTGTATTGAACTAAAGGTCAAGGAGTTGGAAAATACGTGACACACAAATCCCATCAATATTTGTATCCACTGTAGCCACAGGCAAGGTTCCAGATGACTGATGTTCCATTGATTAAGACAGGCTCCCTCATGGAGGCTGAGCCAGAAGATTAAGGCACATGGGATCAACAGGGAAATGGAAGACTGGATTCAAAATAAGCATGGCCATAGAATTTAAAGGGTAGTTATGGGGTGTGATTCTCACTGCAGACCTGTGACCAATGATCTTCTGCAGTGATCAGTGCTGGAACCTCATTTGTGATGTAGGTGGGCAGGCTAGTAAGGTTGAAGACAACATAATAATTGACAGAGTTGTGGAGAATGAGGAAGATTATCAAAGAATTCAGGTTATCAATCAGCTGGAAGTGTATACGGAGAAATGTCAGAAGGAGTTTAATCCAGGAACATGTGAGGTGGGTCAAATCTACAGTAAACAGCCGCAACCTTATGATCACTGAGGTATAGTTGGCGCTCCCAGAAAGTGCCAACACAAGTAGATAGGGGTAGAGATGGTGTATGGCATGCTTCCGGAGATCCAACAAAATTATTTTAGATAAATTAGTGATTCATTTGTACATCTCCAATTACTTTAGAAACAAGGAACTAGAGATGCCAGTTTTAAAAATAGATAAAGTCTTGGAGTAACTCAGTGGCTCAAGCACCATCCCTGGAGAAAATGGATGGGTGAGATTACAGGTTCTTCAGACAGACTCTAAGGGGTGGGGAAATAAATCTGGAAGAGAGATGGGGCACGACAAAGCGTGGTAGGTTAGAGATGAACACAGTTAGGTGGGGGGGTGGTCGATGGTGGTTTAATAGGCAGGTAACCAAAGGCAGCCAGAGATTTTTAAAAAGGTGAAGCAAAATGATTGAAGAGTTGTGAATTGTGAAGCCGTGGGAAAGAATGTAGGTAGAGGGGAGCCATTGATGAGTCCAGGTAGGGAACAGGGGAGAGGGTGGGAGGAAGGGAAAAGGGGAGGGCGGTGGGAGAGAAAGGTGAGAAAGTTGCCTAAAATTGGAGAATTCAATATTCATACCGATAGGTTGGAAGCTACCCAAGCGGAATACCAAGTGTCTCTCCAGTTTGTGTGTGGCCTTACTCTGGCAATGGAGGAGGCACAGGACATGTCCACTTCTTCAAAGTGGACATAACTGGTAAATTTTGCAGTGAAGCATACAAACCGTGCAGGAAGGAGCTGCAAATGCTGGTTTAAACCGAAGATGAACACAAAATGCTGGAGTGACTCAGCGGGTTAGGTAGCATCTCTGGAGAGAAGGACTGGGTGATCAACTGGTCTAGTGCCGAGTTGATTACTCGGGTAGAGGCCGATAAAGATTGGGGTACTGATTGTGGATGATTCGTCATGATCACATTGAATGGCGGTGCTGGCTCGAAGGGCTGAATGGCCTACTCCTGCACCTATTTTCTATGTTACTATGGGAACTAAAATGGTTGGCAATGGGGAGATCCAGCTGGCCTTGGCGGACCGAATGCATCGGGCAAAACATCCATGCTTGTTCTAACTGATTTACAGGTGCAGCAGATGTAGTACATTAGCTTCGAGTAGGTGCAAGCGAGCCTGGAGGGACAGCTACCTGGATGGAGGCAAGGGAGGGAGAACACCTGTCCCTGTACTTCCTCCCTCACCTGGTGGGGAAATAGTGAATAACTGGATAGGGTGGTGAACCTGTGGAATTCTTTGCCACAGAAGGCAGAGTTAGTTGGATTCTTGATTATTATGGGTGTCAGAGGCTTTGGGGAGAAGGCAGGAGAATGAGGTTAGGAGGGAGGTTTAGATCAGCCATGATAGAATGGCAGAGTAAACTTGATGAGCCTAATTCTATTCCTATCACTTACAGTGCCCTCCATAAAGTTTGGGACAAAGACCCATCATTTATTTATTTGCCTCTGTACTCCACAATTTGAGATATATATATATTTTTTGAAAATATTTTTTATTGGAGATAAGTACACAACATATTAACATCATTACCAGTCTTACATTTTTGAATTCATAATATTGTCAATTATTATTACATTGTCTCCAATACCTTTTGCCTTTTTTGTTTTTTTAAACTAGATAGAACTAAAAAGATAAATGAAGTGAAGAAAGAAAAGAGAGAGAAGAAAAGAGAGAGAAAGAAAAAAAGAAAAAAAGAAAAGAAAAAAAAAGAAAACAGAAAAGAAAAAGATAGTTAAAGAAGAATGGAAAAATTTATTAAAATAAAAACCTTCATTCGAGATATATTCGTACATTTCAGAGTATAACATTTCATCCATTCTTTAGCCCGAGTGTTAGTCAGGTTCCTGTGCTGAACCATTCTGACCCTTTAAATAATCAATAAAGGGAGACCATGTTCCAACGAATAATTCCTGTTTGTCCAACAGGGAAAATCTGATTCTTTCCACGTTTAAGGTCTCCGTCATTTCTATAATCCACATTTTGATTGTGGGGGTTATAGGGCCTTTCCAAAATTTTAGAATTAATTTTTTTCCCGTTATTATACTATAATCAATAAAGTTTCTTTGTGTTGTTGTAAATGTTTGATTTAATTCTAATGTTCCGAGTATTATTAATTTTGGATCCGGGTCCAATTGTGTGCTGGTCACTTTAGATATTATACTGAAAATATTTACCCAGAATTTTTTTATTTTTATACAGTTTGCAAACATATGAGATAAGTTAGCTTCTAAATGTTGACATTTATCACATATAGGTGAGATATGTTGAAAGATTTTATGTAATTTTGTTTTTGAATAATGTAACCTATGTATTACTTTAAATTGTATTAAAGAATGTCTGGCATTTAATGAACATTGATGTATGTGTTGTAAACTTTCTTCCCAAGTATCTTTCCTTATTATTTGATTTAATTCTTTTTCCCATGTTTGTCTGTGTAAGTCCGTCGATGGAATGTCACTGTCTAATAAAATATTATATATATAAGATATTAATTTTTCTGTATTAGGATGTTTATTCCAACATTCTTTTATTTTTTTTTTATTTTTTTTTAAATTATTATTATTATTATTATTATTATTATTATTATATTTTTTTTTTATTTTTTTTTTATTTTTATTTATTAGAAGTACATTACATTACAACCACATACATTAATACTCATCATTTGTATCTTCTTACAATTAATGTACTCCCTTTATTTATTTTTTTTACACTAAAAAAGGAAAAGATTGAAAGAGAGAAGAAAGTGAAGGAAAAAGTGAAAGTGTAGAAAAGTGTAGAAAATGTAACAACAAAAAAGGACGAAGACCCTATGAGAGCGAAATTAAAAACAAAAGAAAAAGAGTTAAGAAATAGGCCCTAGGAAAAAAAAAAGAGAAAAAGAGAGAGGAAAAAAAAAGAAAAACAAATATTTTTTTGAGCATTACGTAAATAGGACATACCAACTCTTCAACTATCATCCCCCCTTACCCGACCTCAATTTTTTATTTTTTTTAAAGTACTTTTGCACCCTATGTTTGTAATAATTCTATAAATGCAGACCACGTCAGGTGGAAGTGATCTGGTTTACCTGCTAGGAGGAGTCTTATCTCTTCTAGGTGTAGTGTTTCAAACATATTTGAAATCCAACATTCATCAAGATTTGAGATTTGTCATTGAAAAAAATCACATGTGGTTAAAATGCACATTGTCAGATTTTAATAAAGGCCATTTTTATACATTTTGGTTTCACCATGTAGAAATCACAGCAGTTAGACAATAGGTGCAGGAGTAGGCCATTCGGCCCTTCGAGCCAGCACTGCCATTCAATGTGATCATGGCTGATCATCCCCAATCAGTACCCCGTTCCTGCCTTCCCATATCCCGTGACTCTGCTATTTTTAAGAGCCCTATCTAGCTCTCTCTTGAAAGCATACAGAGAACCTGCCTCCACCGCCCTCTGAGGCGGAGAATTCCACAGACTCACCACTCTCTGTGACAAAAAGTGTTTCCTCGTCTCCGTTCTAAATGGCTTACTCCTTATTCTTAAACTGTGGCCCCTGGTTCTGGACTCCCCCAACATCGGGAACATGTTTCCTGCCTCTAGCGTGTCCAAGCCCTTAACAATCTTATATGTTTCAATGAGATACCCTCTCATCCTAAACTCCAGAGTGTACAAGCCCAGCTGTTCCATTCTCTCAGCATATGACAGTCCCGCCATCCCGGGAATTAACCTTGTAAACCTACGCTGCACTCCCTCAATAGCAAGAATGTCCTTCCTCAAATTAGGGGACCAAAACTGCACACAATACTCCAGGCTCACTTGGGCTCTGTAAAACTGCAGAAGGACCTCTTTGCTCCTATATTCGATTCCTCTTGTTATAAAGGCCAACATGCCATTCGCTTTCTTCACTGCCTGCTGTACCTGCATGCTTACTTTCAGACTGATGTACAAGGACCCCCCAGATCCCATTGTACTTCCCCTTTTCCCAACTTGACGCCATTTACATAGTAATCTGCCTTCCTGTTTTTGCTACCAAAGTGGATAACCTCACATTTATCTGCATTAAACTTCATCTGCCATGCATCTGCCTACTCCCCCAACCTGTCCAAGTCACCCTGCATTCTCATAGCATCCTCCTCACAGGTCACACTGCCACCCAGCTTTGTGTCATCTGCAAATTTGCTGATGTTACTTTGAATACCTTCATCCAAATCATTGATGTATATTGTAAATAGCTACGGTCCCTGCACCGAGCCTTGCGGTGCCCCACTAGTCACTGCCTGCCATTCTGAAAGGGACCCGTTAATCCCTACTCTTTGTTTCCTGTCTGCCAACCACTTATCTATCCATGTCAGCACTCTACCCCCAATACCATGTTCCCTAATTTTGCCCACTAATCTCCTATGTGGGACCTTATCAAATTCTTTCTGAAAGTCCATGTACACTACATCCACTGGCTCTCCTTTGTCCATTTTCCCAGTTTCATCTTCAAAAAATTCCAGATTAGTCAAGCATGATTTCCCCTTCGTAAATTCATGCTGACTGGGACCGATCCTGTTACTGCTATCCAAATGTTCGGCTATCTCATCTTTTATATTCAACTCCAACATCTTCCCCACCACCGATGTCAGGCTAACTGGTCTATAATTCCGTTTTCTCTCTCCCGCCTTTCTTAAAAAGTGGGATAACATTAGCTACCCTCCAATCCACAGGAACTGATCCCTGAGCCTATAGAACATTGGAAAATTATCACCAATGCATCCACGATTTCCCGAGCCACTTCCTTAAGTACCCTGGGATGCAGACCATCCGGCCCTGGGGATTTATCAGCCTTCAGTCCCATCAGTCTATCCAACACCATTTCCTGCCTAATGTGGATTTTCTTCAGTTCCTCTGTCACCCCAGATCCTCTGGCCACTACTATATCAATACTATACTATGTTTATACATAGTCCCCCCATTTCAGGGCACCATAATATTTGGGACACAGTAATGTCATGTAAATACAAGTAGTAATGTTTAGCATTTTGTTGCATATCCTTTGCATGCAATGACTGCTTGAAGTCTGCAATTCATGGACATCACCAGTTGCCTTCTCTGGTGATGCTCTGCCTGGCCTGTATTGCAGCCATCTTTAGCTTATGCTTGTTTTGGGGGCTGGTCCCCTTCACTTTTCTCATCAGCATATAAAAGGCATGCTCAATTGGATTCAGATCGGGCGATTGACTTGGCCACTCAAGAATTTACCATTTTTTAGCTTTGCAAAACTCCTTTGTTGCTTTAGCAGTATGTTTGGGATCATTGTCTTGCTGTAGAATGAACCACCGGCCAATGTGTTTTGAGGCATTTGTTTGAACATGAGCAGATAGGATGTGTCGATGCACTTCAGAATTCATTAAGCTACTACCATCAGCAGTTGTATCATCAATGAAGATAAATGAGCTTATAACTTCCTTCAGCAGCCACACACGCCCAGGCCATAACACCCCACCACCGTGTTTCACAGATATAACCATATAACCATATAACCATTACAGCACGGAAACAGGCCATCTCGGCCCTTCAAGTCCGTGCCAAACTTTTTTTTTAAATTATTAAAAAAAATTAAAAAAAATACTTCCCCCTAGTCCCATCTACCTGCACTCAGACCATAACCCTCCATTCCTTTCCCGTCCATATACCCATCCAATCTATTTTTAAAGGATAAAATCGAACCAGCCTCCACCACTTCCACTGGAAGCTCATTCCACACAGCTACCACTGTCTGAGTAAAGAAGTTCCCCCTAATGTTACCCCTAAACTTCTGTCCCTTAATTCTCAAGTCATGTCCTCTTGTTTGAATCTTCCCTACTCTCAATGGAAAAAGCTTATCCACGTCAACTCTGTCTAACCCGCTCATAATTTTAAAGACCTCTATCAAGTCCCCTCTTAACCTTCTGCGCTCCAAAGAATAAAGACCTAACTTGTTCAACCTTTCTCTGTCTTAGTTGCTGAAACCCAGGCAACATTCTAGTAAATCTCCTCTGTACTCTCTCTATTTTGTTGACATCCTTCCTATAATTAGGCGACCAAAATTGTACTCCATACTCCAGAATTGGCCTCACCAATGCCTTGTACAATTTTAACATTACATCCCAACTTCTATATTCAATGCTCTGATTTATAAAGGTCAGCACCCCAAAAGCTTTCTTTACCACCCTATCTACATGAGATTCCACCTTTAGGGAACTATGCTCAGTTATTCCTAGATCCCTCTGTTCAACTGCATTCCTCAATTCTCTACCATTTACCATGTACGTCCTATTTTGATTTGTCCTGCCGAGATGTAGTACCTCACATTTATCAGCATTAAACTCCATCTGCCATCTTTCAGCCCACTCTTCCAAATGGCCTAAATCTCTGTAGACTTTGAAAATCTACTTCATTATCCACCACATCACCTATCTTACTATCATCTGCATACTTACTAATCCAATTTTCCACACCATCATCCAGATCATTGATGTACATGACAAACAACAGTGGACCCAACACAGACCCCTGAGGCACCCCACTAGTCACCGGCCTCCAACCTGACAAGATGAGGTGGTATGCTTTGGATCTTGGGCAGTTCCTTCTCTCCTCCAAACTATGCTCTTACCATCACTCTGATATAAGGTAATCTTCGTCTCATATGTCCACTAGACCTTTTTCCAGAACTGTGGTTGCTCTTTTAAGTACTTCTTGGCAAACTATAACCTGGCCATCTATTTTTGCGGCTAACCAGTGTTTTGCATCTTGCAGTGTAGATTCAAGATTCAAGAGAGTTTATTGTCATATGTCCCTGATAGGACAATGAAATTCTTGCTTTGCTTCAGCACAATAGAACATAGTAGGCATGACTACAGAACAGATCAGTGTGTCCATATACCATTATATAAATATATACACACATGAATAAATAAACTGATTAAGTGCAAATAAACAGATAATGGGCTATTAATGTTCAGAGTTTTGTCCAAGCCAAGTTTAATAGCCTGATGGCTGTGCGGAAGTAGCTATTCCTGAACCTGGGCGTTGCAGTCTTCAGGCTGCTGTACCTTCTACCTGAAGGTAGCTGGGAGATGAGTGTGTGGCCAGGATGGTGTGGGTCCTTGATGATACTGCCAGCCTTTTTGAGGCAGCGACTGTGATAGATCCCCTCGATGGAAGGGAGGTCAGAGCCGATGATGGACTGGGCAGTGTTTACTACTTTTTGTAGTCTTTTCCGCTCCAGGGCGCTCAAGTTGCCGAACCAAGCCACGATGCAAATGGTCAGCATGCTCTCTACTGTGCACCTGTCGAAGTTAGAGAGAGTCCTCCTTGACAAACCGACTCTCCGTAATCTTCTCAGGAAGTAGAGGCGCTGATGTGCTTTCTTAATAATTACATCAGTGTTCTCGGACCAGGAAAGATCTTCAGAGATGCGCACGCCCAGGAATTTGAAGCTCTTGACCCTTTCAACCATCGACCCGTTGATATAAACGGGACTGTGGGTCCCCATCCTACTACTTCCAAAGTCCACAATCAGTTCCTTGGTTTTGCTGGTGTTGAGGGCCAGGTTATTGTGCTGGCACCATATGGACAGTCGCTCGATCTGTGTTCTAAACTCTGACTCATCCCCATCAGTGATACATCCCACAATAGTGGTGTCGTCAGCGAACTTGATGATGGGGTTCGCACTATGACAGGCTACGCAGTCATGAGTATAGCGTGAGTACAGCAGGGGGCTGAGCACGCAGCCTTGAGGTGCTCCCGTGCTGATTGTTATCAAGGCTGACACATTTCCACCAATATGAACAGACTGTGGTCTGTGAATGAGGAAGTCAAGGATCCAATTGCAGAGGGATGCGCAGAGATCCAGTTCTGCGAGTTTGGTAACCAGCTTGGGGGGGGGGGTGATTGTATTAAATGCCGAGCTGTAATCAATGAATAACAGCCTGACATTTGAGTTTTTGTTGTCCAAGTGGTCCACAGCGGAGTGGAGAGCCAGCAACATCGCATCCACCATTGATCTGTTGTGGTGGTAAGCGAACTGCAGTGGGTCCAGGTTTTTGTCGAGGAAGGAGTTGATTTGCGCCATGATCAACCTCTCAAAGCACTTCATCACCACAGACGTTAGTGCCACTGGTCGATAGTCATTGAGGCACGTCACCTTGCTCTTCTTGGTCACTGGTATAATTGATGCCCTTTTAAAGCAGGTGGGAACCTTAGAACTCAGAAGTGAGAGGTTGAAAATGTCCGTAAAAACTCCAGCCAGTTGGTCCGCACAGGGTTTTAGAACACGATCGGGTATACCATCAGGTCCAGGCGTTTTTTGAGGGTTCACCACTCTGAAGGATTTCCTGACGTCGGCCTCTGTGACTGTGACTGAAATACCATCACAGCGAATGGGGGCTCGGGAAGGCACATCAGTATTCTCCCTATCAAAGCATGCGTAAAACGCATTGAGCTCGTCAGGGAGTGATGTTTCGCTGACATTCGAGCCGCCTCCTGATTTTACCTTGTAGGAGGTGATTGCATTCAGGCCCCGCCACAGCTGCTGAACATCTGTCTCATCCTCCAGTTTGGAGCAGAAGTTCCTTTTGGCCTTTTTGATGGCCTTACCAAGGTCATATCTGGACTTCTTGTAGACACTGTATCATCAAAAATGAATACCCGGTGTCTGGGTCTTCAGAAGAGTGCGGATCTCAAAGTTCATCCAAGGTTTCTGATTGGGAAACACTCGGAAGGTTTTTATGGGGATACAGTCCTCCACACATTTCTTTATGAAGTCTGTAACGACTGTGGCGTATTCGTTCAAGTCCGTTGCCGAGTCCTAGAACATTGCCCAGTTTACAGACTCCAAACAGTCCTGGAGTTGTTCCTCTGCCCCCCCACCCCCTCCACACCCCCCCCCCCCCCCCCCGACCAGCTCTGTACTGTCCTCTTTAATTGCTGCCTGTAGGCAGGAAGAAGCAGCACTTATGGTATGGTCGAATTTAGCCTCTGTATTTCTGTTCATGAAGTCTTCTGCGGGCACTGGTCATTGACATATCCACACCTGAAGAGTGCTTTTGATCTGTCGGACAAGTGTTTGGGGATTTTTCTTTATTATAGAGACAATTCTTTTGTCATCAGCTGTGGAGGTCTTCCTTGGCCTGCCAATCCTTTTGCGATTAGTAAGCTCACCAGTGCTCTCTTTCTTCTTAATGATGTTCCAAACAGTTGATTTTGGAAAGTGTAATGTTTGGCTGATGTCTCTAATAGTTTTAGTCTTGTTTCTCATAATGGCTTCTTTGACTTTGATTGGCACAACTTTGGTCCTCATGTTGATAAACAGCCATAACATTTTCCAAAGGTGATGGAAAGACTGGAGGAAAGACAAGGGGCTGAGATCCCTCTTATACCTGCATGAAGGATGGCAATTCAACACACCTGAGCAATTACAACACGTGTGAAGCCATTTGTCCCAAGCATTATGGTGCCCTGAAATGGGGGGACTATGTATAAACACAGCTGTAATTTCTACATGGTGAAAACAAAATGCATAAAATTACCCTTTAATAAAATCTGACAATGTGCACTTTAACCATATGTTAATGCGGTGCTTCCGGCTGGCGCGGCGTCCGGAGCCTCGGCTCCCTCGATGAATGCTGTGGTGGATGTTTGTGTTACATTTTAATTGTGTATTGTATGTTCTTTTTTTATTGTACCGCTGCTGGCAAATTCATTTCACTGCACTTTATGGGGAGAGACAATGGGGAATCGGCCGTGAAGATCAATGGAGGACCCGGCGTGGGGGGAGCGATGGGGACAGTTTAGTTTTAGAATCCTCTGCCCAGGGGATAAGTCTGTGTTTGTTTGTTCATTCTGGTTTAGGCGCTGTGCACACGGCTGCCAGCCAACATTCGCTTGTCCTTTTCTTTTTTCACTTTTAATTTCAAGTTTTTGCGTACCTTGTTGCGTGTTGTGACTGTTGGCAGACCAATTATCCTCCTGGGATGAATCAAGTTTAGAGCATCGCATGTATAGATCGGCTGATTGAATGGTGGAGTAGACTCGATGGGCCGAATGGCCTAAATCTGCTCCAAGACTTGAATTTATAAACTTCACTGACGAGGTCGTCCAGGAGGGTTCTCACGTTCAAGATCCTCAACTTTACCTCAGGGCTTCTTCATCATCCGCAGTGGGGAATAATCGCAATTCTTGAGAGCGAACTGAAGGGAAAGCGGTGAGGGTCAGCGCCAGTGACACAATGTCGGCACCGACAGCCCGGGGTGTGAGGGAGCTATTGCCGCCAGTGACAGACATAGTGTGTGGAGTGGGCACCGACGGCCCGGGCTGTGATGGCGCCAGTGACACGGTGTGTGTGTGTAGTGGGCACCAAAGATACTCGAGGGCACCGACGGCCCGGGCTGTGATGGCGCCAGTGACACGGTGTGTATGTGTAGTGGGCACCAAAGATACTCGAGGGCACCGACGGCCCGGGCTGTGAACGAGTGGCGGACGCGCGCGGGCAGATTCGGACCGCGCGTGACGCAGCTGTTTGTACCGAGCGTTTGAACCCAACGGCCGCAGCACGGGCTCGCGCTCCCCGGCGGAGGTGGGGGGACGGGGGGTGGCGACACAAACCCCCCTAAACACACCCCTCCCTCCCACACACCCCTCTCCCACACACCCCTCTCCCCAAACCACCGCTGCTCACACATAGCCCCTCCCCCCCACACATAGTAGGTCTGTCTGGGAGATGTAACAAAGATCAGCCTGAAGAAGGGTCCCGACCGGAAATGTCACCTATCCATGTTCTCCATGGATGTTGCCTGAGCCGCTGAGTTACTCCAGCAGTGTGTCTCTTTTTTGTTAAACCAGCAGGTGCAGTTCCTTGTTTCTACTTCTATTTCTACTAGCAATTTCTCTGATCTCTCAGCTGACACCTGCACACGTATCATTCAATCATCCCAGTCTCCACCCTTCATAATGATAGGAACAGAATTTGGTCATTCGGCTCATCAAGTTTACTCCGATCATTACTAATCAGGAATATAACTACCCCTGCCTTAAAAAAATATATTTGCAGCCTCCACAGCCTTCTGTGGCAATGAATTCTATAGATTCACCATCCTCTGACGAAATAAATTCCTTTTAAAATCAGTTTAAATAGTGAAAGCAGCAGATTGCAGTCACCCAGCATATCTCCATCTCGGTTATGTAGCAATGTTACAAAATTTTGAGATTTAAAAAATAAAGTCTGCAATTTATCCCATCAGATAAAGCATAAAAAGAAGTTTAATTTGACACTTAATTCACTTTCATATCTTCAGTATTAAAAAAGTTATGGCCATTATCATACTCAGAAATTAGCATCTAGTTCCCTATTGCTTTTCCATTGACTTAACACAAAAGCTGTGATCGAGGACAGTTAAAAGCCCATAACTTTCTTAAAAATTATGATAACTGAAAGAAATTTTCAGTTATTATAGATTGAAGCATTCTGAAACAAATATGAAACAATCTTACTTCGAAGACATGAAAGTAAAGCATATAATTAGTTAGTTACCTAATTGTAGCTAATTACAAAATTCAATTACTAGATCTAAACATCTATCAATTTCTTAAGAATAGATTAACATTTTTAAATAGCCTAAGTGTCCAAATAACATTCACACAATAATTCACAATATAACATAATTTTCAAATCTAATTTTCATGAATTTACAGGCCAAATGGAAGGAATTGAATGTTTAATACCTGTAAATTAATGGGCATTTAATTCATCTTGTGAGTGAGGATTACTGGAACGCGATCTTTTGGAACGTTGATTTGCGGTGAATTTAACCCCGTATCGGCATGAAAAATACTGCCGTTAATTCGGGGAATAAAATCACCGTGTCGCATGAAAAAATGTGAATTAAAGGCTTCTTAAGAAGCACTTTTATACATTTAAAGAAAGCACTTTCGTTTACCTGTCCCATGCGTGAAATCCGTCCCCGTTATCGGCGTTGACGCTTCAGGAGCTGATTTTAAAATTATTGTAGCGCTGACATTGACGATTTAATAAAAATAAAAAATTCACAAATCGTCACTAGGAACGATTCATCAGCCAACGCTTGTACTCCAACACAATATTAACTAGGACAAGGGAGGAGAAACCCGCGTTTTAACCCCGCCCCCCCTTAAAGGCGCCAAAATCGCGCACACGGCCAGTGGCAGAATTACAGCGCGACTGAAGGTAAGTTTTGTAACATACCTAGGTTATGTAGTTGGAGGCTTTATTTGGTTTCCAGGCCCGGAGGGATGGGGAAGATAAAAGATCTTATTAACTAACAAAGTGTTTATGGCGAGGTGTGCTTGTTTTAATGCATTTCGATTAGTTAGTTTTGGTTAACTAGTTTTTTTTCCAATTATTTACATCAACTTCCAAATTAATATCAGTCTATGCTGGTCTCACATCGACTATTACAACCAAAACATGCTCTAATGATGGCTATTTAACCCAATCCATGGCTTTTAAAGATAGAAAGATATTTTCATAGCCGAATCATATCCCTTTCAGGGTATTTTCAAGGTGGAGAGTGACAGATACTTGATGGGTAGGGCTATCAAGAGTTATGGGGAGAAGGCAGGAGAATGGTCTTGAGAGGGAAGGATAGATCAGCCATAATTGAATGGAGCAGAAGACTCGATGGGCTGAATGGCCTAATCCTGCTCCTTGAGCTTATGAATAATGTCTCTAAACATCAGAGACTCCTGAGGAAAAAAACAGTGCTGGAGTAACTCAGTGGTCGGGTGGCAACCCTGGAGAGCATGGATAGGTGGCGTTTCGGGTCTGGACCCTTTTTCAGACTGATTGCGGGTGTGGGAGGAAGGAAGCCAGAAGAGTGGAGGGGCAGGACAAAGCATGGTAGGTCATAGGTGAACACAGGCGAGGCAGGTTAGTGATGGGCAGATGGTTGGGCAAAGGCCAGAAATGAACACGTACAAGGAACAAAATAAAAGGATTAGTCAGTTGTGAATTGTGAAGCTAGAGGATTGATGAGGTTCGAGTTGTGTAGGAATGAAGGGGGAGGGGGGAGATGGGTGCAAGATTGGCTCAGGGGAGGGGGGGGGGTATAGGGGAGGGGATGCATGGGACGGGGTGAATGGGCAGGGGGTCCAGCAGAAAAACTATCTGAATCTTGCTATAGTCAGGGGGTAGTGAATCTGTGCAATTCATTGCCACAGGAGGCTGTGAATGGCAAGTCAATGGATATTTTTAAGTCAGAAGATAGATTCTTGTTTAGACAGATGACAGAGGTTATGGAGGTGAGGTTAGGAGGGAGAGTTAGATAAGCCATGATTGAACGGTGGAGTAGATATGATGGGCCGAATGACCTATTTACTAGGCTACCAACTCTCATGCATTGAGCGTGAGACTCACATTTCAGGCAATTCTAACACTCTCAAGTGGATCACAGAATTTCTCATGCTCTGTTGTGAGAAATTCTGTGATCAGCGTTTTTGTCTCCTTGCACCACATTGACAGTGAGATTTACGCCCATGCGGTCTGTGGGGAAGCGCGTTGGTTGATGGCAGTGATGTCGCCTCTTGGTCCATGTCAAAGATCATAGAGCGGAGCTCCGCTCCAAAGATCATAGAGCGGAGCTCCACTCTATAATCTTTGCTTCGCTCTATGATCTTTGGTCCATGTGCTGCCGCTGACAACATGGTAGCGATGAAGCAGCCGGAGAGGCAACAAACCAGGTGAGAACCAGCTTTCACACACATGCACACACACATGATGGCTTTTGTTATAGGTAGGGTGGTGCTGTTGCTTCAGCTTCAGTGTACAGTCCTGCCCCCAGGAATACAGGTGTTGTCAATATTGGGAATACAGGTTGCGGAATACAGGCGTTGACAGAAATGATTCGGAGTTGAAGCTAAAGGTGGAGTCGCAGATCCACAACCTAGCCGGGTATCTGAGGTTTTAAGATGCATAGCTCGTCTTGCAGTTAGGGAAATTGCTGAATATCTTTAACAAGAGCAGAAACATTTACTGGAGTGAATCAGGCGGGGGAGAGTGAAGACACAGACTCCGTACACCCATCGTTAAGACAATAAAACACTCTGGAATCAATATAATCCCACCTTCCTGACGCCATCAAACTTTATGTACAACAGTTTTGAATATTTTTTTGCATATGTATACGAAATGAACTGAGTGGATAATTATTTTGAAGGTCTATTATGATGGGTCTGATTATTTCTGTAAGGGTGAGGCAATACACCATTGAGGCGCCATGTGCGGACGTGGCATCGAAGGATGAGATGCCGAAGCGAAGAAGTGGAAGCCAAATAACCGAATGGAAACTACACCGAAAAGCCAAATAACCGAAAGGGCGCAACGCCTAAAGGCCAAATAACCAAAAGGGCGGGACATAAAAGCCAAATAACTGAAAGGGCATGTCGCCGAATAGCCAACTAACGGAACAGATGCAACGCCGAAAAGCCAAATAATGGACATGACGTAGCCGGGGGGGGGGGGGGGGGGGGACTTATCAGTGATTGGTCCAGACCCCCGCGTCCATCACATCACTGGCTGGGGGGAGACGGGAGGGTGGGGGTCATTTTCCCACACAAGTCCGCCCGATGCTGAAGGGTGACTGGGCACTCTGAACCCGAGCACCAAAGTGTAAGCAGCTGAATGAGCGCATCGCTCGGGACAGCCCCCACCCTCCCCCCGGGGTCATGGCCGCCCTCCGCCTCGTCTCCCCCATGCGACCGCACTGTGAATGGCTGTGGGTCGGCAGCGCACACACACACGGGGCCGGATGGAGTGGGGCTGTGGCTCCAGGCAGTGGACAAACGGGGAAGAAAACCCGGTACCATTCCCGTCAGCTGCAGCAGAGTTGGGGACAGTCTGGTTCCTCCACCCACCCAGGGTAACTGACCGCGATGCACCGCAAATGGCACCCGATCTTCACACCAGGGTGATTCACCCCCACACTGGTCGCGCGGACAGACGGCCCGGGGCACTGGAACCATATTAAGTGCTTACCTGACATTCATTGCTTGTAGTCCAGAAGGCGTTACGTGGGAAGAGTATGGGTCACGGGTCGTGACCTCGACTGCCGGGCAACCTCCCTATATGAATATTGTATGCATATCGGCAGTACATTTCATATGATTAATTATTAATTAAGAAATGGGTGATGTTTTGGGTCGAGACCCTTTGGACCCTGTTTCTTAGGTGATCACTAGCAAGGGAGGGGTGGACTGGCAGATCATTGGACAAAGATGATGCAAAGGCAAAAGGTGTGAGGTAAAAGGAATGAAGAGTTGCACTTTGTGAAGCCAGAGGAAGGAATGCAGGCAGAAGAGGTGAAATAGGAACAAATCCAGGTGGGACAAAGGGAGAGGGTGAGGGGGACGGGGAAAGAAGGCGGGGGGAGTGGGGTTAGATTAGTTACCTAAAATTGAAAATTCAATGTAAAACCGTTGGGTTGTCATCTACCCAAGCAAAATATGAGGTGATGTTCCTCCAGTTTGTGTGTGGACTCCAATGGGAATGGAGGAGGCCCAGGACGGGAAGGGAATGGGAAGCGGAATTAAGCTTATTCGCAACCGGGAGACCCAGTAGACCATGGTGGTGGTTGGAGGTGGATAAAGAAAGCTGTAGTAACACAACGGGACAGGCAGCATCTCTGGAGAAAAGGAATGGGTGGCGTTTCAGGTCGAGACTACGGTTGCCAACAGTCCCGTATTAGCCGGGACATCCCGTATATTGGGCTAAATTGGTTTGTCCCATTCGGGACTGCCCTTGTCCCGTATTTGACTGCTGCTACTCGTGTTGAGGGGACTGTCGGGTCGGAGCGGGTCCAGCCCTGCCTCACCCGTCCCGAGGTAGTGCAGCCCATGGAGTGCAGCTGCTGCCTCGCCCTTGGCCCAGTCGGTCGGCAGCCCGGCCAGCTGTCTGACATTCGGACCTTTGCTTACTGCTGACACCACCACCCCTCCTTCTCATGGCCGATCATCGGTTCATGAGTTGGACGGGGTGCCGGACTTTGAGAGCGACGTCACGCGGGCCAAAACTCCTCAGCTGACCCGCCGGCTGGGCTTTGTGTGCCGTCCAGCACCCAGGACAACTCATCATTCACCCAACCAAGGTCGAGTCGGTCAACGGATTGCGTCATGAATTTGTCCCGTATTTTGACCTTTTGTCCCTTATTTGGGAGGAAGAAAATATTAACCCTAGTCAAGACCAAAGTATCTTTGGTCGAGACCCTTCTTCAGACTGGGGGTCAGGAGTGGTGCGATCAGAGAGGAGGTGGTGGTGTTGGATTTTCAATCTGCCTCAGGCAGGGGTGAGGAGTCCTCCTGGAGCCAGGGGGCGCGGCAGTGGGAGTGGAGATGGGGTTGTGATGGGTCCTCCCGGCCGGCAGGGGGCACGGCAGTGGGAGTGGAGATGGGGGTGTGATGGGTCCTCCCAGCCAGCAGGGGGCACGGCAGTGGGAGTGGAGATGGGGGTGTGATTGTTCCTCACAGCCAGCGGGGGGCACGTCAGTGGGAGTGGAGATGGGGGTGTGATGGGTCCTCCCGGCTACCAGGGGGCACAGCAGTGGGAGTGGAGATAGGGGTGTGATTGGTCCTCCCGGCCGGCAGGGGGCACGACAGTGAGAGTGGAGATGGGGGTGTGATGGGTCCTCCCATCCAGCAGGGGGCGCGGCAGTGGGAGTGGAGATGGGGTTGTGATTGGTCCTCCCGGCCACCAGGGGGAGTATCCAGAGAACCGGCCCCCACTGCCCTCTGAGGCAGAGAATTCCACAGACTCACAACTCTCTGTGAAAAAGTGTTTCTTCGTCTCCGTTCTAAATATCTTACCCCTTATTCTTAAACTGTGGCCCCTGGTTCTGGCCCCAACATCGGGAACATGTTTCCTGCCTCTATCGTGTCCAAACCATTAATAATCTTTTATTTCAATAAGATCCCCTCTCATCCTTCTAAACTCCAGACTGTACAAGCCCAGCTGCTCCATTCTCTCAGCGGAGGCACTGGGGGAGAACATGAAGCAGTGAGTGGCGGAAGGAGAGGGAGAGGGTCGGAGCCTCGTCTGGGTTGACAATGTGACCACTGGCGAGGGTCTGGATGGGGAGTAAGAGGGGGAGGAGAGAGAGGGAAATGAGAGGGAGGAGTGGGAGAGAAGGAATGGAGGAGAGAGGGGGAGGGAGGAGAAGGGGGGAGAGGGAAGAGAGGGGGGATGAAGAGAGGGAGGGGAGAGAGGGGAGTGAGAAGAGGGGGAGGGGGATGGGAGAGGAGGAGAGGGAGAGGATATGGTGGAGAGCGAAGGGGAAGGAGGGGTGAGGCTGGGATAGGTAGAGGGGTGTGGATGGAGGGAGAATGGGTTGGGGAGAGGGGGTAGAGGGTGGGGGTAGTGGAGGCAGGAAGGGGTAGTGGGAGTGAGGAGTGAGAGGAAGGGGTGAAGTGGACACATGGGTGAGGGAGTAGGATTGAATGGGAGGGGAGGAGGAGAGGGGTTAGGAGAAGGAAGGTGAAAGAAGGGAGGAGTGCCGAGGAGGGGATGGGGGGAGTGTGGGAAGGGGTTGGGGAAGTGTGGAAGGTGGTGGAAAAGTGGTAGTGGGAGAGGGAGGAGTAAGGTTGGTAGGGGGATATAGCAGGAGGGAAGGGGGTCAGAAAGAGGTGGAAAGGGGGGTAGAAGGAGCTAGGAGGGCATAGAAGGAGTAGGATGAAAGGATGGAAAAGGAGGAATAGGTTGGTGTGAGGGATAGAGGGAGAGGAAGGAGTTGCCGGGCAAAGGGTGGAGGGGGTAGACAGAGGGCCGAAGGAGGAAAGGGGATGGAAGGAGACAGAGGGAGTGGAGCGAGGGATAGGGACTGAGAGGGGTAGATGGAGAGGAACAGGTATGGGCTAAAGATGTTAAAGGGAGTGGAGTTAGAGAGAGGAAGCGGCAGTGGGAGGGGTAGAGAGGAGGGATCCACGTCAGTGCCGTGGTTGATGAGGCCACTAACTGATCCCCGGGTAGGGTTGCTGGGTAGTTTGTCGGCTGGTGTTCAGAGGTTCCCAGGACTCAGTGGCATGGGAATGTTCGGTTGCTTCAAAGACCCTTTGAGAACAACCATGTCTACCGTGTTAGAACTCACAATAGCATGTTTGAGAGTTGGAGGGATGGCAGGCTGGTTTGTGTGATAAACTGTGCTGTGATCATAACTCTGCAATCTCTTGCTGTCTCGGGCAGAGAAACAAGCTTTGGTGTGTCCAGATAGAATGCTCTCTATCATAGAAATTGATAAGAGTCATTGGAGATGTGCCCATTTTACTTAGCCTTCTGAAGAAGTAAAGGCATTAGTGCTTTCTTGGCTGTAGTGTCAATGTGGTTGAATCAGGACAAATTTACACATGGAAACTTGAAGATCTTGACCATCTCCACTTCAGCACCATTGATACAGACTAGAGCAGGGGTTTCCAACCTTTTTGTCCTGTTTACCCAAGGCAACTTTAATAGCACATAACAATGTTATTTCACTTATTTGTGAATAACTAATGATGAACCAGAACGAAACACAGTCAGTCAACAAATGAAAATATGTACAATTCCAGAATCAACAAATGTATTCCCTGGGTTGGCAAAATTTACCCCCTGGGTAAATTACCAAGCCCTGTATCTCCATCTTGTACTCGGCTTCATCATTGTTTGCAATAAGTTCATTAGTTGTATGAGCGGAATTCGGCCCATCAAGTCTACTCCGCCTTTCAGTCCTGGCTGATCTATCTTTCCCTCTCAACCCCCTTCTCCTGCCTTCTCCCAATAACCCCTGACACCGGTACTAATCAAGCACCTCTGAATCTCCTCTTTAAAATATCTATTGACGGCCTCCACAGCCGTCTGTGGCAATGAATTTCACAGATTCTCTGGCACACTTGCAGAAAGTGGTCAGATGTCGTGGGACTTTGTCCAAGCCAAGGACAATGTGGCTGGTTATTGCACAAATGGAACATGCATGATGCAGAAGCATGCAGTTGTGGCCTCAAGTCCAACACCATAAGGCACAGCACGGCCTGCAGTGGGGAAGCTGGGAAGTCCCCGAGCTCGGCCCCGAGTTGAGTCGTGGAGGAGGGAGCCGCTGGTGACGACAGACACGAGGAGAGGGACCTGTGTATTGCCTCCAGCGCTTTCAAGGCCGGCTGCAGGAGGCATCCCCGGGACACAGGCAGTTGGGTGAGGAGAGGGACGTCGGTTCACGGGCCGAGCCAGTCGAGGGTGACAGAGGAGGTAAGCCTGGGGCTTACCTGGATCGGGAGCCTCTCCAATACATTGAGCACGTGTGTGGACTGGACTTTAGTGTAAACGGTGCCAAAATATGGCAACTCATGCATGTGTGAGCGATGCAAAAAGAATTTCAGTGTGGAGTGAACACGTGACAATAAAACACCTTTGAGGAGCCATTTTGTTTTCCTGTATAGCATTTCAGGAGGGCATTGATATAATCCCCAAGGACAATATCCACTCCCTGATAAACACATCCAATTAAAGTCACACTTGCTCCTTGGCCTCCAGAAAGACAAATACTTTGTGACTTTTCTGCTAATTTCAAATCAGAGTTGAGAACACCCTATGCTTTAAATTCTGATCCATGTCCCTTTTGTCATGGTCTCTTGCTCCTGGAGACATTTTTGAAATAAATGCCCATAATTTCCTAATTAGGGGACAAATAACAGGAGGGGAAATTTAGTGCTAAAGTAAATATATTTTCAATGAATACAAATGAGGTTGGACAACGTTAAAAAAATAGATATTATTGGACTTTACAACATCAATCGAGAATATTTGCCACGGGTTTTATATATAACCAGTTTCTGCATTGATGTTCAGTATCCTTCTATGTTATCTTTGATTTTTCTGCTGCCTCTGAACAAGTCATTGTAATCTCCTCCAGTGTCTTCCCTCCATTATCCAACCTGATGGAATTGGTTCCACATTGATCAGGTTGTATTTTGAGTTTCTTCAGCCAGGGGATTTGTTCTGGGAAACCCCCAGGATTATCCTTGGCTCTGCATTTCTCACACATGTTGTTCCTTGGTAACGCAACCTGCAGATTTGGGCGTTGCCTCCTACACATCTAGTGATGATGTCCAGCTCCATCTTTCCAGCCATCCATGCAGAGTGTAGGTCTGTTATCCAGTATTAAAAGGATTTAAATACTTTTTTAGTATTTAATTTCTTCCAATTAAAATGTAATTTGATCAGTAGAATCTCTGCCTCACATCGCAGGGACCCGGGTTCAATCCTGACTACGAATTCATGTTGGTATGGAGATTTTACGTTCTCCCTGTGACCAAATCAAATCAAATCAAATCAACCTTTATTGTCATCTTTTGTACAGTACAGTACAGTTGTACAGTGCAAAATGAAAAGACGTTTCCCAGGGGATACCGGAGCATCGCACATGAAATTTAAAACATTTCACACATAATAACACTAAAAACAATCCAGTCCCTGATGGAACAGTATAAATAGTTAAAAAGTAGGGTAAAAACAATGTTAAAATACAGTATAACCAATCATAAACATGTCCGGGGCAGCTGATTTGAGTGGCCAGTGCCAGTTATTGAAGGTCCGTGCCAAGCCGCAGAATCAGGTGACTGTGAGTGCAGAGTGGCTGTTTAGCAGCCTCACAGCATATGGCAGGAAGCTGTTTAGCAGTCTTGTGGGTTTCCTCCCACACTCCAAAGATGTGCAAGTTTGTAGGTTAATTGGCTGCTGTAAATTCATGTTCATAAGCTATAGTAACAGAATTAAGCCATTTGGCCCATCAAGTCTACTCCACCATTCAATCATGGCTGATCTATCTTTCCCTTACAACCCCATTCTCCTGCGTTCTCCCCATAAACCCAGACACCCGTACTAATCAAGACTCTATCTGCCATAAAAATACCCAATTGACTTGGCCTCTGCAACCTTCTGAGGCAATGAATTGTCCTATTGTCCCTAATCTGTAGCATAGATCCAGTGTATGAAGATCGCTGGTCGGCCCAGACTCGGTGGGTTGAAGGGCCTGTTTCCACGCTGCATCTCTTAGAAAAAAATGCAACCCACTATTTTGGCTTCATACAGATTTTAAACACTTACGTGATTGCCTGACACTTTCTGAATCACAGTTCACATCCTCTTCACCTTAGGTGATCCCCAGCTTGAGCTTCCAGCTCTTCATCCTCCCCATTTCAAAAAGGATCAATCTCCACTCATGTTTGCCCTTCTCCTTATTAACTTTAGGTAACACAAGACCTATTGAAATTAAAGAAAAAACTCTCATTCTTGACATAAAATTCCCTTTCCAATTGCTGCAAAGTTTTAATAACCCTCCAAGTCACCTTCCCCCACAATAACATCTGGCATTTTCCCTCCATCCAATAGCTGCCCTCACTATCGATAACCGTGGATCAGTTGCGAAGGCTCAATTATTACTCTGGTTCTTAATTCCTCTATCCTGGGAAATAAGCAGTGTGTATTCACCCTATTCCCCTCACTTTTTATACACCTCTATAAGATCACCCCTCAGCCTCCTGCGCTCCAAGGAATAAAGTCCGAGCTTACCCGATCTCTCCCTGTAGCTCAGGCCCACGAGTCCTGGCAACATCATTACATTACCTCAGATACAACACGGAAAGGGGCCTTTCGACCCACCAAGTCCATGCCGACCAGTCCACTATCAATATCCTCCACACACCAGAGGCAATTTTTGCTGAAACCAATTAACTTACAAATCTCCATGTTTTTGGAGTGTGGGTGGAAACTGGAACCCACGTGGTCACATGGAGAAGGTACAAACTCCGAACAGACAGCATCCATAGTCAGGATGGAACCCTGGTCTCTAGTGCTGTGAGGCAGCAACTCTACCGTTGCTCTACTGTGCCACCCATGCAATGTGTAAAACTGTGCTTGTATTCCCTCATGCAGCCCTCCTTTTGTATTCATTCAAAATGTATCAAGGGTGCATCACAGCATGGTTTGGGAACAGCAGGCAACTGAACCATCCTATCACCGACTGGAGAGCGGTCCTGAGCTACTATCTGCCTCATTGGAGACCCTCGGACTATCTTTGTTCGGACTTTACTGGACATTATCTTGCACTAAATGTTATTTCCTTAATCATGTATCTACACTGGATGGCTGGATTGTAATCATGTATTGTCTTTCTGCTGACTGGTTAGCACACACGCAACCTTGGTACACGTGACAATAAACTAAGCTGGAGTATTATCCAAGGGAAACAGGTGACACCCCAATTTCCCTCCAGGTATGTATAAAGTTTTATTGTATCGTAATACAGTAACTTGATGAACAACTCACCAGACTGATGAGGTATGTTCTCTCTCTGTTGCATGTGGGGATTCACTGTGAAATATATTTAGCTAATGTTCAGCTCAACATCCGAAATGTTCGGATAGTTTAGGTGAACATTGTCGATCGTGAGGCTAAAGTTAGCAAGGACAGTCTCACTGCAGCCAAATCCCTAAATGATTAGAGACAATAGATTCAGTAATACATTTTTTAATTGAATTAGATTTGTACATGAAAAGCAAATAATTTTGAGGCAGCAGGGAAAAGTGATGGGGTTGCCCATCTTTTTTTTGCATTGACAACCGTTTTGGTCTCAGGTTAGCACAGACTTGGTTCTAAACTGTGGTGGATTAACCATGAAATTATTAAAGGAAAAACTCATTTTTGTTTTGCAGTGCATTCTCATGACTTCTTGCTTGCGATCTTCACGAGATGTCAGATTATGGTTTCAGCTCCAGGTAAATGAGATTTTAATACTTTCTGCAAAAATACACAATACTTATCTGTTTTAGTGCTTTTCTTAACTCATGCTGTGTCTTTATCCCTCTGCTTACGGACTTCTGTCTTCTAATTGAGATGTGGCAAATTAAAATTCTCATCGACCTTTTCAAATCCCTCCCTCTCTTCTCTATTCTTCAACCGTTACAACCGTCACCATTCTCCTCTGCTCCAAGCGCACCAAGTTTTGTTCCGATCGATGGAAGACTACAAAAGTTATGAATGTTAAAAAAATCGTGAGATCAGCAGATTGGTCTATTCGCCTGTCAGTCACCATGAAGGTAACGCCCCTTCCGGCACCCGCTGTTAATCACTGGGTGGGGCGAGGAGAATAAACCCTCGGATGCGGGGCTGAGTCCACCAGCCGTGTTGATTGAGTCCACGAGCCGTGCGGAGGAGAACAGCGAAGCGGCCAGCACCCACAGTGAGTCCCCATCACACCTCCAGCCCCTTCCCCATCTGGCCTCCCTCGCTGGCTCCTGCCCACCTCCCTGTAATACCGAACGTCACCTATTCATTTTCTCCAGAGATGCTGCCTGTCCCACTGAGTTACTCCAGCAATGTTTTGGAATAAACTCTGTCTTCAACCCTCCAAGTTAATCTATTATCATCATCCTAACATGGCTCTTCCCCCATCTTTTCTCCGAGCTCTCTCCCCCTTCCCCCACACCCCTTCCCCCATACCCCAACCACCCCAAACACACCCCTCCCTCCCACACAGCCCTCCCTTCCACACACCCCTCACAACCCTGCCTCTCTCCCACACACCCCTTTCCCCCAAACCCCCCTGCTCACACATAGCCCCCCACACACCCCTCACCCCCCCACAACCCTTCTGCCAACACATACCCCCTCCCACACACCCCTCCCCTCCACACCCCCGCCCACACAACCCCCTCCCCTCCACATCCCTCCTCCTCCCCCCCCTTCAGCCCACATAAACACTTCCTCTCCCACCGCACACCCTCCCCCCACCACATCCGCCCCCCCCCCCCCGTGGTGACTGGGACCCACTCAGTCTTGTTATTTAATAAAATGGGGGAAAGTCCTTCTGCCCTGCCCCTCTGCTCTTGGGTGGAGACTGAGAATGAGTGAATGATATAAGTGGTGCTGTTAGTTGAATGAACAGGGTGAAGGCTAATGAATATCAATACATTTGGTATATCTGGGAAATGTAACAAAGATCAGCCTGAAGAAGTGTCCCGACCGGAAATGTCACCTATCCATGTTCTCCATGGATGCTGCCTGAGCCGCTGAGTTACTCCAGCAGTGTGTCTCTTTTTTGTTAAACTAGCAGGTGCAGTTCTTTGTTTCTACTTCTATTTCTACTAGCCATTTCTCTGTTCTCTCAGCTGACACCTGCGCAAGTATCATTCAATCATCCCAGTCTCCACCCTTCATAAGTGATAGGAACAGAATTTGGTCATTCGGCTCATCAAGTTTACTCTGATCATGGCTGATCCAACTCTCCCTCCTAACCCCATTCTCCTGGCTTCTCCCCAGAACCCCTAACTCCTGTACTAATCAAGAATATATCTACCCCTTCCTTAAAAAAGATCTATTAACAGCCTCCACAGCCTTCTGTGGCAATGAATTATATATATTCACCATCCTCTGACGAAATAAATTCCTTTTAAAATCAGTTTAAATAGTGAAAGCAGCAGATTGTAGTCACCCAGCATATCTCCATCTCGGTTATGTAGTTGGAGGCTTTATTTGGTTTCCAGGCCTGGAGGATGGGGAAGACAAAAGATCTTATTAATTAACTTAAAGTGTTTATGGAGCTGTGCTTGTTTTAATGTGTTTTGATTAGTTAGTTTTGGTTAACTAGTTATATTTCCAATTATTTATATCAACTTTATAAATAATATCAGTCTATGCTGGTCTCACATCAACAATTACAACCAAAACATGCCCTGATGATGGCTATTTAACCCAATCCATGGCTTTTAAAGATAGAAAGACTGACATTTTCATAGCTGTATCACATCCCTTTCAGTATATTTTTAAGGTGGAGAGTGACAGATACTTGATGGGTAGGGCTATCAAGAGTTATGGGGAGAAGGCAGGAGAATGGTGTTGAGAGGGAAGGATAGATCAGCCATGATTTAATGGTGCAGCAGACTCGATGGGCTGAATGGCCTAATCCTGCTCCTTGAGCTTATGAATAATGTCTCTGAGCATCAGAGGCTCCTGAGGAAAAAGACAGTGCTGGAGTAACTCAGTGGTCGGGTGGCATCCCTGGAGAGCATGGATAGGTGGCGTTTCGGGTCTGGACCCTTTATCAGACTGATTGCGGGTGTTGGAGGAAGGAAACCAGAAGAGTGGAGGGGCAGGACAAAGCATGGTAGGTCAGAGGTGAACACAGGCGAGGCAGGTTAGTGATGGGCAGATGGTTGGACAAAGGCCAGAGATGAACACGTACAAGGAGCAAAGTAAAATAATTAGTGAGTTGTGAATTGTGAAGCTAGAGGATTGATGAGGTTCGAGTTGTGTAGGAATGAAGGGAGAGGGGAGAGATGGGTGCAAGATCGGCTCAGGGGAGGGGGGAGGTTTATAGGGGAGGGGATGCATGCGATGGGGTGAATGGGCAGGGGTCCAGCAGAAATACTATCTGAATCTTGCTATTGTCAGGGGGTGGTGAAGCTGTGCAATTCATTGCCACAGGAGGCTGTGAGGTCCAAGTCATTGGATATTTTTAAGGCAGAGGTAGATCGATTCTTGTTTAGACAGGTGACAGAGGTTATGGAGGTGAGGTTATGAGGGAGAGTTAGATCAGCCATGATTGAACGTGGAGTAGACATGATGGGCCGAATGACCTAATACTGCTCCTATCCCTTATGAACTCATACCTTGTAGCCTGATTGATGGGTACAAAAGATTAATAGGGATGGTCCTCCACAGGTCAGTATATGTGGGCAGTGACCCAGATCCAGCAACATTCAGCTAAACATTGCCCTGGTCCATCTACAATGGAGATAATGTTAGAATTGCTTATAAATAGCAAATTTTGAATAACATTGTACTTGATCTTTGTTGTCAAGTTAATGCCAGGATCTGATCCCATTTCTTTTCAGTAGATAGTGCGTGTGTAAACATATCATTTAATTTAGCAATCCGATAGTTTTCATATTTCATGAAGCTTTTTGCTGAAGTGCTTGCATCTTCCTCCAGCATCGTTTCCAAGCACAGAACCCTTTGTCAGGGGCACACAACTTTGTGATGAAGGATCCCCAAGAGGAGGATGATGTGAAGTTTTGCACTCACACCATGATGCTTCTCAAAAGAGGGCAATTAGAAGGCCTGATGATCGTAACAGCATTTGAATGTGGGTTGGATAATGTTTCTGAAGATGCGGCGGTGGCAGTGGTGCATGCATTGGAGGTACTACATTAATGTTCAGTTTTATTTCATTACAAACATATTTTGGTTCTTGTTCACTTAACCCAAGTTGCATCCTGCTATACTGCAGCATCATCTGTCTTCCATGTACTAGCAGTAAAGCTGGGCGGCACAGTGGCGCAGCAGTAGAGTTTCTGCCTTACAGCGCCAGAGACACAGGTTTGATCGTGATCACAGGTGCTGTCTCCCCGTGACCATGTGGGTTTTCTCCAGCTGCCTCAGTTTCCTCCCACACTCCAAAGACGTACATGTTTGTAGGTTAACTTGGCCTCAGTAAATTGTCTCTAGTGTGTAGGATAGTGTACGTGTATGGGGTGATTGCTGGTCAACACGGACTTGGTGAGCAAAATGGCCTGTTTATGTGTTGTATCTTTAAACTAAACTAAATAAATCTATGTTTTCTTCACCAGGGTGCTGGGAAGACCAAAGTTAGGACTTTAGTTCGCCACGGCAGTTTCTTTTAAATTGCCACCATTTCCGTCCTTCTCTCTGGTAACCATTTGACAGTTAACCTGACTGTTGGGGATGTTGTTACCTAGTTAAACTGAATTTGTAGGCAGGAACTGAAGGTGCTGGTTAAACTGAACTTGGGCTTTGAACCGTATATCTCTGTCATCATTGCCTATATTTTTCTCTAATATTGCCTCACTCCATCTCAACTCATCTCATCTGCTATATCTTTGTAACACTTAGACCTGGTATTCCAAATTGTTTCTGGATAAATGGAATTACACAAGGAACTGCAGATGCTGGTTTACAAAAATAGACACAAGGTGCTGGAGTAAATCAGCGGGTCAGGCAGCTTCTCTGGAGAACAGGGGGAAGTGACGTTTCGGGTCTGATGAACGGTCCCGACCTGAAACGTCACCTATTCATTTTCTCCAGAGATGCTGCCTGTCCCACTGAGTTACTCCAGCAATGTCTTGGAATAAACTCTGTCTTCAACCCTCCAAGTTAATCTATTATCATCATCCTAACTTGTATATTATCCTGATAACTCATCAGCTTACTGTTAACCACTTTGATTTGAGTTTAGAAGAATGAGGGGCGAACTCATTGAAACATAGAGTAGTGAAAGGCTTGGATCGAGTGGATGTGGAGAGGATGTTTCCATGAGTGGGAGAGTCTAGGACTAGAGGTCATAGCCTCAGAATTAAAGGATGTTCTTTTAGTGTGGAAATGAGGGGACATTTCTTCAGTCAGAGGGTGGTGAATCTGTGGAATTCTTTGCCACGGAGGGCAATGGAGGCCAAATCAGTGGATATTTTTAAGGCAGAGATAGATAGATTCTTGATTAGTACGGGTGTCAGAGGTTATGTGGAGAAGGCAGGAGAATGGGGTTTGGAGGGAGAGATAGATCAGCCATGATGGGCCAAGTGGCCCTATTCTACTCCTATCACTTATGGCCATATGATTTTAAAGATCCTACCCTTGTTCTAATCTCCCTTTTCCAATAATTCTAATGAGCCTTGCAGATGCCTTCAGTTACAGCTTATAGTCACACAGTCACGGAGTGTGGAAACAGGCCCAACTTGGCCACACCGGCCAACATGTCCCACGTGTCTGTGTTTGGTCCATATCCCTCCAAGCCTGTCCTATCCATGTACCTTTCTAACTGCTTCTTAAACCTCAAATACCTCCTCTGGCAGCTTGTTCCATACACCCACAACCCTTTGTTTGAAAAAGGTAGTCCTCAGATTTATAATAAATCTTTTTCCCTCACCGTAAACCTATGTCCTCTGGTCCTCGATTACCCTACGCTGGGCAAGAGTCTCTGTGTATCTACCAAATCTATTCCTCTGATGATTTTATACACCTCTATAAGATCATCCCTCATCCTTCTGCGCTTCAGGGAATAGTGTCCCAGCCAACACAACCTCTCCCTATAGCTCAGACCCTCGAGTCCTGGCAACATTCTTGTAAAACATCTCTGTACCCTTTCCTATAACATGGTGCCCAGAACTGAACACAATACTCTAAATATTTGGTCTTTGGTCATCTTCAATTTGAATCACTAAAATGGTAACTGTTACTTATATTAAGTTTTCTTTTCTCAGTGCTGTTAAGGCAAGCTTGCACTGATGATACTGCAAGAAGTAATGAATAGCTCTGGCCTCAGCGCAAGAGACCCGGGTTTGATCCTGACCCCAGATGCTATCAGTGTGCAGTTTGTATGTTCCCCCTGTGGTTTTCCACCGGGTGTTCCTGTTTCCTCCCACATCCCTAAGACGTGCGGGTTTGTAGGTTATTTGGCCCTCTGTAAAGAGCCTCCAGTGTGTAGGGAATGCATGAGAAAGTTGGATAACATGGAACTAGTGTGAATGGGTGATCGATGGTTGGTGTGAAGATAGTGGGCTGAAGAGCTTGTTTCCATGCTGTATCTCTAAAACTAATGTCCACCAATTTACTTTTGTTAATTACTTCCAGCATGTTTATTGCCACTTTTTTTTGGTGAAAGTGACTTCTTTGGAACTGCTGGGGCTTTTGAAGCTATTATGAGGGGAACACAATATGCATGGTGTGTAGGAAAGCCGTTCCAGATGTCAACTTCTGTACATCGGTGAGACTCGACGATTGTTTTACTGAACACTTCCACTCAGTCCGCCTTAACCTACCTGATCTCCCGGTTGCTCAACACTTTAACTCCCCCTCCCATTCCCAACCTGACCTTTCTGATCTGGGCCTCCTCCATTGTCAGAATGAGGCCCAGCACAAATTGGAGGAACAGCACCTCATATTTTGCTTGGGTAGCTTACACCCAAGCGGTATGGACATTGACTTCTCTAACTTCAAATAGCCCTTGCTTTCCTTCTCTCTCCATCTCCTTCCCAGTTCTTCCACCAGTTTTACTGTCTCCAACTACATACTATCTCTATCTCACTCACTTCCCTGACATCAGTCTGAAGAAGGGTCTCTACCCGAAATATCGCCCATTCCTTCTCTCCAGAGATGCTGCCTGTTCTGCTGAATTACTCCAGCATTTTGTGTCTACAATATGCAGGGTAATAATTCACAGTTACTTACAGAGCAGAGTAATCCCTTTGACAACACAATGGAGTGGGAGAATGCCAAGAGTACTGTGATCCATAGTGAAATGCTTGTTACCATTTTGGTACAGTGTATTTTATACATGCCATTTGATATAACGAAAGATAACATGGCATATTGAAGGCTTGCAACCCAAAGAGCCAAAAGCATTTCAGTGAGAATTTGTAGTGAGCTTTCATACATCAAGGAAATACTATATATTTTAAAATGTTTTGTATAATTTATTTTTGAATGCTTCATAATGTCAGGGCAATCAAAATCTTTCCATGTCCTTGACAACAAGAAAAGCTGGAGCGCTGTCTTGCTAGTTATCAGATATTAGGGTGGCACAGTGGTGGAGCTGCTGTCTTATAGTGTCAAAGACCTGGGTTCAATCCTGACTACAGGTGCCGTGTGTAGAAGTTTGTATGTTCTCCCCGTGACCGTGTGGGTTTTCTCCGGGTGCTCTGGTTTCCTCCCACATTCCAAAGACTTACAGGTTTGTAGGTTAATTGGCTTTGGTAAAAATTGTAAATTGACCCTAGTGTGCAGGATAGTGCTAGTGGAAGGATTTAAACGCTGGTCGGCGCTAACTCAGTGGGCCGAAGGACCTGTTTCCGTACTGTATCTCAAGCCTAAATCAGAGTTTTATTTTATCTGATTTGTGGGTAGGGTTGTTAAGACCTGCTCACGATGCATGCTGCCACTCTGGGTCCTGTCTTTTCAGATACGTAGCTTGTTTCCCTGCAAGTTGGGGACAGGGATTCATACCTCAGAGAGAACACTAGCATCCTACAAGTTTCAGTTCTGTATCTTTAGTTGCCGATGTAAAATTGATTGTAATCATGTATAGTCTTTTCACTGACTGGATAGCAGGCAACAAAAAAGCGTTTCACCGTACCTCGGTACAAATGGTAATAACCTATATTCAACTAAATACGGCTTTGGGAAGATTTCAGGACAAGCCCAACTAACACAACATAATACTAAGTAAATAATGTGAAGAAAACTCAATAACATATTCATTTAAGAAAGGTACAACATGGAAACTGGCCCTTCGCCTACTGAGTCCACACCGACCATTGATCACCCGTTTACTTTTGCATTCACTATACCAGCTGCCATCAAAGGGATTTGAGAAAACAAAATCACTGGAACATTTCCTGAAATTATTTGACTTATTAAAGGACTAGAATGGTTAAAAGTGAATGTGAAAAATCCTCCACATTAACTTTGTTTCCCTTTGCAGAGTCACTACTGTTTTCTAGCATTTTCTGTTTTAATTGCAAAAAATTGTCCTGCGTCCACCAGAATCACCTGAAGGACATCCTAACGGCAGTGATATCCAGGAGAAGATCACACCGTTTACGTGACGGCCATTTTAAATATGCGTTTGGAAGTAGCATCAATCCCCAGCCATATTTAAAGAACAGCATTATTGCGTACAACAACATTATTGAATGGTAAGGAATATGTCAAATGTATATTGACATGCTAATTTGTTGAAGAAAATATTATGGGAAAAAAAAGAAAATTAACATGTATTTGTGAGAGAAATCCCTAAAGGTTCATTGACATTAATTTGTTGAAGAAAATATAAATAAGAAAAACACTTAATATGTACTTGTGAGAGAAATCCATATATAATTTGTTGAAGAAAATATAGATAGGAAAGTAAAAGGTTTACGTGTATTTGTGAGAAAGCCATAAAAGTTCACAAATAATGGTTTTGTCAGCTCAATCTCTGCAGTTATTTTAATCTTGTCATGTTATAATTGTTTTTCCCTCGGTTCATCTGCAATATAAATTGTTGCTGACTCCTCCAGCCAGCTGTGTTGTAGTATAAGGCATAGGTTTGGAATGTATATCTTTCATTCAGTCAATTTGTGTTTTGTTCCCAGCTTCAGAATCAATTAGACTTTGCGGTGACCTTTTTAAATTCAGGGGTTGAAATCGACCTCTGGATTACTTGAGTTCCTCGTTCAGGAAGCCAGTGATTCATCGGATGAGTTGAAAGGCCACTGACAAACATTTTGGGGTTTCTGGCACAGTCCTCAGTTACGCCCCTACCTCCGCTCAGCTTCCTCCCCTACTCCCTCCCTTCCACTTCTCAGAAGTAAAGGAAGTTAAACTGGCATGGTATGGGGTGGTACTTTATTTATCCCATGTACCGAGTACAGTGAAATTCATTTTTGTATACAGTTCAGTACGTATCACCATACATAAGCACTTAGATACATGTTAGATAAGCATCTCAGGTAGAGTACAAGTGCGTAGCAGTAGTACACTGAGACAGTACACAGAGTCGCCAGTTTGGCCACATTTTCAAGTCCCAGTTGTTGTAAGTGCAGGGATCTTGACCTGACCATGAAGCTCTGTTGTCCAGGCGGCGTTGCAGGGTCGGCCTGGCCAAGCGTAGCCGTTGCTGCTGTAGGCCGTGTGTGGTCCACATGCTTATTATATGTGCTTTCTGAAGCTGCAGGTGAATTATACACGTTGCCACATATTGTGCTGCTGTAACGCTTCACTCCACTCTCTTTCCCTCTCAGAACCAAAGGAATTTAAACTACAGATCATTATATGTGCTTTCTGAAACTCCAGGTGAATTATACACTTTGCTACATATTGAGTTGCTTCACTGTACTTACTTTTCCATCTTCAGCTCTGGTCTCATGGAATGACAGAGCTGTCTTTTGAGGAAAGATTTCGTGAATTGGACTTATTTTCGCTCTAGTTTAAATGAGTGAGAGGTTTAGTTTAGTTTAAAGATACAGTGTGGAAGCAGACCCTTCAGCCCATGGAGTCCGCACAGACCTATAATCACCCATCCACCAATCCTAAGTTATCCCAGTTTCGCATCCTACACACGGCAATATTGGGCATTTTGGGTGCCTGACAAAATGGAGGATTTCTGCTTTTGTAAAGCCTGGTGAGGCTGGCAACTCAGTCACTCAGGCCTGGTGGGCTGGCAGCTCAGTCACTCAGGCCTGGTAGGCTGGCAGTTCAGAAACTGCCAGAAATTCTGCCCAAAACAGGTGAGAGACTCTGTGAGAGACCTACCTCATTGGCAGGGCCGGATTACGTATCAGCTTCACAAGCTTAAGCCTAGGGCCTCGAGATCTAGGGGGTCCTCGGCAGGGCCGGATTTACCTATAGGCTGAAGCCTAGGGCCTCTAAATCTAAGGGGCCTCCGGCCAAGGTGTTTTTTTCCAAGAGTAAAAAAAATCCCAAGAAAAAAAAGATTGGAGCGATATCAGCGTTTCCACTTTGACGGAAATTACCCGAAATTCTGGTTCCCGCCCGCTGGAAGTTTTAGGGAAAACAATTGCGACCATCTGCGCCTGCGCAGTTGGGTGAAGCCGGTGACGCAGCAGCGACGCAAAATGACGCTGTCTCTCCGCGCGTGCGCAGTGGGCCCGGGTGGGTTCAGATCTCCATTTGCACTCCATACAATCACCTTGATGCCTCATATCTACCAAAAATCCTAGGTGTCGTCTCCAGGCAAGTAGCGGAATATTGCGTTGGGGAAGTGCCCGTTCCTCTGAGCCGGGGGGGGGGGGGGGCTGCAGTGTCTGCGGCGCGGAGTCGGAGCCTCGCTGCATGGGAGGGAGAGAGAGGGGGGGGATGTGAGAGGGAGAGGGGGGAGAGAGAGTGAGGGGAGGGAGAGGGAGGGAGAGGGAGGGAGAGGGAGGGGGGAGGAGGAGAGAGTGGAGGGAGAAGTAGGGAGAGGGAGGGGGAAGGAGGGGGGGAGAGGGAAAGGGGGATTATCTTTAGTGAGATTGCAAAATTAATGTAGGTTTTAGAGTAATTATATTTTCTCCTCCATGTGAATATCAAACAATTGGAACTGCTTTCTTTTCCTTGATAACAATACTGAAAAATATGAATTCCATAGTTTGCAACTTTCATTTTGCATCATATTTTAATGTGCACACACTGACACATTTGAACAGTAACAGGCAATCAAATCAACACACAAAACATTTTCTTAAAAATGGTTTTATTTTATTTTACATAACATTTTACAGTACAACTTGATTATTAAAACAAGGACAGCTTCAATTCTTGATTTGAAAAAATGTATACAACAATGACCCCAATCATCCCATTCCAACCACTCATTACTCTTGACTCAAGCAAAATTATTTCTGAAAATATTGGTGATAAATTACGTGCAAAAAAGCTCCAAAATAAGGCTCAGATGGACCAGAGAGCATCTAAAACCCCAGAGCTTCTAGTGCGCTTAAGCGAGCCCTGGACCCCGGCCGCTTGTGATATGTGCTGTGTGCACTTATTTCACATAAAACGTTTGTAATCGTGCCATGTAATCCCCCCCTTTTTGAAAAGCTTTGTACGGGCCTGGTGTATAATATTTTTGACACTGTCATAGGCATTTCTTACATACATTGTCATAACGCACTGCAGTCTCTAAACAACACTTCAGTAATTTTTCTTGCCCTACATTTCAGAATAATAGTGTTTTAAGCCATTAACTCAACGCTAGCACTGGCAATGAATAAAAAGCGCAGCTTTCCAGCCCTTATCTCATTGGCCACGCTCGGCTGCACATCGGTGTCAATCTGGTGGACTCTTCCAACTTCCTCTCGTCGTGGGGGTGGGGGATTGGGAGGGGCCTCACAAGTGGAATCGCCTAGCGCCTCTCTTCGTCTAAATCCGGCCCTGCTCATTGGTAACCCTTGATCGGACTTTGCTGGATTTATCTTGCACTAAACGTTATTCCCTTACCATGTATCTATACACTGTTCCCTTACTATTCACAATGGCAGGCAGTGACTAGTGGGGTACCGCAAGGCTCAGTGCTGGGACACCAGCTATTTACAATTTATATTAATGAGCTAGATGAGGGAATTGAAGGCAACATCTCCAAGTTTGCGGATGACACTAAGCTGGGGGGCAGTGTTAGCTGTGAGGAGGATGCTAGGAGACTGCAAGGTGACTTGGATAGGCTGGGTGAGTGGGCAAATGTTTGGCAGATGCAGTATAGTGTGGATAAATGTGAGGTTATCCACTTTGGTGGCAAAAACAGGAAAGCATTTGATTGCCTGTTACTGTTCAATTATCTAAATGGTGGCCGATTAGGAAAAGGGGAGATGCAGCGAGACCTGGGTGTCATGGTACACCAGTCATTGAAAGTAGGCATGCAGGTGCAGTGGGCAGTGAAGAAAGCGAATGGTATGTTAGCTTTCATAGCAAAAGGATTTGAGTATAGGAGCAGGGAGGTTCTACTGCAGTTGTACAGGGTCTTGGTGAGACCACACCTGGAGTATTGCGTACAGTTTTGGTCTCCAAATCTGAGGAAGGACATTATTACCATAGAGGGAGTGCAGAGAAGGTTCACCAGACTGATTCCTGGGATGTCAGGACTTTCATATGAAGAAAGACTGGATAGACTCGGCTTATACTCGCTAGAATTTAGGAGATTGAGAGGGGATCTTATAGAAACTTACAAAATTCTTATGGGGTTGGACATGCTAGATGCAGGAAGATTGTTCCCGATGTTGGGGAAGTCCAGGACAAGGGGTCACAGCTTAAGGATAAGGGGGAAATCCTTTAAGACCGAGATGAGAAAAACATTTTTCACACAGAGAGTGGTGAATCTCTGGAACTCTCTGCCACAGAGGGTAGTTGAGGCCAGTTCATTGGCTATATTTAAGAGGAAGTTAGATGTGGCCTTTGTGGCTAAAGGGATCAGGGGGTATGGAGAGAAGGCAGGTACGGGATACTGAGTTGGATGATCAGCCATGATCATATTGAATGGCGGTGCAGGCTTGAAGGGCCGAATGGCCTACTCCTGCACCTATTTTCTATGTATCTATGTAAATGGCTCGATTGTAATCATGTATTGTCTTTCTGCTAACTGTTTTTAGCACACGACAAAAAGCTTATCTCTGTGCACGTGACAATAAACTGAACTGAACTGTGTAAGATCGCAGGTTTGTAAACCATCATAATCAGAGGTGACCTCATAATGTGCCTGGCCGGTGACCTCACAGTGAACTGCATCCGTAACCATGAGAGACAGGCTCCATTTCATCTGTCAACTTGGCAAACTGGCTCCATTTCATCTGTCAACTTGGCAAACTGGCTCCATTTCATCTGTGAACTTGGAGTGGGTACGCAATACCCCTATTGCCAGGCAAGAAACAGCCGGCAGCTACTAGAGGTGGAAACTCTAACCTTCGCGTAGTGGATCAATAACCCAAGCAAGGAGTTTCGAGAATGCCGGAGACAAAGGACAGCGCCACGCAGACATACAAGAGGAGATCTAAGGTAGATCTGAATCTGTCAATAGACCAAGATAAAAGGTGGAGTGACTCGGCAGGTCTTATTATTAAACTGTGACCCCTGGTTCTGGACTCCCCCTACATCGGGTCATAGGGACGTAGGGGTCTTCTGCCACCTCTGAGCTTTTCTTTATGGGAGAGAATCCAATCCATCCAGTGACAACCCTGTCTCCAACATTCCCCCACCTTCTCCCATCCCCCCCCCCCCCCTCCCACCAGCCCCTACCCAGCCTTCTACTCTCTCTGGACCTTTTTATATCCACTGTGGGTGCAACAACTGTCTTGGCTTCTCTACGCCACTGGCCCACTAAAACCGGAAGGGTCCCGACCTGAAACGACAAATGTCAAGGAGCATCTCTGGAGAACATGGAACGGTGACGTTTCACAAAAGTGCTGGAGTAAACTCAGCGGGTCAGGTCGATTACAACTCAGCGATATGGAATAGGTGATGTTCTCCAACTGCAAGGGGGGTGAGAACTAGGGTGGGGGAGGGATGGAGAGAGAGGGAAAGTAAGGGTTACTTGAAGTTGGAGAAATCAATATTCATATCGCTGAGTTGTAATCGACCTGTCCCGCTGAGTTTCTCCAGCATTTGTGTCTATCTTCAGTGTAAACCAGCATCTGCTGTTCCTGCACATTTTGTCTTGCCCACATTGACCAAGATGCTCCATCTACACCAGTCCCACTTGCTCCATTTCTATCCATACCTATCCTATCCATGTCAAGAGTCAAGAGTGTTTTATTGTCATGCTAGACTAAGTGGAACCCGTTTGGTCCCAGTCACACGGGAGGCCTGGTCCCCAAGGCAATATTCCACCACTCACCTATCCCCCCCAACGCAACGGCGGGAGCGTTCTGTAGCCAGCTGACAGGGACGGCCTCAGGCGGGAAGCGTCCTGCAGCCAGGGAGGGTGACGGTTTCAGGCGGGGGTGGTGTGTGGGGGGAGGGGAAATGTGTGTGGGGGGAGAGAGGGTTGGGTGGGGGGAGAGGGGGGTGGGCGTGGGAGAGGGGGTTGGAGGGTGGGGTGGGTCGTTGTAGGATGTGGGTGGGGGTCGGGGGGATGGTGGGGTAAGGTAGGGGGTGTATGTGGGAGGGGTTGCTGTGGGCCCCCGCTTGCAGAACACAGCCCCCGCTCGCAGAACACAGCCCCGCTCGCAGAACAGACCCCGCTTGCAGAACTCAGCCCCCGCTCGCAGAACACAGCCCCCGCTCACAGAACACAGCCCCCGCTCGTAGAACTCAGTCCCCGCTCGCAGAACAGTACACAGCCCCCACTCGTAGAACACAGCCCCCGCTCGCAGAAAACAGACCCTGCTCGCAGAACAGAACACAGAGCCCGCTCGCAGAACACATACCCCGCTCGCAGAACAGAGCACAGACCCCACTCACAGAACACAGACCCCGCTGGCACTTTGCTCACTATGCTCATTCAGCTTTATTCTTGCGGCCGGTGATTGATAGCGGCTGCCGGAAGGTGGGTCGCCGTCCTGGCGAATAACAAACCAATAACTTTCCTAATATTTCACCGATCGGAACAAAACGTATTTGACGCAGCAGAGCAGAATGGTGAGTAAGGTGATATGGGGGATCGTTTTTTGCGCAAGTTTAATTACAACGCAGACCGGAAGTGGTCAAGATGAGAGATTTAGTAGTAGTATAGATAGATGTCCCAAAATGGACAATTCTGACTTACGATGCGATAGAACTTTATCTATCCCACGAGGGAAATTGATCTGCCAACAGTGATAAAACACAAGATAAAGGCGGTCATGGTGGCACAGCGGTAGAGTTGCTGCTTTGCAGCGAATGCAGCGCCTGAGACCCGGGTCCGATTACGGGTGCTGTCTGTACGGAGTTTGTATGTTCTCCCCGTGACCTGTGTCGATTTTCTCCGAGAACCTTGGTTTCCTCCCACACTCCAAAGATGTACAGGTTTGTCGGTTAATTGGCTTCGGTAACATTGTAATTGTCCCTAGTGTGTGGAGTAATGCTAGCGTACGGGATGATCGCTGGTTAGTGTTAATGTGCGGAATCGCTGGTCGGCGCGGACCCGGTGGGCCGAAGGGACTGTTTCCGTGCTTTATCTCTAAACTAAACTAAACAAGTTAATTATGGTAGTGCTTTAGGAATGTTGGATACAGAACAGCGTACAGCCGA
>JAXLNO010004239.1:0-61794 GCA_038087875.1 Malacoraja senta
GGACAGCTCCTTTCACTTCTTCAAAATTCAATTATTCCACCACATATAATTTACTGCGCTGATTACAAAGTTCTTTTGCACACCATATTGAATCAATTATTTCACAGTGTCCTAATTAAAAGCATAAAATCAATGAATTTGATGACTACATTTTCACATCAACAACATAAACACAACCACTGTGGACATTTGGTGTGTTCGGATGTGAAAATAATAGTACGTTACATTATTTTGACTACATCCAACCAAAACTCACTTAAGCCTATTATGTGCGCAAAACTGAATCTGTGCGGATCAGATGACACTTGCCCACACACTCGCTCAGGACCCAAAGAGTGAAGATGAGTTTGGCCATCAGCAAACAAAGCTATATCGTCTGCAAGGTTGCAAACTGAAAATGAGGAGTGAAACCAGATTTGATCAGGAGTTAACCATTAATTTTACTTCGGAGTCACGTGAGTGATTCCGTGAAGAACCCGCCAGTCCGCATGCGTGTCATTACGTCTAACGCATGGCGCAGCGACTGGCTGGGAGGAGCAGCGCTCCTTCAGCGGTAAGTTTTAAAAACCCTCAGGTAAGTGTAAAACTTAGTCGGAGGTCATTTTCTGCACTTGGTAATTCTTGTTTCAGGAGCGAGTTCAAGTATGGAGAAAGCGTCGAGGGTGAAGTCAAGGCGAGCCGCCGGGAGAGTAGCTCTGGAAGACCGCGGAACTGCGGGTAACGGGCAGCCGCCTAGCTCACCTACCGAGTCACTAGCGGTACGACCAGCGACTGCAGACTTGGTGTCTGAGAGCACCGTGGCTGTACCTTTGGGGCGCAAAGCCACTAAAAAGTCTGCACGGCCAGTGGACTCGGACGAGTCGGGCCAGGAGGATTTCCCTCCGGTAAGGGACAACATATTTGGATGGTTGTCCAGGATGGAGCTCCTAATGGAGAGGATGCTCCACCAAGATACACTCCAACAGGAGGAGTTGTGTCAGATCCGGCCTCTTCCAGAGCCTGCGCCAGCGGCACCTGTGTCAAGGCTGCTTAATGTCTCCCTCTTGGAGGAGGAGAGCATGCGAGGTCAGTATTATTCTGCCGCCGAGTCTGTGGGTTTAGCTGTGGAGCATACCCCAAGGGATGAAGGGCACGAATCAGAGGTACCATTCCTGGCAGCAAGGTTTGCCATCCCAACAGAATCAGGAGAACCGCTGGGTGAAGAGTTGGCCGCAAGTATTAATTACTTGGCATCACACCAGCTTCAAGAGCTTACTATAGATGAAACGGCCAAAGTGTATGACACCCCGGCTAATTGTGTCCTGCTCAAAGTGCCGGTGGTGAACCAGGGCATCTGGGGTCATATGGGCGTAGGTATAAGAGCTCAGGAAATGAGGCTTCAGAGGGTGCTGAAGCTGCTCGCCTCGGGCATTACAGCATTCGCCAGGTCGGTGGATGGAGGGCACCTGTCTGATGTACAGCAGGATGCCCTGGCACTCATGTGCAATGCACATTTCGAGATAAACTCTGAGAAAGAGCGCCATCCGCCCTACCAACAACCTGAAGTTCGCCGTTCTGTGCAAACCCAGCAATGTCCAGCCACCCAATCTGCTGTTTGGTGAAGACCTCGCAAAAAGGGTCAAGGAGCTGGACGACGAGGCAAGAATGGTTGGACTGATCAAAGCTCCGATGACCAGCAGAAGGCTTCAGCGGCAGTGTCCCTACAAATGGTTTGCTGAAACCGGGTCACGTCAAGGACCAAGCCGGCCATTCACTACCTACAAGTTGGGGGGAGATTACACTGGTTTCTAAAGGAATGGTATGGGATAACATCAGATTTGTTTATACTATGCAGTATACAAGGGTTTTGAATTGAATTCCTTCCCAAATTGCATCCACCCACACAGCATACACCATCGGGCACTCATTTTCTCACAAAAAGAGAATTTGGAGGTTCAAGCTGAAATTGAAAAGTTATATAAAAAAGGGGTAATTGAGAAGGCGGTTTATCAACCTCACCAATTTGTGTCTAATATTTTTCCTAGGTATAAGAAGGATGGGAGGTGTCGAATCATCCTTGACTTGATGAGCCTTAATCCTTTTGTGCAGTATAAACATTTCAAAATGGAAACATTTGTTACTGCCAAACAACTGATTTCCAGAGGATGTTATATGGCATGTATAGATCTTAAGGATGCATATTACTCAGTGCCTGTTCATAGGGATTATCGGAGATATTTGAAATTTAGCTGGATGAGGCAATTATGGCAATTTAAAGCACTACCTAATGGGTTAACCTCGGCCCCTAGATTATTTACAAAACTGTTAAAACCAATACTGGGGATACTCTGGGCTCAGGGTCATATTGTAATGGCTTATTTGGATGATATCTTAATCATAGGGAAGACTCGGGAAGCAGCTGAATTATCTGTTTCAATTGTTAAACTCATGTTTGAGAGATTGGGGTTTCTCATTCATCCAGTTAAAACCAAATTGATACCAGTTAGAGTTATTGATTATTTGGGATTCACTATTAACTCAACTCACATGTCAGTGACTCTGCCCAGGGGCAAGAGATTAGAGTTAATTCAAAGCTGTAACAAGCTCCGGGTGGAGCAACAACCTTCAATTAGACATGTGGCCAGCTTGATTGGCAAATTAGTGGATGCCTTTCCAGCTGCACAATATGGACCTTTGCACTACCAAAATTTGCAACGAGCAAAGGTACAGGCACTCAGGATACATGCAGGACATTTCGACAGGCACATGCAATTATCAGCTGCAGCCATTGCTGAAGTGCATTGGTGGATTATGAACATCTCAAGTTGCTCCAACAAAATTCTGGTTGAGGAACCTACAGTTGTCTTACAGACTGATGCTAGTGCCCTAGGTTGGGGTGCTGCTGATACCATCTCTAGCTGTGGAGGCAGATGGAATAAGCATGAGGCATTTATTCTTCAATCACATGGGATTAACTATTTAGAGTTATTGGGAGCATTATATGGGCTTAAGGCTTATTGTACTACTTGCAGGTTCAGCTTCAGATTGACAACACTACGGCAGTGGCTTATGTTAATCACATGGGTGGAATCCAGTCGGAATCTTGCGATAGATTGGCTAATCTTATTTGGCACTGGTGCATTACAAGAAACATTTGGGTTTCAGCTATCTACCTACCAGGTAGATTCAATATGGTGGCAGACACCAGGTCATGCAAATTCAATGACAACACAGAATGGATGTTGCATCATGATGTATTTAATGATATTGTTGTTCGGTATGGGATGCCAGATATCGATTTGTTTGCATCCAGACTCAACCACCAGTTACCTAAGTATGTTTCATGGGAACCAGACCCAGGGGCAGTAGCGGTAGATGCATTCTCGCTACACTGGGGAGGAATGTTTTTATATGCATTTCCCCCATTTTGCGTCATCAGTCGGTGCTTGTTCAAGATCAAGCAGGACTCTGCCTCAGGAGTTTTGGTGGTACCCGACTGGCCTACTCAGCCATGGTTCCCTCTCCTTTTGGACATAATAACACAGCCTCTTTTGGCTGTCCCGAAACGTAGTGACCTACTGGTGCACCCTGTAACTGGGGATCAACATCCATTATATGACCGTATTGATCTATTAATTTGCAGATTCTGAGGAGGCCATACCTGGGGCTTGGACTATCCGATCGAACCGTGGATGTGATCACTGCGGCCTGGAGGGATAGTACTAAAAAACAGTACACCTCTCATGTCAGGAAATGGGAGGTGTTCTGCTTACGGGGGAACATTACATATCACATGGCATGCATCTCAGATGTGCTCGAATTTCTGTCAATGCTATATTTTGATGAAGGGTTGAGCTATAGTGCCATGAATAGTGCCAGGAGTGCCCTGTCATCATACTTATGGCTGGGGTCGGAACAATATTCAGTTGGAGCTCACCCTTTAATATTCCGGTTTATGAAGGGTATTTTTAATTCCAATCCCCCCAGGCCCAGGTATTCTGAACTCTGGGATGTGAGCATGGTACTCACGCTGCTTCGCCAGTGGGCTCCAGCCACAGCCCTGTCTTTGCCCAAAATCACATTTAAGCTCATGGTGCTGGTTTCAGTGCAACGGGTCCAGACATTGCAGAAGCTGCGAATGGACAGGATGGTATCATCTGGAAATAACATTATGTTTTACATTTATGATTTAATTAAGCAGAGCAGACCAGGGGTGTCAGGGTTCAAGCTTATTTTTTCCGCATACCCCTCGGATTTACGACTGTGTGTAGTGTCGCAATTGCAATATTATATCAAGGTCACCAAGAGCCTCAAAGGTTCGGAGTCAGCATTATTTATTAGCCACAAAAAGCCGCATATGAAAGTGTCGGTTCAGACCATTTCAAGGTGGCTGAAACAGGTTCTGGTTTGTGTAAGAGTAGACACTGACATTTTAAAATCTCACTCCACCAGGGCGGCATCAACGTCAGCAGCGAGGGCAATGGACGTTCCTCTCGACCATCTCCTCGCGGCCGCAGGATGGTCAAATGAACTGACTTTTCAATGGTTCTATAACAAACCGCTTACCAAACCGGGGGTATTCGCCCATTCTATTTTAAGTTCCGTTCCATAGCTTCCCCCTGGGAGAGAGGGGTCGCTATTGTTTTTCTTTGTTAAATAAACCATCAACATGTTCAAATCAATGCCATGATTCAATGAATTGTTTATTATTCACTCATCCTGAGTCAATTGATGCCTGGATTCGTATCTACGGCATGAAATCACAGAGCTTTGAAATCTTCACGGAATCACACGTGACGCCAAAGTAAAATAGTAAGATTAAACGAGAACTTACCAGTTTGACGTTTGATCTTTATTTTATGAGGAGTTGCGATGAGTGATTACGTGCCCACCGCTCCCAACCCTCATATCAAAAAGGTCATCTGGTAGTTCTAGGTTTCTAATCTTACTATGTTACTTCAATTACTGTTATCTGTGATTTCACACCGCTGCTTTGAAGATTGACACGCATGCGGATTCTTCACATAATCTCATCGCAACTCCTCATAAATTAAAGATCAAACTTCAAACTGGTAAGTTCTCGTTTAATCTTACTATCCTATATTACTCATATGATACGATATGATACGATAGAACCTTATTTATCTCAGGAGGGAAATTCATCTGCCAACAGTCATAAATCACAAAATATATGAAACATGAAATTAAAGTGACAAGTGGAGAGTCCAGGATTGGGGTTGTGCAAAGATTGGGGGGAAGGAGGGGTGGGGGGGATGGGGTGTTAGTCTAGCCCACGACAGAAAGGGGAGGATTTGTACTGTTTGATAGCCACAGGGAAGAAGGATCTCCTGTGGCGTTCTGTGCTGCATCTTGATGGAACCAGTCTGTTCATGAAGGTGCTCCTCAGGTTGACCAGTGTGTCATGGAGGGGGTGAGGTGTGTTGTCCAGGATGTTCCGCTGTTTGAGGCCCCAGCACACGCCAGCGAAGAAGATGGCACTGGCTCCCACCAATTGGTAGAACATCTGCAGCATCTTACTGCAGACGTTGAAGGAGCGGAGCCTTCTCATTAAGTACAGCCGGCTCTGTCCCTTCTTGTACAGGGCCTCAGCGTTCCTGGACCAGTCCAGTTTACTGTCCAGGTGAACTCCCAGGTATTGTACTCCCTGGTAAACTGCACATCCACACCATTGATGGGGACAGGGGACAGGGGATGTTTCTCTCCGCCTAAAGTCCACCACCAACTCCTTAGTCTTGTTGGTGTTGAGCTGCAGGTGATTCAGCCCACACCACTCAACAAAGTCGTGACTACACATCTGTATTCAGCTTCCCTCCCCTCACTGATGCAGCCCACAATTGCAGAGTCATCTGAAAACTTCTGCAGGTGGCAGGAGTCCGAATTGTATCTGAAGTCCGAGGTGTAGATGGTGAACAGGAAGGGAGAGAGGACTGTCCCCTGTGGGGCCCCTGTGTTGCTCACCACCGTGTTTGAGACACAGTTCTGTAACCTGACGAACTGTGGTTGTCCAGTCAGGTAGTTGGTGATCCAGGACACCAATGGAGCATCCACCCGCATCTTCGTCAGTTTGCTCCCTAGCAGTGCAGGCCGGATGGTGTTAAAAGCACTGGAGAAGTCCCGGCTTATCCAGGTGAGCGTAGGAACAATGGAGTAGGTGGATGATGGAGTCCTGAACCCCCATCTTTGTTTGGTAAGCGAGCTGCAGGGGGTCCAGGTAGGGTTTAACCAGGGGTCGCAGGTGAGTGAGCACCAGCCTCTCCAGGGACTTCATGATGTGTGAAGTCAGCGCCACCGGTCTGTAGTCATTGGAGGAGCTGGGGCGTGTCCTCTTTGGTACAGGAACCAGGCAGGATGTCTTCCACATCACAGGAACCCTCTCGAGGCTCAGGCTCAGGTTGAAGATGTCCCCTGCAGATGGTGATTGCAATACCCAGGAAGAAAACTGTCCTATTGCTGAACAATGTCTGAGTCAATCTGCATACACAACTTGCATATCTTTAACGAAGATAGACACAGAATGCTGGAGTAACTCAGCAGGACAGGCAGCATCTCTGAGGAGAAGGAATGGGTGACGTTCAGGATTGTGACCCTTCTACAGACCTTTACCGAAAGTGGACTGCCAGACATCCCGGAAATTTCTTGCTTGTTTAAGAGATGGAGTTGCCTGCAGAGGACGTCAGACACTCTTTCTGTGGTTACACCAAATCAGTCACATCATTCTGGAGAAATGTCCTCATACACAGAACAGATGAACCACATATCTAAGATTGCCCACGAGCTACTGGACGATTTGATGATAGGTTATTATTGGGCTTTCGATGGTGCAAAGGAGATGTTGGCACAGGCGACGATGCTGGTCCACCCGTTGGCTGATGACCTGACCGCCCTGATGGTTGACGCCTCTGAATCCGCTGTGGGTGGTGTGCTGGAGCAGTTGATCGAGGGGCCTATTTCAGCCGCCAACTCACGTACAGTGCCTTTGACCGGGAGCTCCTTGCTTTATACCTGGCAGTGAGACACGTTCGCTATTTCCTTGAGGGCCGGGATTTTATTGCCTTTGCCGATCACAAGCCTCTCACCTTTGCTTTTGAGAAGGTGTCGGATCCCTGGTCCTCTCGGCAACAGCGTCAGTTGGCGTATGTCTCGGAGTTCACAACCAGAATCCGTCACATTGAGGTTAAAAGTAATCGGGTCACCAATGCGTTGTCCCGGCCCGCCATCGGTGCCGTCCTTGATGTGGCCCCGGATATTGACTACTCCGCGGCTGCTCAGCTGGAGGATGGGGAGATGCCCGCCTACCGTACTGCGATTTCCGGCTTGGTGTTGGAAGACCTGCCAATTGGTCCTGCTGGTGCTATGGTCCTGTGCGATGTATCCACTGGTCAGCCGCGGCTCATTGTCCCTGCCGCCGTCAGGTGTTTGACATCATCCACGGGTTGGCTCACCCTTCCATCCGAGCGATGATTGCGTTGGTGGCCCGATTCACGTGGCATGCCTTGCTGCCCCCATCCCTGGGTGTCATGTATCTCCTTACCATATAACCATATAACCATATAACCATTACAGTAAGTGGTGGATCATTTCACCCGGTGGCTGGAGGCTGTCCCGCTGGCTGATACTTCTGCTGTGTCATGTGCCCATGCCCTCGCTGCCCACTGGATCGCCCGTTTTGGTGTCCCGGTCGTCATTTCGTCGGACCGGGGGGGGGGTTCAGTTCACCTCTGAGTTGTGGTCTGCTATGGCCCGCCTGTTGGGGGCCCAGCTCCATCACACCATGGCCTATCATCCCCAATCCAACGGTTTGGTGGACGGTTTCACCGTTATCTCAAGGCCGCTCTGAAGGCGTGACTCGTAGATGGACGAGTTTCCGAGGGTTTTGCTGGGATTTCGTTCTGTCCCAAAGGAGGATTTGGCTTTGTCCTCTGCGGAATTGGTTCATGGTACTCCACTTACGGTTCCGGGGGATTTCGTTCCGGTGGCCCGTGGGTTGCAGGATCCGCCCTCGTCTGTGTTGGTCCATTTGCGGGAGAAGGTGGGCACGCTGTCTCCTGTCCTGATGTCTCACCATGGCGTGGTTCGTTCTCATGTTCCTCCTGCTCTCCAAGACTGTTTGTATGTGTTCCTGCACCGCAACACTCACCGGTCGCCGCTGCTACATCCATACGAGGGTCCTTTCCGGGAGCTGCGCAATGGACATGGAGGTTCGGCACGAGACTGTGTCGGTGGCTCGCCTGAAGCCGGCCTATTTGGACATTAGTGAACCAGTGCAGGTGCCCCAGCCTCATCGTCGGGGGCGTCTGCGGTCCTGGCCGCTTCCGATTCCGCCTTTACCGGTTGTGTCCCCTGTGCGGGGGGATGTGTGTAGGAGGTCTGGCCGCCTCGTTCATCTGCAGTTTTGTTTTCGTGCCCCTGGTTCGGGGGGGGGGGGGGTCTTGTGGCGCCACCCGGTGGTTAGGCCACTTATTGGGCGAACCCTCGGCCCTAGGACTGGCTGGGTCACGTGAATAGGTTTGTCGGGAAGAAGTCGTCACATGGCTTAGGGGTGTGTCGTGGTATATACAGTGGCTTGCAAAAGTATTCATACCCCTTGAACTTTTCCACATTTTGTCACGTTACAACCACAAACGTAAATGTATTTTATTGGGATTTTATGTGATAGACCAACACAAAGTGGTGCATAATTGTGAAGTGGAAGGAAAATGATACATGGTTCTCAAATTTTTTTACAAATAAAAAACTGAAATGTGTCGCGTGCAAAAGTATTCAGCCCCCTTTACTCTGATACCCCTAAATAAAATCCAGTGCAACCAATTGCCTTCAGAAGTCACCTAATTAGTAAATATAATCCACTTGTGTGTAATCTAATCTCAGTATAAATACAGCTGTTCTGTGAAGGCCTCAGAGGCTTGTTAGAGAACATTAGTGAACAAACAGCATCATGAAGCCCAAGGAACACACCAGACAGGTCAGGGATAAAGTTGTGGAGAAGTTTAAAGCAGGGTTAGGTTATAAAAAAAATATCCCAAGCTTTGAACATCTCACGGAGTACTGTTCAATCCATTATCCAAAAATGGAAAGAGTATGGCACAACTGCAAACCTACCAAGACATGGCCGTCCACCTAAACTGACAGGCCAGGCAAGGAGAGCATTGATCAGAGAAGCAGCCAAGAGGCCCATGGTAACTCTGGAGGAGCTGCAGAGATCCACAGCTCAGGTGGGAGAATCTGTCCACAGGACAACTATTAGTCGTGCACTCCACAAATCGGGCCTTTATGGAAGAGTGGCAAGAAGAAAGCCATTGTTGAAAAAAAGCCATAAGAAGTCCTGTTTGCAGTTTGCCACAAGCCATGTGGGGGACACAGCAAACATGTGGAGGAAGGTGCTCTGGTCAGATGAGACCAAAATTTAAGTTTTTGGCCTAAATGCAATACGCTATGTGTGGCGGAAACCTAACACGGCACATCACCCTGAACACACCATCCCCACTGTGAAACATGGTGGTGGCAGCATCATGCTGTGGGGATGCTTTTCTTCAGCAGGGACAGGGAAGCTGGTCAGAGTTGATGGGAAGATGGATGGAGCCAAATACAGGGCAATCTTGGAAGAAAACCTGTTAGAGTCTGCAAAAGACTTGAGACTGGGGCGGAGGTTCACCTTCCAGCAGGACAACGACCCTAAACATACAGCCAGAGCTACAATGGTTTAGATCAAAGCATATTCAAGCGTTAGAATGGCCAGGTCAAATTCCAGCCTAAATCCAATTGAGAATCTCTGGCAAGACTTGAAAATGTCAGTCTCTAGATGTGCAAAGCTGGTAGAGACATACCCCAAAAGACTTGCAGCTGTAATTGCAGCGAAAGGTGGTTCTACAAAGTATTGACTCAGGGGGGCTGAATACTTTTGCACGCAACACTTTTCAGTTTTTTATTTGTAAAAAAATTTGAAAACCATGTATCATTTTCCTTCCACTTCACAATTATGCACCACTTTGTGTTGGTCTATCACATAAAATCCCAATAAAATACATTTACGTTTGTGGTTGTAACGTGACAAAATGTGGAAAAGTTCAAGGGGTATGAAAACTTTTGCAAGCCACTGTATACAGAACTTTGGGAGAACCCTCCCCAGTCGCGTGTGAGCTGTTCTTTGTTTAACTCAATAAAAATCCCTTTGTTTCACAACACATTTCTCACTATACAATCACATTAACTCTGCATCTCAGTAGCTCTCTCTCTTAAATTAGTTGGCATTTCAAACTAACAACAAAGGTTCTTTATTAAATAAAAGTAAAGCTTACAGTGTCAAAACTGTATCCACCTTACTCTTCCTTTTTCTACAAAGACAGATTGATTGACTAGATGTCTGGTTCTACGCTATCCAATGTTGGAATAATGTAGAGTGGAGTCAGTCACGTGCTACAATTCCGAAGGTAGCGCCAAACAACGGTGCATTTGTTACCTGCAAAAAACTATAACACGCTGACAATATAAAGTGTGGACATACGAGTCTTCTCTTCCTGCCTGCCCGGCAGTGAACTGGAGCTTACACCAACCCCACCCCCTAGAGTCATAAAGTCATACAGTGTGGAAACAGATTATTCTCCCCAACGTGCCCACACCGGCCAACATGTCCCAGCTACACTAGACCCACCTGCCCTTGTTTGGTCCATATCCCTCCAAACCTGTCCTATCCATGTACCCGCGTATCCTAGATGATGAAGTGGAGAGTGAAGAAGTCCAGAACAGAATAAAGGAGCACAAGTACCAGTGCAAACTAGGGATAGAACAGCTCCAGAAAGAAGTGGAGCAATAAAGGAACCAAGATCAAAGCACAAAGACCAATGCATCTGCAGAAACTGAAGGACATCAAATTGAATTGGAACACCAATATGATTCTGCTACCGGTCAGAATTCAGTTCTTGGGACTCTGAAGAGGCAACACTTTGCCACACATTCCCCGGGACTGTTATAGTGAGGAAGTGAGGAAGAAGATAAAGGATTATCTTCCCGCTGAGTTCCTCCACATTTTTGTCTATCTTTGATCTTTCCAGCATCTGCAGTTCTTTCTTAAACAAGAAGATAAAGGGAGTGAATTTCCTCAAATAACTTACAACATTTTCAATATTGATGATCAAAGTGTGCTGGATCAGTTTTACAACATCTGTATTCAGAATGGAAGCACAGAGCCAACTCAGGATCCTCCAAATGTTTAAGAACTTTGTACTTGAAGGATACAAGATGGCATCGTAAATGTGATGACTCTCGTGTACTGCCTCAGTGTAATTTACTATTCTTAAACTCATATACTTCAATATGATAGTGTAGTCAGATTTCACTGAACTGTGGCCTACACCATCTTGAAGCCGCGGTCTCCAGTGGGGAGGCACCGATTCAGGACTTAACTGGACTTACCTTGTCTGCACATCTGGACGCCTGCAGCGGCGACTGCGGAGGGTTGTGGTCCCGACCACGGGGGAAAATGGAGGACTGACAAAAATTTGTGCCTTCCACCATAGTGATGAATGCTGTGGTGGATGTATGTGTTAATTTTTTTTGATTGTGTATTGTGTGTTCTTTTTTTATTGTACCGCTGCTGGCAAATTCATTTCACTGCACTTTATGTGCAAGTGACGAATAAAACTTGACTTGACTTGACTTGACTTGACTTCGTCCCATCGAAGGGCGATGTCTAAATCGAAAACGAGCACATCGGGCTTACGGGCAGAAGAGGCCATGACAAAGAAATAGGAGGGCGGGGGAAACAAAAAACTGGGACAAACTTAAATGATAAACCGATAAACAGGAGGCGCAAGGTAAGTTATTTGACACCATGTAAAGGGCGTATAACGAGGCATCGTTACTTTACTATCTTTATTCATACTGGAGCATTACACATTGCACTAGCTGTACGTGGTCTGTCACAGGAACTAGAGAGCGATCTGTGGGTGGGGAGGTTGTAGATATACTTGTGATATGGGGAGTGGTTAGTAGGTATGAGGTCACTATGTTAAAGGCACATGCATATCTCATCTACAACTTGTATGCAAAAAATGAATTTCACTGTACCTAGGTCCACATGACACTAAAGTACAATTGATACGGAGATATTTGAGATTTTTTTAAATGTATTAATGGCAAGCATTTTGAAATAATATTCCTTTTTCTATGTTACCTATTTATTTTCATGAATGAATAAATCTAGATCTGACACTTTTGACATTTAGTTTTGTAAATCAATAGAGGAATAGATCAGGTAGATGCACAGAGTCTCTCGCCCAGAGTAGGTGAATCGAGAACCAGAGGACATAGGTTTACGGTGAAGGGGAAAAGATTTAATAGGAATCTGAAGGGTATCTTTTTCACACAGAGGGTGGTGGGTGTATGGAACAAGCTGCCAGAGGTAGTTGAGGCAGGGACTATCCCATTGTTTAAGAAACAGTTAGACAGTTACATAGATAGGACAGGTTTGGAGGGATATGGACCAAACATGGGCAGGTGGGACTAGTGTAGCTGGGATATGACGCCGGTGTGGGAAAGTTGGGCCAAAGGGCCTGTTTCCACACTGTATCACTCTATGACTCTGACTCTAAGTCATTTGTTCTCGATAATGTTTCCTGTTTGGATATTTTAATAATTTAATAGCCACAGCTGTCGCAATGCTGGCAATGTTTATGATGAATATTATGGCAATACAGTTTCTGGCAATGTTTGAAAGAAGAAGCCTGCTGTTTGCATAACACATTGGGGGATAACTAATCAATGGGAAAACCTTCACGTGTATGAAATAGCACAGACCCTAATGCTGCTTGGAACTGTTTGCATTCAGCTCAAACAACCTGACATTTTCTTATAAGAAACGAGTGACCATTTTATAGTTCCACATAAACATAATAATTAAAATGGACTGTTTCTGTCTTGCAAAAACATTGGAGGCACATTCCCAACAACAAATATAAATATTACTTCAGTGTCAGATTTTCCACCAGCTGGTTTGAATCCAAATGCTAACACTATTAATTCTACAAATCGTCTGCTCTCCAAAGAATAAAAACTACAAATACCCTGAAATTACATTTAAAATGTTAGTGTATACTCCATTGCATCACATCACTATTAAATATGGATTTTTGCGTAAATTTGCAGCATTATTAATTCAGTAATATTCTCACACTGATCTTGGACAATATTAATCTGAGCAAACATTGTAAAACTGCTTTAATCACAGATCCTCTGGGATTTCTTAGAAGCAGATATTGTCACATCTAATAAAGCTCAAAACCAATATAAATGGCGTTGAAATTGCGCGATCGAGGTATCATTAGTGAAGTGAAAATTTTACTTAAGAGCCAGAAGCTTGCCTTGGGCAACATAAAGCTGTCAATTAGTAGTCCTGCAGCGAACCTTGAGGTTGTCCAGGAATAAATTAGTTTTCTCTAAAATGGGTCTAGATTTGGTGGAATGGGCAGATTGCAATCCATCACCTGAAGCTGACATGTATGGTCTGATCACTTTGCACATTCAGATCTTGACTATGCTTTGTCAAATGAAGAAATCAGATTTGATGCTGATCGGATCACCAGATTTGGCATGGAAAACAAGTCAGTTTCAAGCTTTGTTAAAGGTGAGCTGCAAGTGATGATCTTGTGGAACTTGTATATTTATGCACTTGTTCTTCCAGACTCTCAGTCTGCTGAAGGGTCTCGACCTCCATGACTCTGTCTGATGAAATGCCACCAATTCCTTTTTTCTGGAGATGCTGCCTGACCCGCTGGGTTACTCCAGCATTTTGTATCTACCATTGGTGTAAACCAGCATCTGCAGATGCTGGTTTATAAATAAAAAGGACAGAAAGTGCTAGTGTAACTCAGCGGGTTATGGAGCATCTCTGAAAAACATGGATAGGTGATGTTTCAGGTCAGAACACTTCTTCAGAAGAAGGGTCCCAACTCAAATACATTTAAGGTCCTTGGTTTGGCTAATCTGTGTACTTTTCAAAGATAAGATTCATGTATTTCACACTATCCTTATTTGTACATGAAAATTACATTCATGGTCCAACAACAAATGCTTAGTAGCAATTTAGATATTTAAGCAGCTCTTCCTCGAAAAGAGGAAAGTTGAACATTGATAATTAGAGCCAGGAATTTGCCATAAATGCCGTGCCTTTTCATGCCTTTTATGATGATTTCACCAGGATAATGCCTTTTTCATGATCGAGTGTCTAAATCAGCCTTTTTTTGCTGTTTTGCTAATAGGTTGTGCTATTTTCTCTAGTTGTACCGTGATTACAATGACGTTTTCTATGGTAATACATTAATATTAATGTTATTATTAATGTGTTAACATAGTATAAATTACAAGAACATTTCCACCACCGGGCCAAAACCGGGGCACCACCTTTGGTCATTCATTCATTCATGCCGCTGCCTGCTGGTTCAGGCGTCTCCAAGATCTATTTAAGAAAGAACTGCAGATGCTGGAAAAATCGAAGGTAGACAAAATAATGCTGGAGAAACTCAGCGGGTGAGGCAGCATCTATGGAGAGAAGGACTAGGCGACATTTTGGGTCAAGACCTTTCTTCAGAGTGATGTGGGGGGGGCGGGAAAAATAAAGGAAGAGGCAGAGATAGTAGGACTAGAAGGAAAGCTGGGAAGGGGAGGGGGAGGAGGGAGAAGACAACAGCTATCTAAAATTAGAGTAGTCAATGTTGATACCGCTAGGGTGTAGACAACTCAAGCGAAATACCCAAGCTTGTCTCCTCACTACATTTACTCCTGGTTCCAGTCGTAAATCTGAGTTTTCGAGATCTGTGCAAGGCATTCATTGATGCTGGACTTCCACTGTGGAAATTGGAAAACAAATCTCTCAGAGGTTTTTTAGAGAAATACACAGAGGAACATAGACCAAGCGAATCATCACTACGGAAAAATTATGTTGACAGCAACTTCAACATTGTTGTGCAGAAAATTAGAGATGAAGTTGCATGCAATAAAATATGGATCTCAATAGATGAGACAACTGATGCTGTGGGAAGATACGTTGCCAATGTGGTCATAGGTACACTGGAGGCAGGTCAACCATCAAAGGAGTATTTGTTGACATCGGAAGTATTGGAGAAGTCAAACACATCAAATATTGCTCAGTTGTTTACATCTTTACTTGCTGTACTTTGGGCAGAAGGTATAAAACACAAGAATGTTCTTCTGTTTGTGACTTAAAGATTCATTCCCCAAAATGTTACATTTGACATGCTTAGCTCATGGTCTCCATAGAATTGCCGTATACATACGTAGCTTGTTTCCAAATGTTGATCGCCTAGTTTCCAATGTCAAGGAAATCTTCCTCAAAGCACCGTCACGTGTGCAGTTGTTCAAAGAAATGGCACCTGAGATTCCGCTACCTCCTCAGCCTGTTTAACTAGGTGGGGTACATGGCTCTCTGCTGTACTCTACTGTGCTGCAAATTTTGAAAAGATAAAATAAATCGTCAACTGTTTTGAAAAAGAAAAATCTGTTGCAGTCAGGATTGTCAGTGAAATCATGCAGAAAATGTCCCTCCACCGCGATCTTGTGTTTATTGCTTCCAATTTTGCAAACTTCCCACAAGCTATCACTTCCCTTGAGAAACATGGCGAGACATTAGTGAATAACATGCAGGTTTTCAACAAAGTAACTGATGATATTCGTAAAGTTCCTGGCGATGTAGGTAAAGACATACAAGGAAAATGTGAGAGAGTGATTTTAGCTAACAAAGATGTTGAAGAAATAGAAAACATAGCTAAAGTTCTCAAAGATAGTTGTAATGCACAAGATATCAACGTGAATAAAGTCTGTAGCTTGTTTCGGGTATGCACCAGTGACCTCAGCTGAGGTAGAAAGAGGTTTTTCACAACTGAAGCATATTCTGTCTGACAGACGGTATAGTTTAACACCAGATAATTTGAAAAAAATGCTAGTAATTATGTTCAACCAGGTAACTTTGGTCATTTAATGTAGTATACCTTTATATTATAATTTTCAACCATATTTTGGTGGTGGAAATAAATGCCTTTTATGCCTTTTTTGTCAATAAATGCCCTTTTCGTGTCTTTTTTGTAATTTTATTATGACTTTTGGCTGCCTATTTCAGTTTTTTAGTGCCTAAACATCTTGGCTCTATTCATAATTAATATAATTTATCAGCTTCTTTACTTCAAAGTCAAAAACAAAATTCCTCTGCTGAATGCTGTGTAATCTATGCACTCCTTACTTAGTATCTATGGTAGAACAAATATTCTGAATAAATTTTTTAACAGTTCATAGAGAGCAATTGTAAAATTCACAAGGCAAGCTGTTAATGTGATTCTCACCCACGACATTCTGCGGCACCTGGGCAATGGCATATCTGCAATAGTAGATTTAAATAAGGATGTACTCTACACATTGCACAAGCAGAAACTTTAAAGCAAGGTTGTTATGCATAGGTTTAGTCAAATGGTTAACTCATCTAGTAAAGGCATAGCACTAATAACACCAAGGCCATGGGTTCAATCCTTATACAGTGCTTCTGTACCATATGCTGTAAAATTAGGCAATGGGAAGCCTTCACCATTTACACCGCTACATTCAGGAGAATCTCGTGTAAGAGGAATCATAGAAACATAGAAAATAGGTGCAGGAGGAGGCCATTGGGCCCTTCGAGCCAGCACTGCCATTCATTGTGATCATGTCTGATCATTCACAATCGGTAACCCGTGCCTGCCTTCTCCCCATACCCCTTGACTCCACTAGCCCCAAGAGCTCTATCTAACTCTCTTTTAAATTCATCCAGTGAATTGGCCTCCACTGCCCTCTGTGGCAGAGAATTCCACAAATTCACAACTCTCTGGGTGAAAACTTTTTTCTCATCTCAGTTTTAAATGGCCTCCCCTTTATTCTTAGACTGTGGCCCATGCTTCTGGACTCCCCCAACATTGGGAACATTTTTCCTGCATCTATCTTGTCCAGTCCTTTTATAATTTTATACGTTTCTATAAGATCCCTCTCATCCTTCTAAATTCCAGTGCATACAAGCCCAGTCTTTCCAATCTTTCCGCATATGACAGTCCCACCATCCCGGGAATTAACCTCGTGAACCTACGCTGCACTACCTCAATAGCAAAGATGTCCTTCCTCAAATTAGGAGATCAAAACTGCACACAATATTCCAGATGTGGTCTCACCAGGGCCCTGCACAACTGCAGAAGGACCTCTTTACTCCTATACTCAAATCCTCTTGTTATGAAGGCCAACAGTAGGGAAAATAATGCTGAGGCTCCCTACATGATACAATAGAGCCAAGGAAGGGCTTAACATAGTTATTAGGTTGTTACTGCAGTTTGCAGCAAACAACAGCAGAAGGTTCAGTGGGGAATTGGTAAAGTAAATAAGAGAGATCATGATTGAAAATCTCAGGGGATTTAAATTGACATTCAATCAGCAGGTGAAGATAAAATCTGAAATATTTCTTCAGAATTATTATTTTTTTAAATTCCCAAAAGACAACTAGTTAATGTTTCCAGTGAAGATAGAAAAAATGCTGGAGAAACTCAGCGGGTGAGGCAGCATCTATGGAGTGAAGGAAATAGGCAGTTTTGGGTCGAGACCCTTCTTCAGACTGATGTGAGGGTGGGGGGAGGGGGGGGGGAGCGGGAAGAAGAAAGGAAGAGGCGCAGAAAGTGGGCTGAGGGAGAGTTGAGAAGGGGAGGAGAAAGCAGGGACTACCTGAAATTAGAGGTCAATGTTCATACCGCTGGGGTGTAAATTGCCCAAGCGAAATATGAGGTGCTGCTCCTCCAATTTACGGTGGTCCTCACTCTGGCCATGGAGGAGGCCCAGGACAGAAAGGTCGGATTCAGAATGGGAGGGGAAGTTGAAGTGCTGAGCCACCGGGAGGTCAGGTAGGTTAATGCAAACCGAACGGAGGTGTTGGGCGAAGTGATCGCCAAAGCCTGCGCTTGGTCTCACCGATGTAGAGCAGCTGACACCTAAAGCAGCGTATGCAATAGATGAGGTTTGAGGAGGTGCAGGTGAACCTCTGCCACACCTGGAAAGATTGCTTGGGTCCTTGAATGGAGTCCATGGGGGAGGTAAAGCGACAAGTGTAGCATGGGAGGTAAAGTGACAAGTGGAAATGGGAAGATGCGGCCGGTGGTGGGATCCCGTTGGAGGTGGCGAAAATGTTGGAGGATTATTTGTTTTATGTGATGGTTGGTTGGGTGGAAGGTGAGGACAAGGGGCACTCTGCCCTTGTTACGAGTTGGGGGGGGGAATGGGGAGTGAGAGCAGAGTTACGGGATATAGAAGAGACCCTGGTGAGGCCTGGTGGGCTCGCAGCTCAGTCACTCAGGCCTGGTGGGCTGACAGCTCAGTCACTCAGGACTGGTGGGCTGGCAGCTCAGTCTCTCAGGGAAGGTGGGCTGGCAGCTGAGTCACTCAGGGCTGGTGGGCTAGCAGCTCAGAAACTGCCAGAAATTCTGCCCAAAACAGGTGAGAGACTTTGTGAGAGAGAAGGGGGAGAGGGTGGAGAATCAATTTTATACATTTTTCATCTTCTTCTACAGATCACAGCAATGAAGGAGGAAAGTGTATCCTGGCCTGGATCTCACAGGGAGCCAATGGAGGGAGAAAAATACTGTGGTGAGGTTTACTACTTACAGGGGGATTATTTACTGATGGGCTGAAGGGACTCCTCCTGGGCTAGTACGTGCCTGATGGGCCAAAGGGAATTAAAACAAATTTTGAGTGATATCTCTGTGAAAGGCACTTTTTTGTGGACTTTTCCTGGCCTGGCACAGGCCTTTTGGGCCAATTTGCACCTCCTGGGTTAATACGGACATTTTGGTCTAAAGGGACCGGTTTCTGGGCTAATAGTGGCCTTGTGGGCTGAAATGAGTGATTTCAGTTAGGCCAAAGGTGGGCTGGCAGTTCACTCATTCACTCACGGCTGGTGGGCTGGCAGTTCACTCACTCACTCATGGCTGGTGACCTGGCAGTTCACTCACTCATGGCTGGTGGGCTTGCATTTGACTGACTCATGGCTGTTGGGCTGGCAGTTGATTGACTCACGGCTGGTGTGCTGGCAATTCACTCATGGCTATTCCTTGAAATTCCATTTCAACCCGAATGCAGGCCACCAAATTCAGATGCAATTTCATACCATTTCAAGCAGAGTACAGGCCACCATGTTCAATTGCAATTTCATACCATTTCAAGCAGAGTGCAGGCCAGCAAATTCAAATGTAATTTCATACCATTTCAAGCAGAGTGCAGGCCACCAAATTCAAATGCAATTTCCTACCATTTCAAGCAGAGTGCAGGCCACCAAATTCAAATGCAATTGCATATCTTTTCATGTAGAGTGCAGGCCACAAAATTCAAATGCAAGTTCATACTATTTCAAGCAGAGTGCAGGCCACCAAATTCAAATGCAATTCATATAGCATTTGGGCTTTATACTCCTGGCCCCCCGGAAGGGGCGTTACCTTCATCATGGTGATTGACAGGCGTGAGGACCAATCAGCTGATCCCAAGATTTTTTAAACATTCATAATTTTTTTATTTTTCATCGATCAGAAAAATCCTCGGGACTGCTTCAGCGGAGAAGGACTGTGAGTAAGATGGCCAAAAATCATAGTGATATATTGTAGTGTTTTTTCTAAAATCAATGTAGAGCACAGACAGGAAGTGGTCAAGATGAGACTTTTAGTTATGTGAGGTGTCTTGAACATAGGGAGGGAGGGATTTAAACAGGGGGGATAGAATGCAGTCGAGGTATGTGGAAATAAGTTCGGTAGGACACGAACAGGCAGAAACAATGGGACTGCCAGGACAGTCAGGTTTGTGGATTTTGGGGAGAAGGTAAAATCGGGCCGTGCGGGGCTGGGGAACGATGAGGTTGGAGGCTTGGGAGGGCAGGGAGCTGGAAGTGATGAAGTCAGTGATAGTGCTAGAGATAGTGACCTGGTGCTCGTCTGTGGGGTCATGGTCCAAGGATAAGTAGGAGGAGGTGCCTGAGAGTTGGCACGTGGCCTCAGCCTTGTAGAGATCAGCACACCAGACTATCACGTTTCCATGTTTCCAGTGATTCATTTCAAACCCTTTGTGCTGACCCATTGACTCAGGTGCAATGTACATTTAAATAAGGATGCATTCTGCCACTGTAGCAACATATATAGAAAACTGACCAAGTAGCAGGAATTTTTTAAAGATGTAACTAGGAAAATGGATTTGGTGTACCTGGACTTTAAGAACGCATTTGATAAGGTCCCACATAGGAGATTAGTGGGGAAAATTAGTGTAGATGAGATATGCATGTGCCTTTAACATAGTGACCTCATACCTACTAACCACTCCCCATATCACAAGTATATCTACAACCTCCCCACCCACAGATCGCTCTCTAGTTCCTGTGACAGACCACGTACAGCTAGTGCAATGTGTAATGCTCCAGTATGAATAAAGATAGTAAAGTAACGATGCCTCGTTATAGAGTCTTTACATGGTGTCGAATAACTTACCTTGCGCCTCCTGTTTATCGGTTTATCATTTAATTTTGTCCCAGTTTTTTGTTTCCCCCGCCCTCCTATTTCTTTGTCATGGCCTCTTCTGCCCGTAAGCCCGATGTGCTTGTTTTCGATTTAGACATCGCCCTTCGATGGGACGTATTCAAACGTGACTTTGAACACTATTTCACGATCGCTCATCCTGCCGCCACCGCCGATCTCAAAGCCTCTCTGCTTCTCAACTTGGCTGGTCCCGAGGCCCTTACTCGCTCTGACTTCTTCGTCTACGCTGATGGCGAATCAGCTCGGGACCCGGTATGTCTGGTGGCTAAGTTTGATGCTATTTGTGATATTCCGACAAATTGCATCTTAGAACGTTTTAAACTGTTCGCGCGGCGTCAGCTCCCTGGGGAATCTGCTGAGAACTATGTCATTGCGCTGTGGCACCTCGGCAGGCGCTGCCGCCTCCACGCGTGGAAACCCGATGAGATTCTCAGGGACCTTCTGGTTTACGGTCTCCGTGATGAGAAGCTCAGGGCCGAACTTCTGCGCAAGCCGGATCTGACTTTAACCGATGCTATGCACGCTACTCGCTTAGCTGAAGCTGTTTCCTCGGCGGCGGCGCCGGCTGAACAGGCGATCAACTTCCCAAGCACTCCCAGTCATCTCATAAACACACCCCAGTCGCGACCCCCGGGGTCGCTCGCTGCTCGAGGGGGACGCGCCCCGGGGTTCGGTGCTGCTACAGGGGGAGGTACCCGGCAAAGGTGCCCTAATTGCAACTTCACGACTCATCAATACAATGTGTGCCCTGCCTTGGGTAAAACGTGTAATGTCTGCAAAAAATTGAACCATTTTGCTGCGGCTTGTCGTTCCCGTGGGAAGCCTGTCGCTGCTCGAAGGGGAAATTTAAACAACCTTCTACAAGCTGACAGTGCGCTCAGCTCCCAGTGCTATTTCGATGAACAGTCTGTTTCTGCATCTGACTCCTCTCAGGGGGAGACCAACTTGTTTACCGTGTTGGACGCACCTGCTATGATAACGGACCCTTCTGTGCTAGTCACTGTGAACAACTCGACCTTCACTGCTAAGATTGACACGGGGGCTGTGGCCAACGTAATGTCAACATCTCTTTTCAACCAGATAAGAACTAATGAGCAGATATTTTCCCAGAGCTCAACCTTGCATGCCTACGGTGGGGAGATTCTTACTCCTGTGGGCAAGGCCACGCTACGCTGTAAGATACTAGAGACCTCTCGGCCCCTCACCTTGTATCTCCTCGATCAAAAATGCATTCCCCTGCTGGGGATCCGGGCATGCCAGGAAATGGGACTGGTGTACTTCCACCGTGACATCCACCAGGTGCAGACTCTTATGGACCCGCTGGCCGATTATCCCGACCACTTTGATGATAAGCTAGGCAAACTACCCTGCAGCTACAAGATTGTAGTGGACCGTAAGATCGTTCCTGTGGTCCATGCTCCTCACCGTGTCTCCTTCGCCATGAGGGACAGAGTGGAGGCGACACTACACAGTATGGTACAAATGGGCATCCCAAAGGCGGTCGTCGAGCCCACCAGCTGGGTCTCTTCCATGGTTGTTGCTGCTAAAAGGACATGAGCGAGATACGCATCTGCATCAACCCCAAAGACCTCAACCTGGCCATTAGACGCCCTCACTACCCTATGAGAACGGTGGAAGAAGTCGCTGCACAGGTTGGTCCAGCAACGTTTTTTTCTGTCCTCGATGCCAAAAGCTCCTTCTGGCAGATACCACTGGACGAGCGGTCGTCCATTTTGACAACTTTCGCCACCCCCTACGGAAGGTTTCGGTTCCTCCGAATGCCATTCGGAATCAACTCTGCCAGCGAGGTATTCCAGCGGACAATGGAGCAGTTGTTTTTAGGTCTACCATGCGCCATAATTGTTGACGACATCCTCGTTTACGGTAAGGACGTTGCCGAACACGATGTCAACCTCCGCCACGTCCTGGACCGGGCCCGGCAAATCAACTTGAAACTGAACCCCAAGAAATGCTGATTCCGCGTCCCGGAGGTCACCTATGTTGGACATGTATTCACCGCTGAGGGGTTAAAGCCAGACCCGCAGAAAACGGCTGCCATTTCAGGGATGCCCCCTCCTACCAATGTGGCAGGCCTGCAACGCTTCCTAGGCTTGGTAAACTACCTGGGGAAGTTCATCCCCGACCTCAGCGAGCTCAGCGCTCCCCTGAGGGATCTGATAAAAAAGGACACGTCCTGGCTTTGGTTACCCAACCATCAGAAGGCATTCGACATTCTTAAGTCTAAGCTGATCAGCACCCCCACGCTCAAGTTCTTTGACCTGCAGCGTCCCATTGTACTCACCTGCGACGCCTCTCAGTTCGGACTCGGTGCCGCCTGTCTCCAGGTCCATGACGGCCTGCAGCTGCCTGTCTCCTTCGCGTCCCGCACCATGACCGCCACCGAACAGCACTACGCGCAGATCGAGAAGGAGCTACTGGCCGTGGTGTTTGCCTGCTCCAAATTCTGGGACTACATCGTGGGCAACACTTTCACCGTTGAAACTGACCATCAGCCACTTGTCACCATCCTCAACAAGTCGATCCATGTGGCCTCATCACGCCTGCAGCGCATGATGCTGCAGCTCCAGCGCTTCACGTTCACGGTGGTTTATCGTAAGGGCAAGGACATGTTCGTGGCCGACACGTTGTCTCGCGCTCCGCTGACGTCCACCGCTCGCCACCAATATGAAATGTCTGAGCTATTGGTGCTACAATTGAACATCGTCCCCTCACAGCAGATGAAGTCCCTGGTTGAACACACTACCAATGACCCTGCCCTGCAACAGCTGTCTGCCGTCATCCGGCAGGGCTGGCCTGACCATCGTTCGGCACTGCCGGCTGGTGCCGTGCCCTACTTCCTGGTCCGTGACGAGCTCGTACTGCACGACGGCGTGGTGGTGAAGGGTCACAAGGTGGTCGTGCCCGCGGCGCTGCACGACCACTACTTTCAAGTCGCTCACCGCGGTCATCCTGGGGCCGAAGCCACCGTGTCTCTCGCCAGGAGCCATTTCTATTGGCCGGATATGGCCAAATACATCCGGGAGAGGGTCTCCTCGTGTTCCACCTGCAACAGCCTCGCCCCCCACCAGCAGCGTCAGCCGCTTCTGCAGCAGCCCGCGCCCGAACTGCCCTGGATGGCGCTTGCCACCGACATTTTCGAGTGGCGGGGCAAACACTTCCTGGTTCTCGTTGACTCCTACTCCAGCTGGTTTGTGGTCGACCGGCTGCATTCCATAACCTCTTCGGCCGTCATCGATAGGTTGTACCCTCATTTTGGCACTTTTGGCCCCCCGGCAAGCCTGCAATCGGACAATGGCAGCCAGTTCACGAGCTCCGAGTTTAAAGCGTTCGCTTCCAGATGGAACTTCCGCCATTTCACCAGCAGCCCGGAGTACCCGCAAAGCAACGGTTTGGCCGAGCGCGCAGTCCGCAGCGCGAAGCACCTGTTGGAATAGTGTGGTGGCATTAACTCCGACTTCCATCTGGCCCTCCTCAACCTTCGGAACATTTCCCGCGACTCTGCCATGGGTTCACCTGCTCAGCAGCTCATGTCTCGCGCTACCAGACTCCCGCTCCCGGTGGCCCAGCGCTCCCTCATACCCTCCATCCTCCCACCTGCGGCGGTTCAGAAACGCATTGCCTTCAGGCACGACGTCCAAAAGCGTTCCCATGACAGGTCCTGCCACCCGCTGCCGCGCCTCTTCCCCGGTCAAGTTGTCCGTATGCAGACCGCTCCCGGTCACTCCAAGCTCGCTACCGTCGTCGGCTCTGCGGGGTCGCCCAGGTCCTATCTCGTCGACCACGCTGGAGCCATTTACCGATGGTCCCGCCAGCACCTTCGGCTCGTCAACGAGCCGCGTCCTCCTGCCGCGGATCCCTTTGCTCCCCCACTGCCTGTTTCGCGTCAGGGCGTTGCTCTGCCCGTCCTTCCTGACATGCAACGTTCTGCTCCTCCTCAGCCCCTTCCGTTCCACCCCGCTCCGACTAGTCCTCGCTCGCCTGCCCGCGCTCTTCCCGGTCCTGATCTCGCATCACCTCCGGGTTCGGTGCCGCGGTCTCCTCCGTCTCCTCCCGTTTCCCCCTTTCAGGTTCGTCTGTCCCCGCCGGTGCCTCTTCCTCCTGCAGGAAGGGTGGATGGCGAGACGCGAACCCGGGCGGGACTTCTTGTCAAACCGCCTGACCGCTATGGCGATTTTGTTTAACTATCCTAGCGCATGAGCCGTGGTCGCCATGTCACCATTGTATTTGCCTGTCGTTTCGAAGGGGAAAGATGTAGATGAGATATGCATGTGCCTTTAACATAGTGACCTCATACCTACTAACCACTCCCCATATCACAAGTATATCTACAACCTCCCCACCCACAGATCGCTCTCTAGTTCCTGTGACAGACCACGTACAGCTAGTGCAATGTGTAATGCTCCAGTATGAATAAAGATAGTAAAGTAACGATGCCTCGTTATAGAGTCTTTACAATTAGGGCACATGGTATTAGGGGTAGAGTGCTGACATGGATCGAAAATTGGTTGGCAGTCAGGAAACAAAGAGTAGGGATAAACGGGTCCCTTTCAGAATGGCAGGCAGTGACTAGTGGGGTACCGCAAGGCTCGGTGCTGGGACCGCAGCTATTTACAATATACATCAATGATTTAGATGAAGGGATTCAAAGTAACATTAGCAAATATGCAGATGCCACAAAGTTGGGTGGCAGTGTGTGCTGTGAGGATGATGCTATGAGAATGCAGGATGACTTGGACAGGTTGGGTGAATGGGCAGATGCATGGCAGATGCAGTTTAATGTGGATAAATGTGAGGTTATCCACTTTGGTAGCAAAAACAGGAACGCAGATTATTTTCTAATGGTTTCAAGTTGGGAAAAGGCGAAGTACAACGGGATCTGTGGGTCCTTGTTCGTCTGTCAATGAAAGTAAGCATGCAGGTACAGCAGGCAGTGAAGAAAGAGAATGGCATGTTTGCCTTCATAACAATAGGAGTCGAGTATAGGAGCAAAGAGGTCCTCCTGCAGTTGTACAGTGCCCTTGTAAGACCACACCTGGAGTATTGTTTGCAGTTTTGGTCTCCAAATTTGAGGAAGGACATTCTTGCTATTGATGGAGTGCAGTGTATGTTCACAAGGTTAATTCCCAGGATGGCGGGACTGTCAAAGGCTGAGAGGATGGAGCGGCTGGGATTGTATACTCTGGTACTTAGAAGGATGAGAGGGCATCTTATTGAACATAAGATTATTGAGGGTTTGGACACGCTAGAGGCAGGAAACAAGTTCCCGATGTTGGGGGAGTCCAGAACCAGGGGCCACAATTGAAGAATAAGGGTAAGCCAGTTAAAACGGAGATGAGGAAACACTTTTTTCACACAGAGAGTTGTGAGTCTGTGGAAATCTCTGCCTCAGAGGTCGGTGGAGGCCGGTTCCTGGATACTTTCAAGAGAGAGCTAGATAGAGCTCTTAAAAGTAGCAGAGTCAGGGGATTTGGGGAGAAGGCAGAAACGGGCTACTGATTGTGGGTTATCAGCCATTATCACTTTGAATGGCGGTGCTGGCTCGAAAGTCCGAATGGCCTACTCCTGCACCTATCGTCTATTGTCTATTGCCTATTGAAGTTGGTACGATTTGGGTGGTCTTGTTGAGTCACATTGTCTGTAACTCGTTTTCACAGCTAACAATGGCCTGTTTCCTTTATCAGCGTTACTTTTTTTGCATATCTTTCATTCCTTTGTTCTATATCTTTCTATGTCACCATCTATATCTCTCGTTTCCCTTTCCCCTGACTCTCTGTCTGAAGAAGGGTCCCGACCCGAAACATCACCTGTTCCTTTTCTCCAGAGATGCTGCCTGACCAGCTTCTTGTCTCTATCTTCAGTTTCAACCAGCATCTGCAATTCCTTCCTACACATATGTTAACTGTGCTGCATAACTCACTGTACACAGCACTGTGCCTTCTGCAGTAATCTTTTTCCAATTGACAATTGACAATTGACTTTTGAACTAAATTTTGAAAATGGGGAAGAATGTGCAACCACTGTTGACAAAGAACATTTACCAATGCTGATCTGGGTTACCAATCCATATAAATGAGATCTGTATCCATTTCTTACAACAAAGATTTATTTTTCACTTCGCAAACTCATTCATATCGCTTCCCTTCCAAAAATTCTGACTGGACTGAAAAAGTTTTCCACTGACTTGGTAATTAGCAGATCCTTAAATTGTCAGGACTCTGTTTTTTTGCCTTGGCATTGTGCAATTGTAGGTGTTTTTTTGCATGAGTGATGAGCTTAATCCATTCCAGATTACATCTGACATTTTGTAAAACCTCTTCCAAAATCAAGGGCACTGAAGCTAATTATCATGATTCAAATGTAATCCCAGCTGCAGAGCATCAATGTGGTATATAAGGTGATTGATATTGATCTTAATACAGATATTTGTTTCAGTTTATCATTGGATAATTCATTAGGAGCATATGGTTTTTTGCTTGCTCCAAAAGCTCTATTCCCCTAGTAAGATAACAATCTTAAAATTCTGAAGACCTGAGCAGAAATAATTACAATTAAGATATTTCCATTTGTGGTGCTAGATATGTGGTTATTAACAAGTACAAAGAAGAATTAAAGAGATGTTTCTGAAGGTAGGAGACGTTAATTTGAGGAGTTTGCAACCACATGGAGCAACTGTCATGACCATTAGATGGCCTTAAGTGGAGACATTTAGAGTATTGCGTTCAGTTCTGGGCACCATGATATGGGAAAGATGTTGTCAAGCTGGACAGGTTACAAAGAAGATTTACAAAGATGTTGCCAGGACTAGAGGGTCTGAGCTATAGGGAGAGGTTGAGTAGGATGGAACTCTATTCCTTTCAGCACAGGAGGATGCGAGGTAATCTTATAGAAGTGTATAAAATCATGAGAGGAATAGATCGGGTAGATGCACAGAGTCTCTTGCCCAGAGTAGGGGAATCGAGGACCTGTAGACATAGGCTTAAGGTGAAGGGGAGAAGATTTAATAGGAATCTGAGGGGCAACTTTTTCACACAGAGGGTGGTGGGTATATGGAACAAGCTGCCAGAGGAGGTAGTTGAGGCTGGGACTATCCCAACATTTAAGAAACAGTTAGACAGGTGCATGGATAGGACAGGTTTGGAGGAATATGTACCAAATGCAGTTAGGTGGAACTAATGTAGCTGGGACATGTTGGCTGGTGTAGGCAAGTTGAGCCGATGGGCCTGTTTCCCCATCATAACCAGATAAATACATGAAGAAGAAAGAATGGAAGGATATCCTAATAGTGTAAGATAAAGTAAAATGTCTCCCATGGAAAATGAACACTTTTGCAAGATCAATTGAATTGAACGAGATTTAATATTGTAATTTCTGAAGAACTATATGTACAGTAGAAGGCTGCCACATATGTGGACACATGAAAGGAGGCAAAGTCAGGCAACAAACAATGATAAAGATCATTGATGAATGATGAAGTCTGAAGAAGGGACTCGACCTGAAACATCACGCATTCCTTCTCTCCAGTCTGTCCCACTGAGTTACTTTTTAGTCTATCTTCAGTTTAAACCAGCATCTGCAGTTCCTTCTTACACAAACAATGATGCTTGTCAGTGTACTGAATGTGTGAGTAGCAAACCTTCCCGCAGTAGATCCAGAACCACTAGATAGGAGATAGGAGCATCTCTTGTTTTGGATCAATCAATGCATGAGATCTTTGAGTGTTGTGGAATTCTCTGTCACAGAGGGCTGGGAGCCAATTCACTGGATGTTTTCAGGAGAGAGTTAGATAGAGCTCTTAGGGCTAATGGAATCAAGGGATATGGGGAGAAAGCAGAAACTGGGTACTGATTGTGGATGATCAGCCATGATCATATTGAATGGCGATGCTGGCTTGAAGGGCCGAATGGCCTACTCCTGCACCTTTTTTCTATGTTTCTATGAGATAGTTGATTTACAGTCTATATGGATAATGATGAGGGTTTGAAAACTCTGCAGGATAACCGATGTCCCAAGATCATCAGAAGAAACCTGTGCTCGATGCTCAACTCAAAAACCACCCTTGTTTTGTATTCATCATAAGGCCCCTGCCTGTGCTCACTGTGTTACCTGATACTCCTCTACCATAACTGCAAATATCTTGTAACTATTGGGAGCATTGAATTTATTGCATGGTTGCTGTTGTGTCAGAGTCTTTTGCCTTCCTTTGCATCAGGCTTGTTTCTGAGTTGACCATGGAGCACAGTTTACTCTCAGATGATCTTGGGACATGGTTTATCCACCAACTCTCATCATTATCTATACACTCTGTAAACTGGCTCTGTCAGAGATCTCGCTGTATTGATTAGTTGGTCCAAATGGGCTCCAAGCTTTTACAGAATATATAAAGGTGAAGCTGTTCAATCTCTGCTCCAGCTTAAAGCACATGACCGAGCTCTCACATCTGTGCTCAGATGTAATGAGGACGTAAGCCTGCTGCCAGCAAAATGTGTACTAGCAATAAGCTTCAAATCATGAAGATTGAGGACAGGAGAGAACAGTGAGTAGCGGCCAGTAGATTTGCTTTCATGCTCACTCTTGCTTTCATTTGTTCATTTGCTCTCTATTTGATTTCATGCTCATCTTGCAGTTTAGAGATGGTATCCCAAGTGTAAGAAATGAGTTCCAAAAAGGGTAAAATGCCATAGAATATTTTATTTTTAATCAATGAATTAGAATGAATTTAAGGTAGACAAAAATGCTGGAGAAACTCAGCGGTTGAGGCAGCATCTATGGAGCAGAGGAATAGGCGACGTTTTCGGTCGAGACCCTTCTTCGGACTGAATTTAAAGTCAGACATCATGATATTTTTCACACCACAGGGAACATTTTCACTTACATCAGCAGTAAAAATGTTCATGTCTGGGTGACCTAAAAAATGAAAGTAAAGGAAAATATGTGATGTTAATTAAAAGTAAATTATTTGAAAGAATAAAATAGAATGAGACATTAACCAGACTTCTGTAACAGTGCTTTAATCGCAGCAGGATCTTGATCGATTGGCCAGGTGGGCGGAGTAATGGTTGATGGAATTTAATACAAAGTGTGAGGTGTTGCATTTTGGGACGTTGAACAAGGGCAGGACCTACACAGTAAATGGTAGGCATCTGGGTAGTGTTGTAGAGCAGAGGGATCTAGGTGCATGGTTCCTTGAAAGTCGAGTCGCAGGTAGATAAGGTAGTCATCAGTCAGAGTATTAAGTATAGAAGTTGGGAGGTCAAGTTGCAGTCGTATAAGATGTTGGTGAGACCGCATTTAGAATATTGTGTTCTGTTCTGGGCACCATGTTATAGGAAAGATATTGTCAAGCTTGAAAGGGTTCAGAAAAGATTTACGAGGGTGTTGCCAGGACTAGAGGGTGTGAGCTATAGGGAGAGGTTGAGTAGGCTGGGTCTCTATTCCATGGAGCGCAGGAGGATGAGGGGAGATCTTATAGAGTTATACAAAATCATGAGAGGAATAGATCGGGTAGATGCACAGTGTATTTTGCCCATAGAGGAATTGAGGACCAGAGGGCATAGGTTCAAGGTGAAGAGGAAAATATTTAATAGGAATCCGAGGGGTCACTTTTTCTCACAAAGGGTGGTGGGTGTATGGAACAAGCTGCCAGAGGGTGTAGTTGAGGCTGGGGACTATCCCATTGTTTAAGAAACAGTTGGACAGGTACATGGATAGGACAGGTTTGGAGGGCTAGGGACCAAGCTGAGGCAAATGGGACTAGTGTAGCTGGGACATTGCTGGCCGGTGTGGGCGAGTTGGGCCGAAAGGCCTGTTTTCACACTGTATCACTCTATGACTCTGAATCTAATAACACACTAATCTATGTATCAAGACAGAAAATATGTTTTCAAGTTGAACATTATCATGCTGCAGACCTCTTGTTGCTGGTGACCTTGCAGTGTACAATCAGTTGTCAAATGTAATAATTTCAGCATTCACAGGGGTTTCTGGATGCTTTTTGCAAACTGACTTGCAATGTGTTATATGCCCCAGAGGATTCCAATGCTGCTCCCTTTTAAGAGAGAATCCCAAGAGGTTGGCAAGTAGAATCCTGACCAAAGGCACTTCATGACAAGTACAAAGTAAGGGGCCTGTCCCACTTGGGCGTTATTTGCGCGTCATTTACGTGACATCATTTACGCGTCACGACGCACAACATGACATCATTTACGCATCACGCGCGCACATGACTCGTGCATGGTGTGCATTACGTGCACATGGTGCGCGGTGAGACGCGATGGGGTAGGCAGTGACGCGTGGTCGCACGCGGCGCCCCAGGATTTTAGGATTCACAACATCTTCGCGCGCCACCTGCGTGATGCGCAAATGACGCCCAAGTGGGACAGGCCCTTAAGGATGGAAGAGGTAGAGTGCACCTTACAGCATTAACCAGTCACTGAAAACTAACAGACCTCTTGAAAACATGTGCCAATGACCTTTGAACAATTACATGTGTCATTCTAGCCTGCTCCAGTTTCTTCCGCAATGTTACACTAAATCATAACATGAGATAAATAAGATTGTAATAAGATAAATATCTTATTGATATAAGATAAATAAGAAATACACATGGGGTGTATTTGCTCAGGCATCAGTTTATTCCTTTTGCATTTTAATAAATTAATTGTTGATAAAATGGTTTACTCAAAGATAAACACCTTGTACCCATGGGTCTTCCCTCTATTGGGATTGACTGATCTATTCAATCAGAGAAAAGCAGTTTAGCTGAGTCACTTATCAAAGTATCAAAATATAATAATTTAATGCGTGTCTATTCAGTACAATTTAATAAATAGGCTAAGCTAAAATATTGGGACAAGCTGCCTGACGAGCTAGTTGAGGCAGATACTATCTCAATGTGTAAGAAACAGTTAGGTAGATACAAAACACTGGAGTAACTCAGCGGGACAGGCAGCATCTCTGGAGAGAAGGAATGATTGACGTTTCAGGTCGAGACCCTTCTTCAGACTGATGGGCGGGACAGAGATGGAATGTAGTGGAGACGGTAAGACTGGTGGGAGACTAGGAAGGGGGAGGGGATAGAGAAAGTGGGGAGAAAGAATCAGTTAGACAGGTACATGGATAGGTCAGGTTTATCACCCAGCCCCGCACAGCCTGGTTTTATCTTCTCCCCGATATCCACAAACAGAACTGTCCTGGTGGAACCATTGTTTCCGCTTGTTCCTGTCCCACTAAACTAATTTCCACATACCTCGACTCCATCCTATCCCCCCTGGTCCAATCCCTCCCTACCTATGTCCAAGACATCTCACATGCCCTTCGTCTCTTCAATGCCTTCCGTTTTCCAGGCTCCCACTCTCTCATCTTTACTATGGATGTTCAGTCACTCTACACCTCCATCCCCCACCAGGAAGGTCTTAAAGCCCTCTGTTTCTTCCTCGACCACAGAACCAGCCAATTTCCCTCTACCAACACTCCTCTGCCTAGCAGAGATGGTCCTTACCCTCAACAACATCTCCTTCGACTCCTCCCACTTCCTCCAATCCAAGCCACCCGCATGGGCCCCACCTGTGCCTGCCTCTTTGTAGGGTACGTCAAACAATCCTTGTTCCAGGCGTACACTGGCCCTATCCCCAAACTCTATCTCTGCTACATTGATGACTGCATCAGTGCTGCCTCCTACACCCATGCAGAACTCACTGACTTCATTAACTTCATTACTAATTTCCATCCTGCACTCAAATTTACAAACCATCTCCGACATCTCCCTACCATTTCTTGATCTCACCGTCTCCATCACAGGAGATAGACTACTGACCGACATTTATCATAAACCCACTGACTCCCATAGCTATCTATACTATACTTCTTCCCACCCTGCTTCCTGTTGAGTCCCTATCCCCTACTCCTAATTCCTCGGTCTATGATGCATCTGCCCCCAAGATGATGTGTTCCATACCAAGATATCTGAGATGTCCTCCATCATAGATGAGGCCCTCACTAGAGCCTCCTTGATATCCCACAGCTCCGTTCTTGCTCCCTCTCTCCCCGGTCGCAACAGGGACAGAGACCCCCTAGTCCTTACCTTTCACCCCATCAGCCGTCGCATACAGCACATAATCTTCCAGCATTTTCACCACCTCCAACGGGATCCCACTACTGGCCACATCTTCCCATCTCCACTCCTTTCCGCTTTCCATAGAGACCGTTCCCTCCGCAACTCCCTGGTTAACTCATCCCTTCCCACCCAAACCACCCCCTCCCCAGGTAATGTGCAGGAAGGAAGAAGTCCGAAGATGAGTCTCACCCGAAATGTCACCCATTCCTAATCTCCAGAGATGCTGCCTGTCCTGCTGGCTTACTCCAGCATTTTATGTCTACCTTCTGGTGAAGGATAATGTATTGCAACTGAAGGTTAATGGTGGAAATTATGAAGTTTATGGAGAACTTTATCTCTGTTCTGAGATGCCAACTAGAAGTGACAATAGACAATTGACAAGACCAGGAGTATGCTATTCGGCCCTTTGAGCCAGCACTGTCATTCAATGTGATCATGGCTGATCATCCACAATCAGTACCCCGTTCCTGCCTTCTCCCCATATCCCCTGACTCCGCTATCTTTAAGAGCCCTATCTAGCTCTCTCTTGAAAGTATCCAGAGAACCGGCCTCCACCGCCCTCTGAGGCAGAGAATTCCATAGACTCACAACTCTGTGCATTAGGTAAGTGGCCTTCTCTGTGCTGCTCAGATCATTCTGAAATGTTATGAGTCTACATCAGCGCATCCCACAATCTATCACCCTCTGTGGAAAACCTCTCCTCTGTGGAAAAGCATTGGGAAAACAAGTCCAGCCTCTCTGGTCTCCCGTTATAACTGTAAGACTCAATCTGTGCAGCATCCTGATCAATCTCTTCACTGTAGTGAGATGGACGAAACACCAACCTTCCAAAGCCACATCTTATTACCAATCCTGTCTTTAGAAAGGTTTCCAAGTTTCCTTACACTAATGTTAGATTGTTGTCACCCCGGTGCCATGAGTGGGTCTGGTCTGTTCCCAAACGCTCTAAAGGGCAGGGCCTGGAGCAGCAAGTGTTGTAATGAGCAGGATGTGGACATACAAGTTCTTTCATGGGCAGAACCGAGTGTCTTAGGAGTGCATCCTTTCCAAAGCCACCACATCTGTATGCTCCTCCACATCTGCACACTCCCCCACATCTGTACGCTCCTCCACATCTGTACCCTTCTCCACATCTGTACACTCCTCCACATCTGCACACTCCTCCACATCTGTACACTCCTCCACATCTGCACCCTCTCCTCCATATCTGCACACTCCTCCACATCTGTACGCTCCTCCACATCTGTACCCTTCTCCACATCTGTACCTTTCTCCACATCTGTACCCTTCTCCACATCTGCATGCTCCCCCACATCTGTATGCTCCTCCACATCTGTACACTCCTCCACATCTGTACGCTCCTCCACATCTGTATGCTCCCCCACATCTGTACACTCCTCCACATCTGTACCTTCTCCTCCACATCTGTACAGTGGGTCGAAATGAGTGGAATCATTAACAAAGGAAGACATTTTGCAAGCATCCCTGAGGAAGGAGACCTTTTCAGGATAGATGTTCCACCCGAGAATCAGAATCAAGATAGCTGATGGACTTATACGCAGTTGCAAGGACGATGTTTCCTAATGAAATAAAGAATATTTATACCTGATGTCATCATGAAACAATTTTCTTTTATAACCATTCTCTGTGACAATGGCTTCCATTAGCAGAAACCATTTGATTTTAGTTAAGAATTTGCGGTATTTAATAGCGATGTGATTTAAAGTTTTAAATTATTCAAGTATATTTAATTTTCTTCAGTTGAATGGATGGCAAGAGCTTTTACTCGTAAGCAGTATCTTGCCGAGCGAAAGTGTTTGTTAGTACATAATCACATCTCATCACTTTTAGGAGAGAGAGTAATTCACAAATTATTGTTTGTTAACCGTCTGCTTTAGAATCATAGAAATTTATGACAAAGAAAGAAGCCATTCAGCCTCCAGTGCCTGTGCCCATTGAAAAAGTACTGCCCAGAGACATGACACCTTATTTCACTCTAGATCTGCAGGCCGCAGTTTTCAAATACACATCAATGTACTGTTTAATTGTGAGGAGTTTTTTTTTTGCCTCAGAGCAGTTTCCAAACACTGTAACTCTTCAGCTGAATTTAAAAAAAAACAATTCTTGTGTACCCTCTTGTGTATCCAGCAAAAATGCTGGAGAAACTCAGCGGGTGAGGCAGCATCTATGGAGCGAAGGAAATAGGCAATGTTTCGGGTCAAAACCCTTCTTCAGAAACCTTGAAATCTATGTCTCAGTTTTTTGTCCCCTCTTCCTCACCCATTCACCCACAGAGCCATTCAAATTTACCCTGCCAGGGGCATTCAAAGCTTTAACCATCTCAACAAGCCTCTTATGTTCCAAAAAAACCAACCCTAGCCCATCCAATCATTTCTTATGGCTACAATTTTCTAGTCCTGGCAACATCCTTGTAAATTTATTCTAACAGGTTTTGTATTCAATTACAGTATCACCTCCCTGCTCTTTCTTCATGCCTTGGTTAACAAAATATAGCATCCAATATGCCTTCTTATTGATTTGTCCTACTACCTTTAAGGGTTAGAGAAAGTATAATCTAAGATTTCCTTTGTTTCTCTGCACCTTTCAGTTTCAAGGTACAGTGTGGAAACAGGCCCTTCGGCCCACTGAATATGCGCCAACCAATGATCACTAGTTCTATCCTACACTCTGGGACAGATTTATTTTACAGAAGCCAGTTATCCCACAAACCTGCATGTTTTTTGGAATGTGGGAGGAATCTGGAGCACCTGGAGTAAACCCACGCGATCACAGGGAGAACATGCAAACTCCGTACAGACAGCACCCGTAGTCAAGATCAAACCTGTCGCTGTAAGGCAACAATTCTATCGCTATGCCACTGTGCATCATTTCAATGTCTCAATATCCTGCCATTTATTGAGAATTCCCTTGTCTTGTTGCACCTCCCAGAGGCATGCCTATGTTTTGAGCTGCTTTAGCCACATCTGGCCTTTCAGGCCAGACCATTTACAGTATATCTTCTTGTTCTACAAACAGCAAAGGACCTTGAAGCTTGTATAACTTCTTTGGAAACAGTTTTCAAATGAGAAAATCTCGCATTAACCATAATCATTTAGTTCTTTCTGCTACTGAGTTAATTTTGGATCTCTCTTAGATTCCATGGGCATATACTTTTTTGACCAACTTCTCCTGTAAGAACTAGTTAAAAGTCTTGCTATAATAGGAATAAGAATACTTTATTGTCACATGTGACTAGGCACAGTGAGATTCTTTGCTTGCATACACTTGCATACACTATGTATACATGAAAACCATATCAAATGTGCTGGCGTGATTGACATTCCATGAACTTTGATTCACGATCCCATGACATTCCATGAACAAATCCACGTTAATTGTTCTGATTAATTGGTGCCTTTCTAACTGGAATTCTCTGCCCCAGAGGGCAGCAGAGGCTGGTTCTCTGGATACTTTCAAGAGAGAGCTAGATAGGGCTCTAAAAGATAGCAGAGTCAGGGAATATGGGGAGAAGGCAGGAATGGGGTACTGATTGGGGATGATCAGCCATGATCACATTGAATGGCGGTGCTGGCTCGAAGGGCCGAATGGCCTACTCCTGCACCTGTTGTCTATTGTCTATTGAAGGTTTATTCTGTCACATAGAAAAGGTTTCCAATAATTTGCCATGACCCAAGTTAAACTAACTGGCAAATAATTGTAATAAAATGCTGCAAACATACACCAGATCAGGAAGCATCTGTTGGAAGAAAAACAATTCATGTTTTAGGTCGAAGACTCTTCATCAGAATCAATCAAAAAAGAAAATCAAACTAATGCTAAGTTGACAGAAAGTTGGATGGATATGACAAAGAGAACATCTGTCAGTGTGAAGATACAGTTTGCTGTGGGGATAAGTTGAGGTGACTCTCCAGTCAATGCTTCAATGGAAACCAAAACAATTCAGATGCTGGATATCCAAAATAAAAAATAGAAAATGTTGGAAATACGCAGTAGGTGCATCTGTGGAAAGAAAAACAGTTGATGTATCTGATCTGAGATCCTATGTCAGATGGTGTCTCAAATCTGTAATGTTAACTATTTCTCCTTGTAAAGATATTGCCTGACCTACTGGATGTTTCAATCAATCTCTGTCTTTGTTGATGTAGATCTCCACAATTGAAGTTTTTAAAATTATTTTTATGCCTTGTGGTTATTCCATTCTTCCATTCCTTTCTTTTTAAACAATTGTGTAAGTTTTGCATTCCTGCAGTTGCCCATCATAAGGCTAGCAGTCAGAGAAGATTGAAGAATGATGATCAGAGCCACAGCAATTTTCTCTTGTGACTCTTTTGATAGCCTGGGACATATTTCATTCAGATTTGGTGATTTAGGCACTGAAAGATGTTGAATCCTACTCTTCTACCAATCTAATATTTTTTCCTCTACTACCAATCTAATATTTTCTAATCTTCTTCCTAGCTAATATTTCACTCTCTTCGGGCTGATGGGGCTTGTCAGCCTGGGAAGGCAGTCCATCTAGGAGAGGGAAAACTCTGATTTAAAACCTCCACTGCCTTGCGGCCATATCCAGTCATGGAAAAGGCTCCAGGAGTAAACTTCAAGAAAATCCGGAGTCGGAGCCCCTAAGGCAGTTCGTTGTTGTCTACAACCTCGCACTGGCAGCTCCTGCCAAACTGTAACGGCCCTGCTGTTCCTTTGAATCGATCAGCGACGTGGAGAGGGGGGACGTACTGCATGGGCAACAGCCTGTCCTCCATATGACATCGCCCAGGCTTGCATCTGACCACATATCACCTGCAAACTAGGATGCATCACCCATGGTCAGTCATGACTGAGAGGGGGCCTACTAATACTTCAGCCTCTTCCTCTTTGACCACAACAGAAACATCATCCCCACTTTTGTAAAGACAGCCACAAAGTAATCATTATGACCTTTCCCATAAACTCTGTCTCCACACGTAGATTACTTGCTCGGAACTGTCTGGTCTCTACTCTTTCCTTAGTATACACTTACGCTTTATAAATTTAGAAAACATATTGCGATTTTCTTTATTTATTCATGACCTCTCATTGTTTTCCTAATGTGCCTTAAATATGTCATCAAAACACTTCTGTACCCTTCTAAGATTTCTGCTCTATATGGTTCAATGTCTGATATAAGTCATACAGTCAGTCATAGAGTGATACAGTGTGGAAACAGGCCCTTCGGCCCAACTTGCCCACGCTCGCCAACAATGTTCCAGCTACACAAGTCCCATTTGCCTGCGCTTGGTCCATATCCCACCAAACATGTCCTATCCATGTACCTGTCTAATTGTCTCTTAAACGATGGGATAATCCCAGCCTCAACTACCTCTGGCAGCTTGTTCCATACACCCGCCACCCTTTGTGTGAAAAAGTTATCCCTCGGATTCCTATTAAATCTTTTCCCCTTCACTAGAACCTATGTCCTCTGATCCACGATTCCCCTACTCTGGACAAGAGACTCTGTGCATCTACCCGATCTATTCATATCATGATTTTGTACACCAGCATTTTGTATCTATTCATTTTAGACATTTATCTATTTTCCAACTCTTGCTTACTCTGCTTCCAGGCCTTCTTATTAATTTTCTGCCTTCCACTTTCAGCTCCGCGTTGCTTTCTCTCAAATCAATGCACAGCTTTCCAATTCCATGCCATTTTTAAAAAATAAATTCAAATAAAGATAATTGCCTGAAGTTGTATGCATTTTGCTGCAGGCAAGACCTTTGTCTAGTTGTGCTTAATTTCTGTGATCTTTACAACTGTGAGACAAGATAAGGGAGATTCAATTACACCCAAAGTGGGCATGGATTTAGAGAGTGTGGGATGGGCAAAAATCAGTTCAGATGCTGTTCTGAATTCTGCAATGTTTTGACCCGAATGTGAAATTACATTAGGTGTGCCAAACATATTAAGGGGTGCGTAGGATCCATTTAGGTTTAGGCTAGCTACTGTTAGCATATTATATTATTTTGTCTAGATATTTCTAGCAGTATTATTTTGAACACTTGGAGGAGGGCATTTGATGAATAGAAGGAAGTTACATATAGAATAGTGGACAGGGAGTGACCAGAGCAGATCAGGCACAGGAGGTGGAGAGTACATAGTTCTTACCAGATGGGAGAGAAGGGAAAGTTACAGCTTGTATGAGAATAAGGAGAACCCGGTATGATCATCTCTTTGTTTGTACAACTACTTCAATAAAGAATCAATGAAACTGGAAATAATGACTGGAAGATCCGTTCTTTTGTAATCTGCGTAGGATCACTCCTACCTACCTGTGTAGTAAAGGCAATGGAAAGTTGGACATTGGAAAAGAAAGAAATTGCCATTACAGGGTGGATTTCACTTTTAGTTTCCTGCCTGTTCATTCAGTTTTTAGTTTAGTTTTATTATTGTCACGTGTATCGAGGTACTGTGAAAAACTTTGTTCGTATGCTTTCCATATTTTTACTTTAATTTGGCTTGATTGAATATATATATATTCAATCAAGCCAAATTAAAGTACAAAATTGTAGAGCAAAGGGGAAGATACAGTGTGCGAAATCTAGTTCTCAGTACTGTAGTACATCAGTTCCATAGACAAAGTCTAATGTCCACAATGGGGTAGAGATGAATCGGACCGCAACTTAGTTTATGGATGAACAATTCAGTAGCCTGATAATAGAGATGATAAGTTGTTCCTGAGTCTGGTAGTGCATGCTATGAACCATCTGTACATTCTGGCGAATGGGAGAAGAAAGAATGACCGGGAAGGAACTGCAGATCAAACAGTCTTTTCCAAGGCAATGCGCAGTGTAGATGGAGTGAGTAGTGGGAATTCTCGCCTGTCTTATCGACTGGGTCACATCTACAACTCTCTGCAGTTTTTTGTGATGTTGGGCAGGACTGTTCCCAAATCAAACTCTGATGCATCCTATTTTTTATTTATTTTTTATTTTTTATTAGAGGTAACTGCATATCGTAGTCCAACCCAATACAGACTTTGTATAATGATTACATATTAAGTATCCAGGGTTCCGGGTACACATTTACCAAAGTAGCTGGGGTCCTCCTTTATTGGTTACATATTAACATTGCCTCTAATTATTTATAGATAAGAAAAATAAAGAAATAAAGAAAAGAAATTAGAAAAATAAGATAAACTATCAATAATACAACTTAGGAGATAGGTCTGTAGGTCAGAAAACATAACTATTCATCTAGTCCTGGGTTCAGGTTTCAGTCAGGCCTCCGCGTCGGCCCAGTCTACCCCTTCAAATAATCTATAAATGGAGACCATATTTTAGTAAATAATTCTGGTTTGTCAATTAAGACATATCTAATTTTTTCCAAATGTAAGGTCTCCGACATCTCCATAATCCACATCTTTATTGTGGGGGTTGCAGGATTTTTAATATTAATTTTTTCCCAATTATTATACTGTAGTCAAGGAAATTTCTTTGGCTTGTTGTAAGTTTTAGGTATTGTTCTGATATGCCCAATATTATTAATTTAGGATTGGGATCCAGTTGAGTATTAACAACTACAGAGATTATTTTTAAAATATCCATCCAGTAATTTTTAATTTTTATACAATTTACAAAGGTATGGGTTAAATTAGCCGATGAGTATTGGCATTTATCACAAATAGGAGAGATATTAGGAAAGATTTTATTTAATTTTGTTTTGAATAATGCAGTCTATGTAGTACTTTAAATTATATTAAAGAATGTCTGGTATTTAATGAGCATTGATGTATATGTTGTAGACTTTCATCCCAAATATCTTTTGTTATAGGTTGGGCTAATTCCTTTTCCCATGCTAATCTATATAATTCCGTCGACGGAGTCTCACTGTCTAAAAGAATTTTATAAATATAAGATATTAATTTAACTGTATTAGGGTGTTTATTCAAATTAATCTAGAATCTCTGGTTCTCTAATTCTGTATACTTGTGTATGTGATTTAACATAATCTTTAAGTTGTAAGTATCTAAAAAAATTATTTGAATGTAATCCATAATTCAGTTGTAGTTCCTGAAACAAGAGAAAAATACCATTTCTATAAAGATGTCCCATCTTTTTAATTCAACGATTTTTCCATTGTACAAAACCTTTATCCAACACTGAGGGTTTAAATGAAAGATTATTTGCAATGGGGGAGAGAAAATGATAAATTATCCAATTTTAATGTCTTTTTTAGTTGTTTCCAAATTCGAATTCCACTATATATTATAGGGTTTTCACTATAGATTTTTTAATTCAGTTTTGTAGGAGTTAACAGGATCGGACCAATTTCAAAAGGCAAACAATCTTCCTTTTCCATCTATAACCAGTCTGGTTGTTGATCCATATCGTCCAACCAAAAATTCATATTTTTGACATTGACTGCCCAAAAATAAAATAAAAAAATTGGTAAAACTAATCCTCCTTTGGTCTTGGGTTTACATAGGTGTTTTTTGCTTATTCTGTGATTCTTATAATCCCAAATAAAACTTGTTACTATAGAGTCGACTTTTTTAAAGACATTTTTTGGGAGATATATCGGAATTGATTGAAAGAGGTATAGCAATTGCAGAAGGAAAATCATTTTTATAGCATTAATTCTACTGAGCATTGAAATGAGAAGTGTTTTTCAGTATTGAATATTCTTATGCAATTTATTAAGTAAAGGCATGAAATTTGATTTAAATAGAGAGTTATATTTCTTTGTCACATAAATTCCAAGGTATTTAAAATTTTCATTGACTATTCTAAAAGGTAAGTGTTGCAATATATATGAAATAGTGAGTGGTGGGAATTCTCGCCTGTCCTGATCAACTGGGTCACATCTACAACTCTCTGCAGTTTTGTGTGATGTTGGGCAGAACTGTTCCCATATCAAACTGTGATGCATCCTGACATTATGTTTTCTACGTTGTATCTTTAGAAAATGTGAAGTCACTGGAGACATGCCAAATTTCCTCAGGAATTAGAGGTGTTTGTGTGCCTTCTTGGCTGTCACTTCATTGTGGTTGGTCCATCACAGATTGTTGGCAATATTAACACCAATGAGCATGAAACGCTCAACCATTTTTTCTTTGGCACTATTGATGCTGAATGGTGCATGTACTCCACCATGCTTCCTGAAGTTGAAAACTAGCTCTTTTGTTTTGCTGGCATTGAGGGAGAGATTGTTATGCTGACACACATGTTCTCTATCTCCTTCCTGTACTCTGACTTGTCATTGTTCATGATTCAGTCCACTGCAGGGGTGTCATCTACCAATTGATAGATGGAGTTAGGGCCAAATTGAGCTCTACAGTCGTGACTTTATTGGGAGCATAGTAGGGAAATAAGAATGCCTCCTTGTGCTGCACCGATGTTGAGAAGTATTGTGGAGGAGATGTTCATAAGCTCATAAGGAATAGGAGTAGAATTAGGCCATTTGGCCCATCAAGTCTACTCCACCATTCAATAATGGGTGATCTATTTCTCCCTCCTGCCTTCTCCCCATAACCTCTGACACCCGTACTAATCAAGAATCTATCTATCTCTGCCTTAAAAATATCCACTGGCTTGGCCTCCACAGCCTTCTGTTGTCACCTATCCTTATTGATTGAGGTCTGTGAGTCATAAAGTCAAGGATCCAGTGGTAGAGGGGTTTGCTGATTTCTAGTTTCAGAAGTTTGAAGATGAGTTTGGATGGGATTATTGTGTTGAAGGCAGAGCTATAGTCAATAAATGGGAGTCTAACATAGGAGTCCTTGTTGTCCTGGTGTTCCAGAGCACAGGGAGATGATGCTTGTTGTGGATCTGCTGTGACAGTAAGCAAACCATTGTGAATTAAGGCTGGCTTGGAGACTGGAGTTTGTGTAGGAAGGAACTGCAGATGCTGGTTTAAATCGAAGATAGACATGAAATGCTGGACTAACTCAGCGGGACAGGCAGCATCTCTGGAGAGAAGGAATGGGTGACGTTTTGGGTCGAGGCCCTTCTTTAGATTGGAGTTAATGTGCCCCATCACCAGGCTCTCGAAGCACTTCATGCTGGTGGATGTCAGAGCCACTGGATATTAGTTGTTATGGCATGCTACCTTACTTTTTTTATGGGAGGACTATTCAGAACCTTTAAAAAAGTAGATGCTTCTGAGTCTTGTGTTGCATGCATTCACACCTCTGCATCTTCTGTCTGATGTGAGAAGGGAGAAGAAGGAATCATCTAGGTCCTTGATTATGTTGACTGCTTTTGCTGGGCAGCATGAAGTGTAGATGGAGGCAATAGAGGGGAGTCTGGTTTGAGAGTCCCACTCAAAGTTACAACCACAACTCTCTGCAATTTCTTGCCATCTTGTGCAGAGCTGTTGATACACCAAGCTGTGAAAATAGTATGCTTTCAATGGTGCATCTGTGGAAGTATATGTGACACTGGAGACAGTCATATAGCATAGAAACAGGCACTTTGGCTCAAATGGCCCATCCCAACCAAGATACCCCATTTAAGTTATCTATTTACCTGCATTAGGCCCATATATTTGTCTAAACCGTTCTTGTCCATGTATCTGTCCAAGTGGCTTTTGCATGCTCTTAGTATCTCCCCCAATTGTCTTCTCTGGAAACTTGTTCCATATGCACATCATACCCTGGATGAAAAAAAGTTGCCCCTTGGGTTTTTATTAAATCTTGGCCCTCTCATCTTAAACATATCCTCTTGTTCAAGATTCCTCTACACTGGGTAAAAGACCATGCATTTACCTTACCTATCACCCTCATGATTTTATAGACCTAAATAAGATCACCTCTCAGCCTCCTGCACCCAAGCCTAACCTGCCCACATTTTCTCTATAGCTTAAGCCGTCGAATTCTGCAAAAATACTTGCACATCTTCTCTCCCATGTAATGACATCCTTCCGAGAACAGGGTGATAAAAACTGAACACAATACTCCAAATGAAGCCTCACCAACACTTTGTACAACTGTAACATAATGTCCCAAGTTCTCTACGCAATACACTGGCTGATGAAGACCAATGTATCAACAGCCCTTGTTACCATTCTATCTATCGGTGATACCACTTTTGGGAAACTATGTATCTGTACTACTAGATCCCTTTGCTCTGCAACACTCCCTACGGCCCTACCATTCACTGTAAAGGGCTTGTGTTCATTTATTCTCAAAATGCAACACCTCGCACTCATCTGAATTAAATCCCATTAGCTCCTCCTCAGCCCACTTGCCCAGCTGATCAAGATCCTCCTCTAATTTTTGATAACCATCTTAACTATATACGATAACACCTACTTGAGTGTTATCTGCAAACATACTAATCATGCCCTGCACATTTTCATCTAAGTCATTGGTATAAACCATAGACAAAAATGGGCTTTTCATCAGCCAGAGTTATCTCCTGGCCCGTGTCTCCTTTTTCCTGACCAAAGCCTCAATTTCTCGTGCCATCAGGCTTCCTTAAACCCTTCTACCTTTCCCTTCATTCTAACAGGAATATGCATGCTTTGAATTCTCATTATCACTCTTTTAAGAGCATCTCTATTTCTGGACATCCCTTTGCTGACAAACATCCTACTCGAATCAATTTTAGCATGTTCCTGTCTAATGCAATCCAAGTTGGCCTTGGTTTCAGAACTTTAACTGGTGGACCCATCCTGTCATTGACCATAACTACATTAAAGCTAATAGATCTGTGCTTACTGGTCCCAACAGGCTCGCCCACCAACACTTGGCTCAATCTTTGCACTCTCCCTTGAAGTGCCTTCTACATATTGCCTGAGTTTAGTTTAGAGATACAACATGTAAACAGGCCCTTCGGCCCACCCGGTCCGCGCCGACCTGCGATCCCCGCACATTAACACTATCCCACACCCACTGGGGACAGTTTTTACATTTACCAAGCCAATTAACCTACAAACCTGTACGTCTTTGGAGTGTGAGAGGAAACCGAAGATCTCGGAGAAAACGCACGCAGGTCACGGGGAGAACATACAAACTCCGTACAGACAGCACCCGTAGTCGGGATCGAACCCGGGTCTCCGGCGCTGCATTCGCTGTAAGGCAGCAACTCTACCGCTGCGCTAAGGAAAATTCCCTGAACCTATCTGACAAATTCCACCCTATCTGAGCAACTTGCACTATGGCAATCCCAGTCTATATTGAGAAAGTGCATCTTTCACCTTCCCTTTCAGTTCACTAGAAATCACCTACAATTTCAACCCTATTAGTCTTGCGTCAGCTTGCATTCTCCCAGCATTATTTATTCTTCTCAATGGTTACATTGAGTTCAATGGTCCTTTATTGTCACATGTATCGAGGTACAGTAAAGAATTGATTTACCATACAGTCATACCAAAAAAGCGACAAGATACAAAACTATATGAAGATTAAACATAAACAGCCACCACAGCGGCGTGTGAGAATCCCTTGGCAGACAGCATAAGCGGAGACCCTCAGCCATCAGTCCAATGTCCCAGCCACACACACACACACCTTCACCATGTTGTGACCAGAGGTGTACCGATCGCTGTCACTCTCTCTGCAGTCCCAGTCTGCCAGAACAGTCAGAAAGCCGTCCACACTCGAGAGTAGACTCTGGGATGTCCTCATAGCGCGATGTCCCCACAAACACCAAGATCACTGCACTCACAGCACTCCCTCCGAGTCCTCACCAGTGCAGGCAGCTCGTCCATCTTGTTTTTCGGCGACCTCACATTCCCCACTGTGATGGAAGGCGAATAACTTTTATCTTCCTCCGTTTCCCCTGTGGTCGGGGTGATCGAAACATCCGCAGTCATGGCAATCGAAGCTCCCGCAATGGGGTGATCGAAGCCCCCACAACGGGGCGATCAAGGCTCCCGCGATCGGGGCGGTCGAAGCTCCTGCGGTTGGAGCTCCCTCAGTCGATCCCTAACAAAGGGACCGCCAGCACCACGATGTTGGGCCGCAGTGCGGACAGAGATACGATACGGAAAAAAGTCACATCTCCGTTGAGGGAAGAGATAAAAAAAGGTTTCCCCCAACCCCCACCCCCCACAGAAAACAAAAACTAAAGATCCACCAAAACCTACAATTAAAACAGACTAAAAACAACAAAAGATGGAAGGGACGAGACAGGCTGTTGGCGAGGCTGCTACTTACGGCGCCACCTGGTGGTTTCTTATTACCATTGACCATTTGGGGGCCGATAGTTCACTCTCAACATGGTGATCATCCTCTTTTAATTTCTCAGCTCCATCCACATAGACTCACTGGATGAACTGTGGGCAATGTCCTCTTGCAGTTCTGCCGTGATATTATGCTTCATCACTCAACCAACTTGACCTTCTCTTTTACCCCCACCTCTAATTTCACCTGAAGCACCTGCACCCCGGGGGCATGTCAAATGTCCTCAGCCCCCCGAGGAAGTAGAGACATTGGTATGTGTTTTTGGTTATCGGATCAATCTGGTTCGTCCATGACAGATCATTGGCAAAGAACTTGAAACTCTCAACCATTTTCACTGCAGCACCATTGATGGTTCTTCTAGCTCCTTTGTTTTGCTGACATTGAGGGAAAGGTTCTTGTCCTGATACCAGGTTACTATCTCCTTCCTTTACTCTGTCTCTTCATTGTTTGTAATGCTGTCTACCCCAGTGGCAATATCTGCAAAATGGTAAAAGGCAAATGGTAAAATGGTCTGAAGAAGGATGTCGACCCGAAACGTCACCCTTTCCTTCTCTCCAGAGATGCTGGCCTCACCCACTGAGTTACTCCAGCATTTTGTGTCAACCTTCTGCAAAATGGTGGATGGTGTTAAGGCCGAATTTGGCTCTGGCTCCATGAGTGTATAGGGAGTAGAGTAGGGGATTGAGGAGGCATCCTTGTGGAGCACCGCTGTTGAGATCTATTGTGGAGAAACTATCCTCACTGATTGTGGTCTGCAGGTCAGAAAGTTGAGGCTCCAGTGGCAGAAGAGGGTACTGATTCCTTGGTCCAGGAGTTTGGAGATAAGTTTGGGTGAGATTAGTTTAGTTTAGTTCAGTTCAGTTTAGTTTATTGTCGCTGTACCAAGGTATAGTGAAAAGCTCTTGTTGCGTGCTAACCAATCATGGAGACCAAGTGAAGTCTCGGTGATCAATTCACTGAACACCTCCGCTCAGTCTGCCTAAACCTACCTGATCTCCTGGTTGCTAAACACAATTTAACTCCCCCTCCCATTCCCATACTGACTTTTCAGTGGAGGAACAGCATTGCATATTTTGCTTGGGCAGCTTACACCCCAATGGTATGAATATTGACTTCTCTAACTTCCAGTAACCCTTGCTTTCCCTCTCTCTCCATCCCTCCCCTTCCCAGTTCTCCGACCAGTCTGACTGTCTCCAAGTACATTTTATCTCTGTTTGCTTTGTTACCTTCTCCCAGCTAACAATGATCTATTCTCCATTTTCCTTGTTCTCCATCCCCTTTGTCCTGTATTCACACCTTACATTTCCTTATCTATGTAACTCCCTCTCCCCTGACATCAGTCTATAAAAAGGTTTCGACCTGAAACGTCACCCATTCCTTCTCTCCAGAGATGCTGCCTGACCTGCTGAGTTACTCCGCCATTTTGTGTCTACCTTCAGCAGAAAGACAATACATAATTACAATCGATCCATTTACAGTGTATAGATACACAATAAGGGAATAACATTTAGTGCAAGGTAAAGCCAGATCAAGGATAGTCCGAGGATCATTAAAGAGGAAGATACTAGTTCAGCACTGCTCTCTGGTTGTGGTATTGAAGGTGGAGCTATAGTTGATAAATAGGAGCTTTGTTGGTCAATAGATGTCCTGGTTGTCCAGATGTTCTATAAATGAGTTTAGGGCCAAGGAGATGACATGTCTTCTGACACTATGACCCTCTAAGGCAGGGGCCTCCAAACCTTTCAGCATGGGGGCCACATTATATATTTAGCACAGGGGTAGTGGATAGACAAGGTAGCCGATGGCATCCGCGGGCTTGGAATGGACTTTGGTCACTCGCGTTTTCTCTGAATCGGAGATAGAGACGGCGAGAAAATGAAGGGAAGAGCAGAGGAAAGTGGGAGCTGGTTGGAAACTGGCAGTGAGCGAGATGAAGCGTTAAAGTGGTGAACGAGAGCAGGAAGCAGCACCGATACAGACAAGATGTACCTGAGAGAGAGGTAAATAATAATAATAATACATTTTATTTATATAGCGCTCTTCAGGACTCAAAGTCGCTTTACATTGAGAGTCAAGAATAAACAAAACAAAATAGAGCAGTAAGACAGAGATGCAAAGGGGAGGGGAACATGGGACTAAGGGTATGCAGAGGTGAAGAGATGGGTCTTGAGGCGGGACTGGAAGATGGTGAGGGACTCAGCATTTCGGACCGGTTGTGGGAGGGAATTCCAGAGCCTGGGAGCTGCCCTGGAGATGGCTCTGCCTCCAAAAGTGCAGAGGTTTGATTTCAGAGTGGAGAGGAGACCAGCTGATGTGGATCTGAGGGACCGTGAGGGTTGGTAGGGGGAGAGGAGGTCAATGAGATAAGGGGGGGCCAAGTGGTTGAGGGCTTTGTAGGTGAGGACCTGGATTTTGTAGATGATCCGGTGGGAAATGGGAAGCCAGTGGAGTTCTTTGAGAACTGGGGTGATGTGGTGCCAGGATTTGGTGTGGGTAATGAGTCGGGCGGCTGCATTCTGGACAAGAGGTGAGGGAAGGGTCTGACAGCGACTGAAACAAGGAATGATCTAGGTATTCTACAGGGAGAGAGACAGAGCCTGAGCACAACGGGCTCCCACCTGGAACCGGGAATTCGGTTTGAACCGATTCTTCCAAAGATCCGTTCCGAAGAAAACAAATCTGTTGTGTGGAGCAAATGCTGCAAACACGCTACAAATTCTCTGAGTTGCCGGACTTTAGGACCCGGGGGAGCCCGGAGCTCAGAGCTTGCTGCGGGCCGGATAAAATCTCGTGCCGGGCCTGCTCTAAGGCATCTATATCTATGCTACTTGCTGTTACCTGAATCTGATCCCTGAAGAACAGGCAGCTGGGCTATCAGATGACAATTCATAAGCTCAGGAGTTCTCCTCGCATATTATTCTGCCTTTCCACCTCTTTTACCCCTTTGAGACATTCTTATAACATCTCTCATTGAAGCTTTGGTCATCTTTGTGAATACCTCCCTCTCTAGACCAGTGTCCATCCTTTGTCCGATCACACACCATGCAATGAATGGCCGTAGGGTTAAAATATTAAAATCTGTCATTTGGCATTATTTTTTCTTGGTGTGATTGCCTGCATCTTTTCATCAGCACGTGTTCATCTTTCTAAATTATTATTTCATATCAGTTTGTTGAAGAGTTCTGCATTTAATCAATTTGTAAAGAGAAGAAACTGAAGGTGTTATTCGCTTGAGGGAAGAATACAAGATGTAAAGCATGTAAAGGATTGCAAGATAACAATATTTTTTAAGCTAATCTTTGGAAAAGGGAACAGAAATCCCCCTGGCATACTTTCGTGCTGCTAATACCTTCTGCAAGAGAGCTTTCTGAGAATACAGAGGCCATTAGTAAGGGCTACAGATATACTTGATGGATTAGGACTTTAAAGATCAGTTGTTAGTGGTAAATCTTCTCCCTATCGAACCAGCATGAATAACATCGGGTTCGTGGAGGTCTTTAGCATGCCAGACAGAGTGTTTCCTTTCTGTCATGGCTGACTGGAAGTGTCGGAGACAGACAGAAAATCCATCGAGTAATGGGGCTTTCTGCTTCTGTTCCAAAGGTCAACAATTTCCAGATTGCACCCAGAGAGGCATGGGAATCCACCCTGTTGAGGTTCTCCAGATCTGTATTCAAAATGAGCTTGGAAACATCAAACGATAAGCTAGATAGTTTATTTCTAAAGACGGCACGTTTTTACAGCTTTACCTCAGTCGGGCAGATGTCAGCAAACACTGAAAGATCATTTGACAAACAACATCTATATGGGTTATTAGGGCTGCTCAGTGGCGCAGCGGTAGAGTTGATGCCTTACAGCGCTTGCAGCACCAGAGACCCGGGTTCAATCACGACTACGGGTTCTCCCTGTGACCTGCGTGGGTTTTCTCTGAGATCTTTGGTTTCCTCCCCCACTCCAAAGACGTTCAGGTTCGTAGGATAATTGGCTTGGTATAAGTGTAAAATTGTCCCTAGTGTGTGTAGAATGGTGTTAATGTACGGGGATCGCTGGTCGGTGTGGACACAGTGGGCCGAATGACCTGTTTCCGTGCTGTATCTCTATGTATCTCTGTATCTTGATCAAGCAGGCCAGGAATGCATTTTCATAAGAATAATGTATGTGACCATAAAAGATCCCTTTGCAAGTTCAAAAAAGAGAAGTTCTGACAGCAGGTTCTGTGGACAATTTCTTCCTTGATATTCTGGAAGGAACTGCAGGTGCTGGTTTACACCGAAGAAAGACACAAAATGCTGGAGTAACTCAGCGGGACAGGTAGCATCTCTGGATAGAAGGAATGGATGCATTTTGGATTGAGACCCTTCTTCAAACAAATGAAGAATTCTGTAGAAGGATCTCAACCCGAAACGTCACCCATTCCTTCTATCCAGAGATGCTGCCTGTCCCGCGGAGTTACTCCATCATTTTGTGTCTATCTTCTTTGCACCAGCATCTGTAGTCATATAGAAGGTAAGGACAGTGAAAATTGTTCATGTGTTGCCAGCTCTTCTAGGGCAAAGCAGATGGAGAGCTGTGAAGCAAAGGTGGAGGGCCATTAAATCAAAGCTTGATCCCCCATTAGACACAGCAAAGCTGCTGTAAACCTTAATAATACTGCAGCTTTTACTTAGACCACACGGGTTATTAGGAAGAACGATCACGAGAATGAAACTGTATTAGTAGGTTCTATTTATCTGTAACCCTACGCAATGATGCAAAATAGTCCAGTATGAATTCTCTCATGGCTATTCAAAAACTACAATCAAGTGTCCGTATTGACCTGAGCATGGTCTACCATCTCTACTCACTGTCTATGTTCCCCACTCCCCAAATTCATCTTTGTGGCATCCAGAAGAGCAACGTTGCAAGTGCAGATGGCCCTGAAGCCCCCAACAGTGAGCAGCTGCCCCTCGAACAATGGAATTGAAAAACATTTTTCAAAAACTGAATACCGGAAATTTGAAATAAAAACACAAAGTACTGGGGATATTCAATATGTCAGGCAGCCTTTGTAAAGACAGAGGCACTGTTGGAACATGACCGGTCCATTTGTGACACCCGTAGTCTCACAGAGAGATAGACTAAGTGCTCAGCAGGTCAGGCAGCATCTCTTGAGAACATGGATAGGTGACGTTTCAGGTCGAGACCCTTCTCAGACAGACCTTGCATCTGTATTCTCACAGAGGTTCCAAAAGCTACCAGCAATTACACTGAGAAATGTCAGCAGTACCACGGACAAAATCCAGGCCAAGGATCCAATCAAAGTCTTATCCAGGCGTGCGAGAGATGTATGATACACATTTAGAAAATATGCCTGGAGCCACTAACTCACCTTGGAGAAGTCCTTCCAGTGCGGATGAAATAGATTCTGTTTGGTGCAAGAGTATTCTTAATGTTCCAGGACTTTTGTATCACTTCCGGGGCACCTTCACAATTGTCATGGAATTGTGCGTATATAGATTGTTTAAGTTATCAGGGCATGAATGAAAGAGTACACAGGAATCTGACAGAGCAATCAGGAATAGCAAAGCCTCCTGCTTATAAGGAATGTTTACAGCAGTTTATGTCTTCCACAAGATTGAAAGCTATCACTGGGTCACTCGCATTGATGTTTGTAAATCTTTCCACCTTATGCCCCATCCAGTTCACAGGATAAAGGTTAAGTTCTAGAAATCCAAACCAAAGTCTTGGATTTCATTCAAGTTTTCCACAATGGCTCTATGGAACCTAAATTTAAGTAACATATTTCAAACCTTCAAGACATCTCAAAGCCTCTCCACGGATGATGGAATCACGTCTGAAACAAACTTGCTGGTGATTGTGGGCAAATGCATCAGCTAATTTAAATGCAGTAAGGTTCCAGAAAGTATTATTAGTCATAATTGGTTGTGATAGGATTTCTTTATTGGATGAATATTTGCCAAAACACTGGATGTGCTCCATGTTTTTTGATAAAGTAAGTAATGAGAGTATACTATGAAGGTGACCTTAGTACAATGGCGATAACTTTGGTTTAAATTCTCATCTAACAATCAAAGACTTTGTCAGAACTAAACTGAAGTGTCAGCCTAGTTTTCCTGGAATGAGCAGAAAGTTTAACTACCGATGCAAAACTTTGTGAGTGGAGAAATGCAGATTAACCTGTTTTAATTTCATCGTATAATGAATTTATTTTGTATCCACTTGATGTTTGTTTAACATATTAGTGAGTTTAGATTGAATAATTAAGCTAAACTTTAGTAACCACAACTGCCAAGATGAGATTGAGCACAAGGTGCTGTGCCAAATATCTGCTTATCAACTAGAATGCAAAGGAATGCTGGCACAAACAAGCATTGCCCATTGATTGATTAATGCAGGGCATTGTGTATGCATTCAAATAACCTTGCAGTATAACCTTGTCAGGAAGTATCCTCTGAGATAGTTTCAGGGATTTTCCATCTCACTTTACACAGTCTCAAAATTGAACGGGTTTTCATTAATAATTTCTGGCCACTTTAATAGACAATAGGCAATAGAGAATAGGTGCAGGAGTAGGCCATTTGGCCCTTCGAGCCAGCACTGCCATTCACTGTGATCATGGCTGATCATTCACAATCAGTACCCCGTTACTCCCTTCTCCCCATATCCCTTGACTCCGCTACCTTTAAGAGCTCTATCTAAATCTCTCTTGAAAGCATCCAGAGAATTGGCCTCCACTGTTTCAGAGGCAGAGAATTCCACAGATTCACAACTCTCTGGGTCGTCATCGGGTGGCGCCACGTGTGGCAGCCTCGCCAGCAGCTGTCTGTCCTTTCATCTTTTTTGTTCTTTTTAGTCTGTCTAAAAGTATGTTTTTGGAGGACTTTTATTCTTTTTTATGTGGTGGGTGGGGGGTGGAAGGGGGAAACCATTTTCTCAGTCACTACCTGGTCGAGGATGTGTCTTTTCTCCGAGCCGCATTTTCGCCCCTCCTGGCGGCCTACCAACTGGATTGGTGCGGCCTTTCCTGCCGGAGACCGGCCAGAGCTTCAGCGCCGGTGAAGCACTGAGTTACCATCGCGGAGCCGGCGATGCCTTGCCGGGGATTGCTGGAGCTCCGGAGTGTTGGGACTGCTGATTACATAGATACATAGAAAATAGAAAATAGGTGCAGGAGTAGGCCATTCGGCCCTTCGAGCCTGCACCGCCATTCAATATGATCATGGCTGATCATCCAACTCAGTATCCCGTACCTGCCTTCTCTCCATACCCCCTGATCCCTTTAGCCACAAGGGCCACATCTAACTCCCTCTTAAATATCGCCAATGAACTGGCCTCAACTACCCTCTGTGGCAGAGAGTTCCAGAGATTCACCACTCTGTGTGAAAAAGTTTGTCCTCATCTCGGTCTTAAAGGATTTCCCCCTTATCCTTAAGCTGTGACCCCTTGTCCTGGACTTCCCCAACATCGGGAACAATCTTCCTGCATCTAGCCTGTCCAACCCCATAAGAATTTTGTACGTTTCTATAAGATCCCCTCTCAATCTCCTAAATTCTAGCGAGTATAAGCCAAGTCTATCCAGTCTTTCTTCATATGAAAGTCCTGACATCCCAGGAATCAGTCTGGTGAACCTTCTCTGCACTCCCTCTATGGCTATAATGTCCTTCCTCAGATTTGGAGACCAAAACTGTATGCAATACTCCAGGTGTGGTCTCACCAAGACCCTGTACAACTGCAGTAGAACCTCCCTGCTCCTATACTCAAATCCTCTTGCTATGAAGGCCAACATACCATTCGCTTTCTTCACTGCCTGCTGCACCTGCATGCCTACTTTCAATGACTGGTGTACCATGACACCCAGGTCTCGCTGCATCTCCCCATTTCCTAATCGGCCACCATTTAGATAATAGTCTGCCTTCCCGTTTTTGCCACCAAAGTGGATAACCTCACATTTATCCACATTATACTGCATCTGCCAAACATTTGCCCACTCACCCAGCCTATCCAAGTCACCTTGCAGTCTCCTAGCATCCTCCTCACAGCTAACACTGCCCCCCAGCTTAGTGTCATCCGCAAACTTGGAGATGTTGCTTTCAATTCCCTCGTCCAGATCATTAATATAAATTGTAAATAGCTGGGGTCCCAGCGCTGAGCCTTGCGGTACCCCACTAGTCACTGCCTGCCATTGTGAAAAGGACCCGTTTACTCCTACTCTTTGCTTCCTGTTTGCCAGCCAGTTCTCTATCCACATCAATACTGAACCCCCAATACCGTGTGATTTAAGTTTGTATCCTAATCTCTTATGTGGTACCTTGTCGAAAGCCTTCTGAAAGTCCAGATACAACACATCCACTGGTTCTCCCCTATCCACACTACTAGTTACATCCTCGAAAAATTGTATAAGATTCGTCAGACACGATTTACCTTACGTAAATCCATGCTGACTTTGTCCAATGATTTCACCACTTTCCAAATGTGCTGCTATCCCATCTTTAATAACTGACTCTAGCAGTTTCCCCACTACTGATGTTAGACTAACTGGTCTGTAATTCCCCGTTTTCTCTCTCCCTCCCTTCTTAAAAAGTGGGGTTACGTTTGCTACCCTCCAATCCTCAGGAACTACTCCAGAATCTAAAGAGTTTTGAAAAATTATCACTAATGCATCCACTATTTCTGGAGCTACTTCCTTAAGTACTCTGGGATGCAGCCTATCTGGCCCTGGTGATTTATCGGCCTTTAATCCATTCAATTTACCCAACACCACTTCCCGACTAACCTGGATTTCACTCAGTTCCTCCATCTCCTTTGACCCGCGGCCCCCTGCTATTTCCGGCAGATTATTTATGTCTTCCTTAGTGAAGACAGAACCAAAGTAGTTATTCAATTGGTCCGCCAACATCTTGGAGCTGTGGTTTGTGGAGCCTCCAGCCGCAGGCGGCGCTGACTTTTAATATTGCGAAGCCTGGGATCCTTGCCGGAGTCGCCAGCGTTGAATCTCGCCAGCTCGGCCTGAGGACTTCGGGAGCCGCGGTCTCCGGTAGGAAGTAGCTGGTTCGGGAGCTCCAAGCCGCTGAGAGTTGTCTCCGTTCCGACACCGGAGCTCCGATCATCCCGGTGAGAGGGCCTGAAACATCGGGCCACCGTAGCAGCGACTGCGGGGGGCCCATAGGCCCCGACCACGGGTGAACAAAGCGGAAGAGGACTGAACTTTAGTGCCTTCCCGCACAGTGGGAAACGTTGATTCCGCTGTGTGGGGATGTTCATGTTAAATTCAATTGTGTATTAGACAATAGACAATAGGTGCAGGAGTTGGCCATTCCACCCTTCAAGCCAGCACCGCCATTCAATGTGATCATGGCTGATCATCCACAATCAGTACCCCATTCCTGCCTTCTCCCCATATCCCCTGACTCCGCTATTTTTAAGAGCCCTATCTAGCTCTCTCTTGAAAGCACTGAGTTTTTGAGTTATTGTGTTCTGTTTATTCGTATGGCTGTATGGTAATTCAAATTTCACTGTACCAATTGGTGCATGTGACAATAAATGTATCTTGAACTCACTTGAACTCTTAAAAAGTTTTTCCTCATCTCCGTCTAAATGGCCCACCCCTTATTCTTAAATCATGATACCAGACCCATCTCAGCACCCCCCCCCTTCCCTTCCAGGATTCCAAAAGTACTCTTTCCTCCGCAACTCCCTTCCATTTCCACCATCTCCATCGCACAGGATCAAACGACAAGTCAGACAGCTGTCCTTCACCTCATCCCTTTCCATATTCCATGGACTAAAATGTTTATTTGCAATGAAGTAAAAATGAGTTGTATTTTTTTCCAATGCATACTACACTGAGTGACCATGTTTGGGATCCACCACTGCAGAGACACCAAAGGTGGATTTGGTGATACCTTCACTGAGTCATTCCATTCAATCCACAAGGGTAGTTAGTCACTTTAATTGTAGACACAAGGAACTGCATATGCTGGTTTACAAAGAAAAACATACAAAGCGCTGGAGTAATTCAGTGGCAGAGAAGTTGCCTGACCTGATGATACAATGTTCTGTATACTGTAGGTTTTTGGAATTAGTTTTTTGTTCTCTGTCCTCTGTCTTAAACTTCTTCTCCAGGCAAACCATCTGCAATAAATAAACCTTCTCCACCTTCTCTCGGTCGGCACTCTGACCATTTGCATCGTTTTCTCTCTGTTGGTCTCACATAAATTCCCTTTAATCTCCCACCCATTTGGCCTTAACTACAACGTAATTCATTATTTATAAATGTTCTAGACTTAATAAAGTCAGCTGAAAGTCCATTGAGCCTAAGAGTTAAATGTTCCTCTCTCCACAGATGCCGACCGAATTGTTATCCCCATCATGTTCTCTTTATGTGCTGCCAGTTCGAAATTCCTTGTCGCATAAAATGCCATCTGTGTGTTAAACACACGGCATAGTGTGACATGATCCAAAACTGATTCTACCTGCAGTGAATCGCGTTAGTCATCCCTGCTGTGAACATCTGGTTATGATCCATGTTAGTGTGGCCAATCTATTCCCAGTGTCAGAGGTGCACCTCATAATATCAACCGTTCTGCATTCCTATTCCTTCCAATAAAAATCACAGTTGCAAGTTCCAGAAAACAACAGTTGTTCAACAATCTCGGATGCACAACTTGCCTTCATCTACATTATGGTTTGATTTTTAAAAACAAATTTATCGACTTTGGGATGTGCCTGGAGTGAGCTTTGAAACCAACTGCTGGATACTGAAATGTGTAGGTAGGAACTGCAGATGCTGGTTTAAACAGAAGATAGACACAAAAAGCTGGAGTAACTCAGTGGGACATGCAGCATCTCTGGAGAAAAAGGAATAGGTGACGTGACATGAAAATCGCTTCAACAATGGCCTGTTCTCTTTATCATCATACTATTTTGCACATATTTCATACATTTGTTCTATATCTCTTTATTTCACCGTCTATATCTTTTGTTTCCCTTTCCCTTGACTCTCAGTCTGAAGAAGGGTCTTGACCCGAAACGTCACCTATTCCTTTTCTCCAGAGATGCTGCCTTTCCCGCTGAGTTACTCCAGCTTTTTGTGTCTATTGCAGGTCGAGGTGACGGCCACTCTCTCAGTGTCTTGGCCTTTGAATTACTCCTGGCAGCTGTCACATAGATACATAGATACATAGAAATTAGGTGCAGGAGTAGGCCATTCGGCCCTTCGAGCCTGCACCGCCATTCAATACGATCATGGCTGATCATCCAACTCAGTATCCCGTACCTGCCTTCTCTCCATACCCCCTGATCCCTTTAGCCACAAGGGCCACATCTAATTCCCTCTTAAATATAGCCAATGAACTGGCCTCAACTACCCTCTGTGGCAGAGAGTTCCAGAGATTCACCACTCTCTGTGTGAAAAAGTTTTTCCTCATCTCGGTCTTAAAGGATTTCCCCCTTATCCTTAAGCTGTGACCCCTTGTCCTGGACTTCCCCAACATCGGGAACAATCTTCCTGCATCTAGCCTGTCCAACCCCATAAGAATCTTGTACGTTTCTATAAGATCCCCTCTCAATCTCCTAAATTCTAGCGAGTATAAGCCAAGTCTATCCAGTCTTTCTTCATATGAAAGTCCCGACATCCCAGGAATCAGTCTGGTGAACCTTCTCTGCACTCCCTCTATGGCTATAATGTCCTTCCTCTAACCGTTGTTCTCAGTTGTTGCTTGCTATGGTAAATGAGCAGGTACGCAGGACCTGCAGCACGGTGGAGCAGTTGTAAAGTTGCTACCTGACAGCGCCAGAGACCCGGGTTCAATCCTGACTACGGGTGCTGTCTGTACGGAGTTTGTACGTTCTCCCCGTGACCGCGTGGGTTTTCTCTGGGATCTCCAGGTTTCCTCCCACACTCCAAAGACGTACATTTTAGTAGGTTAATTGGCTTGGTATAAATGTAAATTGTCCCTAGTGTGTGTAGGATAGTGTTAATGTGCGGGGATCGCAGGTCGGCATGGACCCGATGGACCAAAGGGCTTGTTTCCATGCTGTATCTCTACACTAAACTAAACTAAACTAAACTAAACCTGTAATCATGAGAATCCCTTTGTGTATTTTGGATTTTAGTGAATAACAGACTGTGACAGTGGATGCACAGGGATTGCTGCATTTCTGCTTCATTAAGGTGCGTACCGCTTCAATGAAGAACCCAGATCTTTATATGAATAGAATGGATTTCATTCCCTAAATGTGTAATTCATCTTGGATCATGAGAAGAATATTCAAATGGTCACCAGCTGCTTGTGCTGCCTGGCACGCCAACTGGTCTCCAACTGCTCGTGAGAAGGTTGTGCCTTTTGTTTCCCTTTGGCCCATTTGTGGAGCATTCCCAGCACCACAGTGAGGTTTTTGCGACAGTTGGGCATGTCACCGGAATCATAAGGTCCTAAGTGATAGGAGAAAATTCGGCCATTCGGCCCATCAAATCTCCTCCACCATTCAATCATGGGATATCTATCTCTCCCTTCTAACCCCATTCTCCTGACTTCTCCCCATAACCCACTGACACCCATACTAATCAAGACTCCTGACTTCTCCCCATAACCCACTGACACCCATACTATCTATCTCTGCATTAAAAATATCCATTGACGTGGTCTCCACAGCCTTCTGTGGCAAAAAATTCCACAGGTTCACCGCCCTCTGACTAAAGAAATTCCTGCTCATCCCCTTCCTAAAGGAACGTCCTTTAATTCTGAGGCTATGACCTCTGGTCCTAGACTCTCTCACTGGTGGAAACATCCTCTCCACATTCACTCTATCCAAGCCTTTCACTATTTGGTAAGTTCCAATGAGGTCCCTCCTCATTCTTCTAAACTCCAGCGAGTACAGGCCCAGTGCTGTCAAATGCTCATCAGAAGTTAACCCACTCATTTCTGGGATCATTCTTGTAGACCTCCTCTGTACCCTCTCCAGACACAGCACATCCTTCCTCAGATATAGGGCCAAAATCACCTCTATACAGTGGCACTCTGACAACTCCTGTATCCGTTACCTAGAATTTGAACTGCATGATATTTTCAGTGAATAGTCCCGCCCTGAGGCATGAATCCCAGAATTGCTCTCAGAGGACAGAAAGGACTACCTTGTACCTCTGAGGCCTGTTCAAATTCCCACCCCTCCAGATGAGCATCAAAACTTCAACAGCCACAATGGGTGGAAATGGAGAATGCGACAGTGACGATGTTATTCCACAATGCAGTACGCACCTGACCACCACAGAGACTTCACTGTAGCCCTCGAAGTACTGCACAAGCGGGACCATTGGGAGGCAGCAGCCAAACCCTCTGCTAGAGCAAGCAGGAGATCTGGAGCCTGAGAGGCAGGAAGAAGTGGAAGATCAATAGGTGGCCTGAAGAATGATCAGTCTTCAAGGGGATCGTTCTTTCAACATCAAGATCTCCATCCTGCTGAGCAAAGGAGGGAGGCAATTCCTGTGAGGAATAATGGATTCACCGATGGGGAGACGGATCCCATGAAGCCCTTCCACAATTATTGATTTTCTCCGTAGAATACGTGAGCTTGCACTAATAACCAACCCAGAAGATGCCAAGAGTTTTGTGAAGCTTCAGCAGCACCACTATTATTTAAATTATTTTGCTGCAAGATCTTGGTATTTCCTGGTGAATATCAAAGGGTTAAAATATTAAATGCCAACTGCACTTTCTGAGAACTCGGAGTCATCCAGATTGAGAATGGGCCTTTTGACCTATCTTTTGTAGGAAGGAACTGGAGATGCTGGTTTAAACCTAGAGATAGACAAAAAATGCTGGAGTAAAGGGCCTGTCCCACTTGGATGACCTAATCCATGAGTTTAGAAGACCCTAGACAAGTTGAAAAAATTGTCACGGTCGCGTTGACCCGTGAAAGTAAAAGACCTCCTACGACTATGTCTACGACCTCCTACGACTATGTCTACGATCTCCTACGACTATGTCTACGACCTCCTATGACCCCCCTCGACCTCAGTCTTCCACACCTAAGACCAACTACGACTAGCTACGAGTGGAAATTATCACATGATAAAATGATGTCATGTTTATATATTTTTTCTCGGGCCAGTTACCGACTTACGACTACCTATGACTACCTACGACCATCTACGACTATCTACGACTATCTACGACTACCATCACGACCTACTACAACCTTCCTATGACCTACCTACGAGTAGAAAGTATCAATTTTTTCATGCCAAACTTTTTTTTACTCATGGACATTTTTTATCAGGCTGGAAAAAAACTACTTGAGGCCACTAGTACGTGGAGACCACTCACGAGCAGGAGGAAGACTTACGAAGACCTCCTACAACCTCCTCTGACCTGGTGGCGACCGTGCTGAGAGTATGAGTCAAGGGCAAACTCGGCAGAGGTCGCCAATTAGGTCGTGAAAGTGGGACAGGAGCTTAACTCAGGCAGAATCTCTGTAGAGAAGGAATGCATGACGTTTTGGGTCGAGGCCCTTTTTCAGACTGATTTCAGACTGAAGAAGGGTCTCGACCAGAAACATCACCAACACCAACTCACCGACGGCAGATGGGATGAAAGGTGGGACTATGGGGACACTGTCTCTGTTGCGACTGGGGGGAGGGGGAGCAAGGGCAGAGATGCGGGATATCGAGGAGACACTAGTGAGGGCCTCATCTATAATGGAAGAGAGGAACCCTCATTCACTAAAGAATGAGGACATCTCAAATGTCCTGGAATGAAATAACTCATCTTGGACACAGATGTGGCATAGAGGGAGGAATTGGCAGCAGGGGATAGAGTATTTGCAGGAGGCAGGAGAGGAAGAAGTGTAATCTAAATAGTTGCGGGAGTCATTGGGTTTGTAATAAACGCCAGTCGATGGACCGTCCCCTGTGATGGAGATGGTGCAATCAATAGACAATAGACAATAGACAATAAGTGCATTAGTAGGTATCAGTACCCCATTCCTGCCTTCTCCCCATATCCCTTGACTCCGCTATCTTTAAGAGCTCTATCTAACTCTCTCTTGAAAGCATCCAGAGAATCGGCCTCCACTGTGAATTCCACAGATTCATAACTCTCTTTGTGAAAAAGGTTTTACTTATCTCTCTTCTCAATGGCTTATCCCTTATTCTTAAACTGCGGCCCCTGGTTCTGGACTCCCCCAACATCGGGAACATGTTTCCTGCCTCTAGCGTGTCCAAACCCTTAATAATCTTATATGTTTCAATAAGATTCCCTCTCATCCTTCCAAATTCCAGTGTATACAAGCCAGGCACACGCCGTGAGTGATTACACAGGGTAGATGGTCAGTCGGCTTTAAAAAAAAATCTTACACCGCGCATGCGCAGATTGTTCTCTCCGTAAAAATAAAAAATAAAAATAAAGACAGTAACAATTCAATTTGCCCAAGGCTTCTAAGTCTCCTTCATTCTGAATTACTGAATGGGTGTGGGGTGAAGGGTGACGGCAGGTGGAGAGATGATGGGAAAAATGGGAGCACAAGTTGAATCAGTTGTCATCTTATTGAATGACAATACTTGTTCAAGTGACCAACTGGGGGGAGAGTTCCTTTCACAGTGTGTGGAGAGTCCGGCCTGGGGTAAAGCTGCGGGGAGAGCAGGATTGATAAGAAGGAGGGGGTCGGGGATCATGCCAATAACTCACTCACTCACCGCTGCCGCGGCGCTCTGGACGCGGAGCCACCGCATTGTGGCCGGGGAAGGAAGCAGCTTGGGTGGCTGCGAGCGGCCGCCGGGACACGACAGCAGAACTGGCCACCACTGGTCCTGGTGCCGTTGCAAGAACCTAGAGCTCAATGCTCTTAAGACAGTGGAATTGATTGTCGACTTTAGGAGAGCTCCCCCTCCCCTCACCCCACTC